>CM026395.1:19791460-19817772 GCA_014843695.1 Archivesica marissinica | reverse complement strand
ACCTGCTGTTTCTATGTATGTCGTTATACTCTTGTACCCGCTACCTGCTGTTTCCATGTATGTCGCTATACTCTTGTACCCGCTACCTGCTGTTTCTATGTATGTCGCTATACACTTGTACCCGGCTACCTGCTGTTTCTATTTATGTTGCTATACACTTATACCAGGCTACCTGCTGTTTCTATGTATGTTGCTATTCACTTGTACCCGGCTACCTGCTGTTTCTATATATGTTGCTATACACTTGTACCCGGCTACCTGCTGTTTCTATGTATGTTGCTATACACTTGTACCCTGCTACCTGCTGTTTCTATGTATTTTGCTATACACTTGTACCCTGCTACCTGCTGTTTCTATGTATGTTACTATACACTTGTACCCGGCTACCTACTGTTTCTATGTATCTTGCTATACACTTGTACCGGGCTACCTGTTTTTTCTATGTATGTTGCTATACACGTGTACCTGGCTACCTGCTGTTTCTATGTATGTTGCTATACACGTGTCCCGGCTACCTGCTGTTTCTATGTATGTTTCTATACACGTGTACCCGGCTACCTGCTGTTTCTATGTATGTTGCTATACACTTGTACCCGGCTACCTGCTGTTTCTATGTATGTTGCTATACACTTGTACCCGGCTACCTGCTGTTTCTATGTATGTTGCTATACACTTGTACCCGGCTACCTGCTGTTTCTATGTATGTTGCTATACACTTGTACCCGGCTACCTGCTGTTTCTATGTATGTTGCTATACACTTGTACCCGGCTACCTGCTGTTTCTATGTATGTTGCTATACACTTGTACCCGGCTACCTGCTGTTTCTATGTATGTTGCTATACACTTGTACCGGCTACCTGCTGTTTCTATGTATGTTGCTATACACTTGTACCCGGCTACCTGCTGTTTCTATGTATGTTACTATACACTTTTACCCGGCTACCTGCTGTGTCTATGTATGTTGCTATACACTTGTACACGGCTACCTGCTGTTTCTATGTATGTTGCTTTGTACCCGGCTACCTGCTGTTTCTATGTATGTCGCTATACACTTGTACCCGGCTACCTGCTGTTTCTATGTATGTTGCTATACACTTGTACCCGGCTACCTGCTGTTTCTATGTATGTTGCTATACACTTGTACCCGGCTACCTGCTGTTTCTATGTATGTTGCTATACACTTGTACCCGGCTACCTGCTGTTTCTATGTATGTTGCTATACACTTGTACCGGGCTACCTGCTGTTTCTATGTATGTCACTATACACGTGTACCCGGCTACCTGCTGTTTCTATGTATGTTGCTATACACTTGTACCCGGCTACCTGCTGCTTATATGTATGTTGCTATGCACTTGTACCCGGCTACCTGCTGTTTCTATGTATGTTGCTATACACTTGTACCCGGCTACCTGCTGTTTCTATGTATGTTGCTATACACTTGTACCGGCTACCTGCTGTTTCTATGTATGTTGCTATACACTTGTACACGGCTACCTGCTGTTTCTATTTATGTTACTATACACTTTTACCCGGCTACCTGCTGTGCCTATGTATGTTGCTATACACTTGTACACGGCTACCTGCTGTTTCTATGTATGTTGCTATGCACTTGTACCCGGCTACCTGCTGTTTCTATGTATGTCGCTATACACTTGTACCCGGCTACCAGCTGTTTCTATGTATGTTGCTATACACTTGTACCCGGCTACCTGCTGTTTCTATGTATGTCGCTATGCACTTGTACCCGGCTACCTGCTGTTTCTATGTATGTCGCTATACACTTGTACCCGGCTACCTGCTGTTTCTATGTATGTCGCTATACTCTTGTACCCGCTACCTGCTGTTTCCATGTATGTCGCTATACTCTTGTACCCGCTACCTGCTGTTTCTGTGTATGTCGCTATACTTTTGTACCCGCTACCTGCTGTTTCTATGTATGTCGCTATACACTTGTACCCGGCTACCTGCTGTTTCTATTTATGTTGCTATACACTTGTACCCGGCTACCTGCTGTTTCTATGTATGTTGCTATACACTTGTACCCGGCTACCTGCTGTTTCTATATATGTTGCTATACACTTGTACACGGCTACCTGCTCTTTCTATGTATGTTGCTATACACTTGTACCCTGCTACCTGCTGTTTCTATGTATTTTGCTATACACTTGTACCCTGCTACCTGCTGTTTCTATGTATGTTACTATACACTTGTACCCGGCTACCTACTGTTTCTATGTATTTTGCTATACACTTGTACCCTGCTACCTGCTGTTTCTATGTATGTTGCTATACACTTGTACCCTGCTACCTGCTGTTTCTATGTATGTTTCTATACACGTGTACCCGGCTACCTGCTGTTTCTATGTATGTTGCTATACACTTGTACACGGCTACCTGCTGTTTCTATGTATGTTGCTATACACTTGTACCCTGCTACCTGCTGTTTCTATGTATGTTACTATACACTTGTACCCGGCTACCTACTGTTTCTATGTATCTTGCTATACACTTGTACCCTGCTACCTGCTGTTTCTATGTATGTTGCTATACACTTGTACCCTGCTACCTGCTGTTTCTATGTATGTTTCTATACACGTGTACCCGGCTACCTGCTGTTTCTATGTATGTTGCTATACACTTGTACCCGGCTACCTGCTGTTTCTATGTATGTTGCTATACACTTGTACCCGGCTACCTGCTGTTTCTATGTACGTTGCTATACACTTGTACCGGGCTACCTGTTGTTTCTATGTATGTTGCTATACACGTGTACGTGGCTACCTGCTGTTTCTATGTATGTTGCTATACACGTGTCCCGGCTACCTGCTGTTTCTATGTATGTTGCTATACACGTGTACCCGGCTACCTGCTGTTTCTATGTATGTTGCTATACACTTGTACCCGGCTACCTGCTGTTTCTATGTATGTTGCTATACACTTGTACCCGGCTACCTGCTGTTTCTATGTATGTTGCTATACACTTGTACCCGGCTACATGCTGTTTCTATGTACGTTGCTATACACTTGTACCGGGCTACCTGCTGTTTCTATGTATGTTGCTATACACTTGTACCCGGCTACCTGCTGTTTCTATGTATGTTGCTATACACTTGTACCTGGCTACCTGCTGTTTCTATGTATGTCACTATACACTTGTACCCGGCTACCTGCTGTTTCTATGTATGTTGCTATACACTTGTACCCGGCTACCTGCTGTTTCTATGTATGTTTCTATACAGGTATACCCGGCTACCTGCTGTTTCTATGTATGTTGCTATACACTTGTACCCGGCTACCTGCTGTTTCTATTTATGTTACTATACACTTGTACCCGGCTACCTGCTGTTTCTATGTATGTTGCTATACACTTGTACACGGCTACCTGCTGTTTCTATGTATGTTGCTATACACTTGTACCCGGCTACCTGCTGTTTCTATGTATGTCGCTATACACTTGTACCGGCTACCTGCTGTTTCTATGTATGTTGCTATGCACTTGTACCCGGCTACCTGCTGTTTCTATGTATGTTGCTATGCACTTGTACCCGGCTACCTGCTGTTTCTATGTATGTCGCTATACACTTGTACCCGGCTACCTGCTGTTTCTATGTATATCGCTATACACTTGTACCCGGCTACCTGCTGTTTCTATGTATGTCGCTATACTCTTGTACCCGCTACCTGCTGTTTCTATGTATGTCGCTATACTCTTGTACCCGCTACCTGCTGTTTCTATGTATGTCGCTATACACTTGTACCCGGCTACCTGCTGTTTCTATGTATGTCGCTATACACTTGTACCCGGCTACCTGCTGTTTCTATGTATGTTGCTATACACTTGTACCCGGCTACCTGCTGTTTCTATGTATGTTGCTATACACTTGTACCCGGCTACCTGCTGTTTCTATATATGTTGCTATACACTTGTACCCGGCTACCTGCTGTTTCTATGTATGTTGCTATACACTTGTACCCTGCTACCTGCTGTTTCTATGTATGTTGCTATACACTTGTACCCTGCTACCTGCTGTTTCTATGTATGTTGCTATACACTTGTACCCGGCTACCTGCTGTTTCTATGTATTTGCTATACACTTGTACCCGGCTACCTGCTGTTTCTATGTATGTTGCTATACACTTGTACCCGGCTACCTGCTGTTTCTATGTATGTTTCTATACACGTGTACCCGCTACCTGCTGTTTCTATGTATGTTGCTATACACTTGTACCCGGCTACCTGCTGTTTCTATGTATGTTGCTATACACTTGTACCCGGCTACCTGCTGTTTCTATGTATGTTGCTATACACTTGTACCCGGCTACCTGCTGTTTCTATGTATGTTGCTATACACTTGTACCCGGCTACCTGCTGTTTCTATGTATGTTGCTATACACGTGTACCCGGCTACCTGCTGTTTCTATGTATGTTGCTATACACTTGTACCCGGCTACCTGCTGTTTCTATGTATGTTGCTATACACTTGTACCCGGCTACCTGCTGTTTCTATGTATGTTGCTATACACTTGTACCCGGCTACCTGCTGTTTCTATGTATGTTGCTATACACTTGTACCCGGCTACCTGCTGTTTCTATGTATGTTGCTATACACTTGTACCCGGCTACCTGCTGTTTCTATGTATGTTGCTATACACTTGTACCCGGCTACCTGCTGTTTCTATGTATGTTGCTATACACTTGTACCCGGCTACCTGCTGTTTCTATGTATGTTGCTATACACTTGTACCCGGCTACCTGCTGTTTCTATGTATGTTGCTATACACTTGTACCCGGCTACCTGCTGTTTCTATGTATGTTGCTATACACTTGTACCCGGCTACCTGCTGTTTCTATGTATGTTGCTATACACTTGTACCCGGCTACCTGCTGTTTCTATGTATGTTGCTATACACTTGTACCCGGCTACCTGCTGTTTCTATGTATGTTGCTATACACGTATCCCGGCTACCTGCTGTTTCTATGTATGTTGCTATACACTTGTACCCGGCTACCTGCTGTTTCTATTTATGTTACTATACACTTTTACCCGGCTACCTGCTGTGTCTATGTATGTTGCTATACACTTGTACACGGCTACCTGCTGTTTCTATGTATGTTGCTATACACTTGTACCCGGCTACCTGCTGTTTCTATGTATGTCGCTATACACTTGTACCCGGCTACCAGCTGTTTCTATGTATGTTGCTATGCACTTGTACCCGGCTACCTGCTGTTTCTATGTATGTCGCTATACACTTGTACCCGGCTACCTGCTGTTTCTATGTATGTCGCTATGCACTTGTACCCGGCTACCTGCTGTTTCTATGTATGTCGCTATACACTTGTACCCGGCTACCTGCTGTTTCTATGTATGTCGCTATACTCTTGTACCCGCTACCTGCTGTTTCCATGTATGTCGCTATACTCTTGTACCCGCTACCTGCTGTTTCTGTGTATGTCGCTATACTTTTGTACCCGCTACCTGCTGTTTCTATGTATGTCGCTATACACTTGTACCCGGCTACCTGCTGTTTCTATTTATGTTGCTATACACTTGTACCGGCTACCTGCTGTTTCTATGTATGTTGCTATACACTTGTACCCGGCTACCTGCTGTTTCTATATATGTTGCTATACACTTGTACCCGGCTACCTGCTCTTTCTATGTATGTTGCTATACACTTGTACCCGGCTACCTGCTGTTTCTATGTATGTTGCTATACACTTGTACCCGGCTACCTGCTGTTTCTATGTATGTTGCTATACACTTGTACCCGGCTACCTACTGTTTCTATGTATCTTGCTATACACTTGTACCGGGCTACCTGTTGTTTCTATGTATGTTGCTATACACGTGTACGTGGCTACCTGCTGTTTCTATGTATGTTGCTATACACGTGTCCCGGCTACCTGCTGTTTCTATGTATGTTTCTATACACGTGTACCCGGCTACCTGCTGTTTCTATGTATGTTGCTATACACTTGTACCCGGCTACCTGCTGTTTCTATGTATGTTGCTATACACTTGTACCCGGCTACCTGCTGTTTCTATGTATGTTGCTATACACTTGTACCCGGCTACATGCTGTTTCTATGTACGTTGCTATACACTTGTACCGGGCTACCTGCTGTTTCTATGTATGTTGCTATACACTTGTACCTGGCTACCTGCTGTTTCTATGTATGTCACTATACACGTGTACCCGGCTACCTGCTGTTTCTATGTATATTGCTATACACTTGTACCCGGCTACCTGCTGTTTCTATGTATGTTTCTATACACGTATACCCGGCTACCTGCTGTTTCTATGTATATTGCTATACACTTGTACCCGGCTACATGCTGTTTCTATTTATGTTACTATACACTTGTACCCGGCTACCTGCTGTGTCTATGTATGTTGCTATACACTTGTACCCGGCTACCTGCTGTTTCTATGTATGTTGCTATACACTTGTACCCGGCTACCTGCTGTTTCTATGTATGTTGCTATACACTTGTACCCGGCTACCTGCTGTTTCTATGTATGTTGCTATGCACTTGTACCCGGCTACCTGCTGTTTCTATGTATGTCGCTATGCACTTGTACCCGGCTACCTGCTGTTTCTATGTATGTCGCTATGCACTTGTACCCGGCTACCTGCTGTTTCTATGTATATCGCTATACACTTGTACCCGGCTACCTGCTGTTTCTATGTATGTCGCTATACTCTTGTACCCGCTACCGCTGTTTCTATACCTTGTACCCGCTACCTGCTGTTTCTTGTATGTCGCTATACTTTGTACCCGCTACCTGCTGTTTCTATGTATGTCGCTATACACTTGTACCCGGCTACCTGCTGTTTCTATGTATGTTGCTATACACTTGTACCCGGCTACCTGCTGTTTCTATGTATGTTGCTATACACTTGTACCCGGCTACCTGCTGTTTCTATGTATGTTGCTATACACTTGTACCCGGCTACCTGCTGTTTCTATGTATGTTGCTATACACTTGTACCCGGCTACCTGCTGTTTCTATGTATGTTCTATACACTGTACCCGGCTACCTGCTGTTTCTATGTATGTTGCTATACACTTGTACCCGGCTACCTGCTGTTTCTATGTATGTTGCTATACACTTGTACCCGGCTACCTGCTGTTTCTATGTATGTTGCTATACACTTGTACCCGGCTACCTGCTGTTTCTATGTATGTTGCTATACACTTGTACCCGGCTACCTGCTGTTTCTATGTATGTTGCTATACACTTGTACCCTGCTACCTGCTGTTTCTATGTATGTTGCTATACACGTGTACCCGGCTACCTGCTGTTTCTATGTATGTTGCTATACACTTGTACCCGGCTACCTGCTGTTTCTATGTATGTTGCTATACACTTGTACCCGGCTACCTGCTGTTTCTATGTATGTTGCTATACACTTTACCCGGCTACCTGCTGTTTCTATGTATGTTGCTATACACTTTTACCCGGCTACCTGCTGTTTCTATGTACGTTGCTATACACTTGTACCGGGCTACCTGCTGTTTCTATGTATGTTGCTATACACTTGTACCCGGCTACCTGCTGTTTCTATGTATGTTGCTATACACTTGTACCTGGCTACCTGCTGTTTCTATGTATGTCATTATACACCTGTACCCGGCTACCTGCTGTTTCTATGTATATTGCTATACACTTGTACCCGGCTACCTGCTGTTTCTATGTATGTTTCTATACACGTATTCCCGGCTACCTGCTGTTTCTATGTATATTGCTATACACTTGTACCCGGCTACATGCTGTTTCTATGTATGTTACTATACACTTGTACCCGGCTACCTGCTGTGTCTATGTATGTTGCTATACACTTGTACCCGGCTACCTGCTGTTTCTATGTATGTTGCTATGCACTTGTACCCGGCTACCTGCTGTTTCTATGTATGTCGCTATGCACTTGTACCCGGCTACCTGCTGTTTCTATGTATGTCGCTATGCACTTGTACCCGGCTACCTGCTGTTTCTATGTATATCGCTATACACTTGTACCCGGCTACCTGCTGTTTCTATGTATGTCGCTATACTCTTGTACCCGCTACCTGCTGTTTCCATGTATGTCGCTATACTCTTGTACCCGCTACCTGCTGTTTCTGTGTATGTCGCTATACTTTTGTACCCGCTACCTGCTGTTTCTATGTATGTCGCTATACACTTGTACCCGGCTACCTGCTGTTTCTATGTATGTTGCTATACACTTGTACCCGGCTACCTGCTGTTTCTATGTATGTTGCTATACACTTGTACCCGGCTACCTGCTGTTTCTATGTATGTTGCTATACACTTGTACCCGGCTACCTGCTGTTTCTATGTATGTTGCTATACACTTGTACCCGGCTACCTGCTGTTTCTATGTATGTTGCTATACACTTGTACCCGGCTACCTGCTGTTTCTATGTATGTTGCTATACACTTGTACCCTGCTACTGCTGTTTCTATGTATGTTGCTATACACTTGTACCCTGCTACCTGCTGTTTCTATGTATGTTGCTATACACGTGTACCCGGCTACCTGCTGTTTCTATGTATGTTGCTATACACTTGTACCCGGCTACCTGCTGTTTCTATGTATGTTGCTATACACTTGTACCCGGCTACCTGCTGTTTCTATGTATGTTGCTATACACTTGTACCCGGCTACCTGCTGTTTCTATGTATGTTGCTATACACTTGTACCCGGCTACCTGCTGTTTCTATGTATGTTGCTATACACTTGTACCCGGCTACCTGCTGTTTCTATGTATGTTGCTATACACTTGTACCCGGCTACCTGCTGTTTCTATGTATGTTGCTATACACTTGTACCCGGCTACCTGCTGTTTCTATGTATGTTGCTATACACTTGTACCCGGCTACCTGCTGTTTCTATGTATGTTGCTATACACGTGTACCCGGCTACCTGCTGTTTCTATGTATGTTGCTATACACTTGTACCCGGCTACCTGCTGTTTCTATGTATGTTGCTATACACTTGTACCCGGCTACCTGCTGTTTCTATGTATGTTGCTATACACTTGTACCCGGCTACCTGCTGTTTCTATGTATGTTGCTATACACTTGTACCCGGCTACCTGCTGTTTCTATGTATGTTGCTATACACTTGTACCCGGCTACCTGCTGTTTCTATGTATGTTGCTATGCACTTGTACCCGGCTACCTGCTGTTTCTATGTATGTCGCTATACACTTGTACCCGGCTACCTGCTGTTTCTATGTATATCGCTATACACTTGTACCCGGCTACCTGCTGTTTCTATGTATGTCGCTATACTCTTGTACCCGCTACCTGCTGTTTCTATGTATGTCGCTATACTCTTGTACCCGCTACCTGCTGTTTCTGTGTATGTCGCTATACTTTTGTACCCGCTACCTGCTGTTTCTATGTATGTCGCTATACACTTGTACCCGGCTACCTGCTGTTTCTATTTATGTTGCTATACACTTGTACCCGGCTACCTGCTGTTTCTATGTATGTTGCTATACACTTGTACCCGGCTACCTGCTGTTTCTATATATGTTGCTATACACTTGTACCCGGCTACCTGCTGTTTCTATGTATGTTGCTATACACTTGTACCCTGCTACCTGCTGTTTCTATGTATTTTGCTATACACTTGTACCCTGCTACCTGCTGTTTCTATGTATGTTACTATACACTTGTACCCGGCTACCTACTGTTTCTATGTATCTTGCTATACACTTGTACCCTGCTACCTGCTGTTTCTATGTATGTTGCTATACACTTGTACCCTGCTACCTGCTGTTTCTATGTATGTTTCTATACACGTGTACCCGGCTACCTGCTGTTTCTATGTATGTTGCTATACACTTGTACCCGGCTACCTGCTGTTTCTATGTATGTTGCTATACACTTGTACCCTGCTACCTGCTGTTTCTATGTATGTTGCTATACACTTGTACCCGGCTACCTGCTGTTTCTATGTATGTTGCTATACACTTGTACCCGGCTACCTGCTGTTTCTATGTATGTTGCTATACACTTGTACCCGGCTACCTGCTGTTTCTATGTATGTTGCTATACACTTGTACCCGGCTACCTGCTGTTTCTATGTATGTTGCTATACACTTGTACCCGGCTACCTGCTGTTTCTATGTATGTTGCTATACACTTGTACCCGGCTACCTGCTGTTTCTATGTATGTTGCTATACACGTGTACCCGGCTACCTGCTGTTTCTATGTATGTTGCTATACACTTGTACCCGGCTACCTGCTGTTTCTATGTACGTTGCTATACACTTGTACCGGGCTACCTGTTGTTTCTATGTATGTTGCTATACACGTGTACCTGGCTACCTGCTGTTTCTATGTATGTTGCTATACACGTGTACCCGGCTACCTGCTGTTTCTATGTATGTTGCTATACACTTGTACCCGGCTACCTGCTGTTTCTATGTATGTTGCTATACACTTGTACCCGGCTACCTGCTGTTTCTATGTATGTTGCTATACACTTGTACCCGGCTACCTGCTGTTTCTATGTATGTTGCTATACACTTGTACCCGGCTACCTGCTGTTTCTATGTATGTTGCTATACACTTGTACCCGGCTACCTGCTGTTTCTATGTATGTTGCTATACACTTGTACCCGGCTACCTGCTGTTTCTATGTATGTTGCTATACACTTGTACCCTGCTACCTGCTGTTTCTATGTATGTTGCTATACACTTGTACCCGGCTACCTGCTGTTTCTATGTATGTTGCTATACACTTGTACCCGGCTACCTGCTGTTTCTATGTATGTTGCTATACACTTGTACCCGGCTACCTGCTGTTTCTATGTATGTTGCTATACACTTGTACCCGGCTACCTGCTGTTTCTATGTATGTTGCTATACACTTGTACCCGGCTACCTGCTGTTTCTATGTATGTTGCTATACACTTGTACCCGGCTACCTGCTGTTTCTATGTATGTTGCTATACACTTGTACCCGGCTACCTGCTGTTTCTATGTATGTTGCTATACACTTGTACCCGGTACCTGCTGTTTCTATGTATTGCTATACACTTGTACCCGGCTACCTGCTGTTTCTATGTATGTTTTAACGTCCCGGCTACCTGCTGTTTCTATGTATGTTGCTATACACTTGTACCCGGCTACCTGCTGTTTCTATGTATGTTGCTATACACTTGTACCCGGCTACCTGCTGTTTCTATGTATGTTGCTATACACTTGTACCCGGCTACCTGCTGTTTCTATGTATGTTGCTATACACTTGTACCCGGCTACCTGCTGTTTCTATGTATGTTGCTATACACTTGTACCCGGCTACCTGCTGTTTCTATGTATGTTGCTATACACTTGTACCCGGCTACCTGCTGTTTCTATGTATGTTGCTATACACTTGTACCCGGCTACCTGCTGTTTCTATGTATGTTGCTATACACTTGTACCCTGCTACCTGCTGTTTCTATGTATGTTGCTATACACGTGTACCCTGCTACCTGCTGTTTCTATGTATGTTACTATACACGTGTACCCGGCTACCTGCTGTTTCTATGTATGTTGCTATACACTTGTACCCGGCTACCTGCTGTTTATATGTACGTTGCTATACACTTGTACCGGGCTACCTGTTGTGTCTATGTATGTTCCTATACACGTGTACCTGGCTACCTGCTGTTTCTATGTATGTTGCTATACACTTGTACCCGGCTACCTGCTGTTTCTGTGTATGTTGCTATACACATGTACCAGGCTACCTGCTGTTTCTATGTATGTTGCTATACACTTGTACCCGGCTACCTGCTGTTTCTATGTATGTTGCTATACACTTGTACCCGGCTACCTGCTGTTTCTATGTATGTTGCTATACACTTGTACCCGGCTACCTGCTGTTTCTATGTATGTTGCTATACACTTGTACCCGGCTACCTGCTGTTTCTATGTATGTTGCTATACACTTGTACCCTGCTACCTGCTGTTTCTATGTATGTTTCTATACACGTGTACCCGGCTACCTGCTGTTTCTATGTATGTTGCTATACACTTGTACCCGGCTACCTGCTGTTTCTATGTATGTTGCTATACACTTGTACCCGGCTACCTGCTGTTTCTATGTATGTTGCTATACACATGTACCCGGCTACCTGCTGTTTCTATGTATGTTGCTATACACTTGTACCCGGCTACCTGCTGTTTCTATGTACGTTGCTATACACTTGTACCGGGCTACCTGTTGTTTCTATGTATGTTGCTATACACGTGTACCTGGCTACCTGCTGTTTCTATGTATGTTGCTATACACGTGTCCCGGCTACCTGCTGTTTCTATGTATGTTGCTATACACTTGTACCCGGCTACCTGCTGTTTCTATGTATGTTGCTATACACTTGTACCCGGCTACCTGCTGTTTCTATGTATGTTGCTATACACTTGTACCCGGCTACCTGCTGTTTCTATGTATGTTGCTATACACTTGTACCGGCTACCTGCTGTTTCTATGTATGTCACTATACACGTGTACCCGGCTACCTGCTGTTTCTATGTATATTGCTATGCACTTGTACCCGGCTACCTGCTGTTTCTATGTATGTTTCTATACAGGTATTCCCGGCTACCTGCTGTTTCTATGTATGTTGCTATACACTTGTACCCGGCTACATGCTGTTTCTATGTATGTTGCTATGCACTTGTACCCGGCTACCTGCTGTTTCTATGTATGTTGCTATACACGTGTACCCGGCTACCTGCTGTTTCTATGTATGTTGCTATACACTTGTACCCGGCTACCTGCTGTTTCTATATATGTTGCTATACACTTGTACCCGGCTACCTGCTCTTTCTATGTATGTTGCTATACACTTGTACCCTGCTACCTGCTGTTTCTATGTATGTTCTATACACTTGTACCGGCTACTTGTTTCTATGTATGTTGCTATACACTTGTACCCTGCTACCTGCTGTTTCTATGTATGTTTCTATACACGTGTACCCGGCACTCTGTTTCAAGTTGCTATACACTTGTACCGGCTACCTGCTGTTTCTATGTATGTTGCTATACACTTGTACCCGGCTACCTGCTGTTTCTATGTATGTTGCTATACACTTGTACCCGGCTACCTGCTGTTTCTATGTATGTTGCTATACACGTGTACCCGGCTACCTGCTGTTTCTATGTATGTTGCTATACACTTGTACCCGGCTACCTGCTGTTTCTATGTATGTTGCTATACACTTGTACCCGGCTACATGCTGTTTCTATGTATGTTGCTATACACTTGTACCCGGCTACCTGCTGTTTATATGTACGTTGCTATACACTTGTACCGGGCTACCTGTTGTGTCTATGTATGTTCCTATACACGTGTACCTGGCTACCTGCTGTTTCTATGTATGTTGCTATACACGTGTACCCGGCTACCTGCTGTATCTATGTAAGTTTCTATACACGTGTACCCGGCTACCTGCTGTTTCTATGTATGTTGCTATACACTTGTACCCGGCTACCTGTTGTTTCTATGTATGTTGCCATACACTTGTACCCGGCTACCTGCTGTTTCTATGTATGTTGCTATTCACTTGTACCTGGCTACCTGCTGTTTCTAAGTATGTCACTATACACGTGTACCCGGCTACCTGCTGTTTCTATGTATATTGCTATGCACGTGTACCCGGCTACCTGCAGTTTCTATTTATGTGTCTATACACGTGTACCCGGCTACCTGCTGTTTCTATTTATGTTCCTATACACGTGTACCTGGCTACCTGCTGTTTCTATGTATATTGCTATACACTTGTACCCGGCTACCTGCTATTTCTATGTATATTGCTATACACTTGTACCGGCTACCTGCTGTTTCTATGTATGTTGCTATACACTTGTACCCGGCTACCTGCTGTTTCTATGTATGTTGCTATACACTTGTACCGGCTACTGCTGTTTCTATGTATGTTGCTATACACTTGTACCACCTTATGTTGCATACACTTACCGGCTACCTGCTGTTTCTATGTATGTTGCTATACACTTGTACCCGGCTACCTGCTGTTTCTATGTATGTTGCTATACACTTGTACCCGGCTACCTGCTGTTTCTATGTATGTTGCTATACATTGTACCCGGCTACCTGCTGTTTCTATGTATGTTGCTATACACTTGTACCCGGCTACCTGCTGTTCTATGTATGTTGCTATACACTTGTACCCGGCTACCTGCTGTTTCTATGTATGTGCTATACACTTGTACCGCTACCTGCTGTTTCTATGTATTGCTATACACTTGTACCCACCCTGCTATACACTTGTACCCGGCTACCTGCTGTTTCTATGTATGTGCTATACACTTGTACCCGCTACCTGCTGTTTCTATGTATGTCTATCCTGTACCGCTACCTGCTGTTTCTGTATGCCGCTACCTGCTGTTTCTATGTATGTTGCTATACACTGTACCCGCTACCTGCTGTTTCTATGTATGTTGCTATACACTTGTACCGGCTACCTGCTGTTTCATGTATTGCTATACACTTGTACCCGGCTACCTGCTGTTTCTATGTATGTTGCTATACACTTGTACCCGGCTACCTGCTGTTTCTATGTATGTTGCTATACACTTGTACCCGGCTACCTGCTGTTTCTATGTATGTTGCTATACACTTGTACCCGGCTACCTGTTGTTTCTATGTATGTTGCTATACACGTGTACCTGGCTACCTGCTGTTTCTATGTATGTTGCTATACACGTGTACCCGGCTACCTGCTGTTTCTATGTATGTTGCTATACACGTGTACCCGGCTACCTGCTGTTTCTATGTATGTTGCTATACACTTGTACCCGGCTACCTGCTGTTTCTATGTATGTTGCTATACACTTGTACCCGGCTACCTGCTGTTTCTATGTATGTTGCTATACACTTGTACCCGGCTACCTGCTGTTTCTATGTATGTTGCTATACACTTGTACCCGGCTACCTGCTGTTTCTATGTATGTTGCTATACACTTGTACCCGGCTACCTGCTGTTTCTATGTATGTCGCTATACACTTGTACCCGGCTACCTGCTGTTTCTATGTATGTTGCTATACACTTGTACCCGGCTACCTGCTGTTTCTATGTATGTTGCTATACACTTGTACCCGGCTACCCCAACTGCTGTTTCTATGTATGTTGCTATACACTTGTACCCGGCTACCTGCTGTTTCTATGTATGTTGCTATACACTTGTACCCGGCTACCTGCTGTTTCTATGTATGTTGTTATACACTTGTACCCGGCTACCTGCTGTGTCTATGTATGTTGATATACACTTGTACCCGGCTACCTGCTGTTTCTATGTATGTTGCTATGCACTTGTACCCGGCTACCTGCTGTTTCTATGTATGTCGCTATACACTTGTACCCGGCTACCTGCTGTTTCTATGTATGTTGCTATGCACTTGTACCCGGCTACCTGCTGTTTCTATGTATGTCCCTATGTACTTGTACCCGGCTACCTGCTGTTTCTATGTATGTCGCTATACTCTTGTACCCGCTACTTGCTGTTTCTATGTATATCGCTATGCTCTTGTACCCGCTACCTGCTGTTTCTATGTATGTCGCTATACTCTTGTACCCGATACCTGCTGTTTCTATGTATGTCGCTATACTCTTGTACCCGCTACCTGCTGTTTTATGTATGTCGCTATACTATTGTACCCGCTACCTGCTGTTTCTATGTATGTCGCTATACTCTTGTACCCGCTACCTTCTGTGTCTATTTATGTTGCTATACACTTGTACACGGATACCTGCTGTTTCTATGTATATTGCTATACACTTGTACCCGGCTACCTGCTGTTTCTATGTATGTTGCTATACACTTGTACCCGGCTACCTGCTGTTTCTATGTATGTTGCTATACACTTGTACCCGGCTACCTTCTGTTTCTATGTATGTTGCTATACACTTGTACCCGCTACCAGTTGTATCTATGTATGTCGCTCTGCACTTGTACCCGGCTACCTGCTGTTTCTATGTATGTTGCTATACACGTGTACCCGGCTACCTGCTGTTTCTGTGTATGTTGCTATACACCTGTACCCGGCTACCTGCTGTTTCTATGTATGTTGCTATACACTTGTACCCGGCTACCTGCTGTTTCTTTGTATGTTGCTATACACTTGTACCCGGCTACCTGCTGTTTCTATGTATGTTGCTATACACTTGTACCCGGCTACCTGCTGTTTCTATGTATGTTGCTATGCACTTGTACCCTGCTACCTTCTGTTTCTATGTATGTTGCTGTTCACTTGTACCCGGCTACCTGCTGTTTCTATGTATGTTGCTATACATTTGTACCCGGCTACCTGCTGTTTCTATGTATGTTGCTATACACTTGTACCCGGCTACCTGCTGTTTCTATGTATGTTGCTATGCACTTGTACCCGGCTACCTTCTGTTTCTATGTATGTTGCTATGCACTTGTACCCGGCTACCTGCTGTTTCTATGTATGTTGCTATACACTTGTACCCGGCTACCTGCTGTTTCTATGTATGTTGCTCTACACTTGTACCGGCTACCTGCTGTTTCTATGTATGTTGCTATGCACCTGTACCCGGCTACCTTCTGTTTCTATGTATGTTGATGTGCACTTGTACCCGGCTACCTGCTGTTTCTATGTACGTTGATGTGCACTTGTACCCGGCTATCGGCTGTTTCTATGTATGTGGCTACGCACTTGTACCCGGCTACCTTCTGTTTCTATGTATGTGGCTATGCACTTGTACCCGGTTACATGCTGTTTCTATGTATGTTGCTATGTACTTGTACCCGGCTACCCGTTGTTGTGTATTGAAGCTCGAAAACGATGCTCACTGTCGTAAATAATTGTCGCTGCTAAAATAAGGTCTCGGAAAGAGTGATTAAACCATTAATGAGGACAATATTTGTATAGATAAACGAAATTAATTGTAGGCATTTCCATCAGTGAGAGAAATAACATAATTAAAATGTTTATATTAAATCTATTGGGGACCTCAGAAATACTTACACTTTGACATTCTTATGAAGCCCATATAATGTACCATTAATTATTGTGGATTGCGGTTATTGCAATATATATCTTAGGATTGAGTCGATAAACCACAGTCGGAAATGTATACATAGCCTGCAACTGTTTAGAACTGTATTACAATACATAGCCTGCAACTGTTTAGAACTGTATTACAATACATAGCCTGCAACTGTTTAGAAATGTATTACATTACATAGCTTGCATGATCTAGCTGTTTAGAAATGTATTACATTACATAGCTGTCAGGATCTAACTGTTTAGAAATGTATTACAATACATAGCTGTCAGGCTCTAACTGTTTAGAAATGTATTACATTACTTAGCTTGCAGGATCTAGCTGTTTAGAAATGTATTACAATACATAGCCTGCAACTGTTTAGAAATGTATTACATTACATAGCCTGCAACTGTTTAGAACTGTATTACAATACATAGCCTGCAACTGTTTAGAACTGTATTACATTACATAGCTTGCAGGCTCGAGCTGCTTAGAAATGTATTACATTACATAGCTGTCAGTATCTAACTGTTTAGAAATGCATTACATTACATAGCTGTCAGGTTCTAACTGTTTAGAAATGTATTACATTACATAGCTGTCAGGATCTAGCTGTTTAGAAATGCATTACATTACATAGCTGTCAGGTTCTAACTGTTTAGAAATGTATTACACTACATAGCTGTCAGGATCTAGCTGTTTAGAAATGCATTACATTACATAGCTGTCAGGATCTAGCTGTTTAGAAATGTATTACATTACATAGCTGTCAGGATCTCACTGTTTAGAAATGCATTACATTACATAGCTGTCAGGTTCTAACTGTTTAGAAATGTATTACATTACATAACTTGCAGGATCTAGCTGTTTAGAAATGTATTACATTACATAACCTGCAACTGTTTAGAACTGTATTACATTACATAACCTGCAACTGTTTAGAACTGTATTACATTACATAACATGCAACTGTTTAGAACTGTATTACATTACATAACCTGCAACTGTTTAGAACTGTATTACATTACATAACATGCAACTGTTTAGCACTGTATTACATTACATAACATGCAACTGTTTAGAACTGTATTACATTACATAACATGCAACTGTTTAGAACTGTATTACATTACATAACCTGCAACTGTTTAGAACTGTATTACATTACATAACCTGCAACTGTTTAGAACTGTATTACATTACATAACATGCAACTGTTTAGAACTGTATTACATTACATAACATGCAACTGTTTAGCACTGTATTACATTACATAACCTGCAACTGTTTAGAACTGTATTACATTACATAACCTGCAACTGTTTAGAACTGTATTACATTACATAACCTGCAACTGTATAGAACTGTATTACATTACATAGCTTGCAGGATCTAGCTGTTTAGAAATGTATTACATTACATAGCTGTCAGGATCTAGCTGTTTAGAAATGTATTACATTACATAGCTGTCAGGATCTAGCTGTTTAGAAATGTATTACATTACATAGCTGTCAAGATCTAGCTGTTTAGAAATGTATTACATTACATAACATGCAACTGTTTAGAACTGTATTACATTACATAACCTGCAACTGTTTTGAACTGTATTACATTACATAACATGCAACTGTTTAGAACTGTATTACATTACATAACCTGCAACTGTTTAGAACTGTATTACATTACATAACATGCAACTGTTTAGAACTGTATTACATTACATAACATGCAACTGTTTAGCACTGTATTACATTACATAACCTGCAACTGTTTAGAACTGTATTACATTACATAACCTGCAACTGTATAGAACTGTATTACATTACATAGCTTGCAGGATCTAGCTGTTTAGAAATGTATTACATTACATAGCTGTCAGGATCTAGCTGTTTAGAAATGTATTACATTACATAGCTGTCAGGATCTAGCTGTTTAGAAATGTATTACATTACATAGCTGTCAGGATCTAGCTGTTTAGAAATGTATTACATTACATAGCTGTCAAGATCTAGCTGTTTAGAAATGTATTACATTACATAGCTGTCAGGATCTAGCTGTTTAGAACTGTATTACATTACATAGCTGTCAGGATCTAGCTGTTTAGAACTGTATTACATTACATAACTGCCAGGTTCTAACCGTTTAGAAACATGCCAAGCACACCTTGTTTGTTATCTCTTTGATATTCTGCAATATCGATATCATTGTTCAATTGATTTCGTGTGCTGTTGCTATGCATGAAGCACGCTGTAATATTACTAAAAGCTGGATCAAGCCTTAAATTGATCATGCATGAAATAATTACGCTTCGCAATTTCAATTTCGTTAATGAAAATGCATTTTGCAATAAACTTGTAAAACAGAATGCAGTGCTATTATGAATTGTAAAGTAACCAAGCCCAAGTGGGGGTACGGACCCACGCCTGCCTGATCCTCCATTACCTGGAAGCGATAACTCTACCGAGTCACTATAAAAGCTAGCTCTATAGCGAGACAGTATAAGTCTCCCTATATACCACTACACTCCTCCCCTCTTCATATCTGTTGAATCCTGACGTCAACCGTTCATACAGAACTCCAGCGGAGTATATTCCTCTCCAACCGAAGTACGAGTCTGTGTAGTCAAAGATGGGCTCAAAAAACACTTCTGACACCATTAAAGTAACCAAGCCCAAGTCGGGGTTCGAACCCACGACTGCCTGATCCTCCATTACCTGGAGGCGATAACTCTACTGAGTCGCTATAAAAGCTAGCGAGACAGAATAAGTCTTCCTATATACAATTACACTTGTAACACCAACGACAATATGCTATAAAAACTGAATTCATTGTTTTAAATGCTTAATTGATACAGTTCTCATAAAACGTACAATGAAAAAGTATGCACCCTATTGGTGTTCACTGAAATGCTTGAACAGCAAAACATTTTCACAAGTTGAACGAGTGTGGACTTTGCTGGTGCGGATTTTAGCGTGCGTCACCTCGTGTAGACAGACCCAAAGAGGCTGATTGAGAAGTTTGGAATGCCGCATCATTACCGGCTTTCGTGAATGGTAGAAAAACATGTGATTAACGTTTACTGACAAACATGTGTAAGATGATAGCATTTTCTGTCATTGATCCAAGTATATAAACTAACTATCTTCCTGTAATGTCGAACCCCATCGCGGGGTTGTAGACATGTTGCGCGTCAAAATCAAAAGACCGCAAAGAAGTTAAAAGTATGAGTATTTAAAAGTATAATTAAAAGAAAGTAATGAAAAATAGGTTGTGGTAGGAGTTTAAAAGCAGTTGCGCAGAACAACTAGGGGCTGGCATGATAAAGTTTAAAGTTTAAGTCTTAATATAGCATTCTTCTTCTTCTTCTTCTTCATGATAAATACGACAAACTGTCGTATTGGACTGCTCTATGGTAGGGAGATGGACAATGTCAGGAGGGAGATGGTTCCAATTGTAGATTGTTCTTGGAAAAGAGGAAACCTTGTAGTAGTCTGTAGTTGCTGTAATTAACATATAGCTTAACGAATGGCAATGGCGTGCAGGACGGGAGAGGGTCATCACATAACTTGTGACGAACACATCAGTAACAGTAACTGTATAAACAACTTACCATACGTGTCACAGGTCAGTGCACACGGAGCACTGAATGTAGGCAATATCACCCATACCATTTTCCATTCTTTAACCGTTTGCTCAGCCGCATTTGGTTCAAAGTCAAGTAAATCCAGGCCAGATTAAAAATCCCTTTCACATGTACTTATCAGTCCCGGGTGTTCCCCCAGCAAACGAACCCTCAGGTGCAACTCCAACGACCTCATTTAGTTCCTGCTCTCAGCACTCCTTTAGTTTAAACATAGTTTATTTCAAACAATGATACCAACATATACAAATGTACAATATACACAAATAGTTACATACATGTATGAAAAAGGATTAGAACCGAAAGCTATAGCTTATAGAGGTCTTCTCCTATATTTAGATGTATATTATAATTACAGTATGACAGCGTTTTAATCGTATATGAACTATTAATTGCAATTCGATAAAGATAAGTATAAAATTATATTAACCATGAACTGTAAACTATAATCTCAATAATATAATGAGATTATTAAGGTGATAGAAATACACATAGTAATTAAATTAGTAAGTTGTATTAATGATGTATTCATTCGGATAGTTCAATGGGAGAAGCAAGCTTGCTACATTTAGTGAACAGATGCTCATGAAAATCGTCTGCTTTCCCGGATGTAGTTTTGGAGTGCTTCAAATATGTGTGCGTTGAGATCATCGCTAACGTTCCGGTCTCCGTGTAATAGAGTGTATAGTGTTATGCAGCACTCCTTTATCACCGTGCCACGAATATGTCCGATGGAGACTCAAACACCTGTCACATGTCGTAATCAGGCAGACTGCGGGAATGTTGACAATCCACTCACACCCGGTACACCTGTTGACATCCCACACATTGCACAAAGTCAGAATGCGTCTTTTCCTTCAGTAAATCCAGTTAGTTTGTGATGTCGAGTGCTATACCGCAATCCACGTCTCCCAGCTACAAATACTCTGGTAGTAAACAACCCCATCCCATATCACTATAAGTAATGACATTCCAGTCACATAATTATGTCCTTCTAAATTCAGAAAATACTTTAGAACCTGACGAAACACAACTCAAATCAGTTGCTACTAACGAGTCAGCAAACATAGTCTCACAGTGGTGAAACGTCAACACTTCCCACAGCAAGGGGACGTGAACGAATATCAGGTGCAGCCTCTAGGTCAGAAAAACGTTCACACTCCGCCATTCCATACAGGAGACAAAGTGTACAACAATAAGTCAGACAGATCCGGGGCTTACTTAAATAAATCTTGAACTCAGGCGAATCAAGAACAACAAACGGAACGTGAGCAGTTGATATGTGATGGTTTCCCCCTACCGGTGCGAAAATAAGACAATAGGTCAACATAGGTCTTGCTGCGTTGTACATTGTTGAACATTCAGGTATTTCAACAAAACGGACAAATATGTTACTAAATCCGGAAATAATTTTAACAATCATAACATTGTGTTATTTTACTGAAACTTGGGCAAATCAATTTTCGGATTAAACTGTTGAATAGTTCCAACATTTTAATCTAAACAGGTCAGAAAACAAAGCAGGCGCTCCTCAGGCGGTAAAATAATATACGTTAGAAATGAGTTGTATGTATGTATGTTCCATTAATGTCAACACCCTCTCGGGGACCTAGACATTTTTCCTGGGCAGGCTTAGCCGACCTAAGCGATTAACCAGTACTAAGCAATGCGTGTGAGGTGCCTTGCTCAATGACACTACATACGTGGCCTTTCCGAGTATCGAACCCAGGACCGTTCGATTCCAAATCCGACGCTCTACATCTGGACCATGGACGCCACCAGATTCGTTCACATCCCCTTGCTGTGGGAAGTTTTGACGCTTCACCACTGTGAGTTCGTTCCTTCTAATACTGTATTTTTTAATAGTGAAGATAATATTATTATTATTAAGATAAACGGTTTTAAACTGGGCCTACATAACGACTTCTTTGTTTGTTTATGCTACATTATACCTGGACATACTATACCACATAACGTGATTCCCGCGAAAAAGATACCACGGGCTAATATTATTATAACTGGTAAAAAGAAGTTTATTATCATTTATGTATGCATTACTTGGCACACAGGATTATTTATTACACCCTACGTATAGATTTGTTTTTTGTTTTGTTTTTTATTTAAGTTTATTTAACGTCGCTACCGGTTTCCCATTTGAGCCACGGGCAGTTTACCTAACAACACCTTTCCTGGGCAGGCTCCAGCGGTTAACCAGTACTTGGTGCACCAACCTCCGTAGGAAACTGCCAACTTTTTCATATAGTTGGCAGTTTCTTACGGAGGTTGGTGCACCAATTGATTTGGCTTATTCCAAACCTATTTATAGTAATGCTTGTAAATAACACGTTATCGTTGGGCCATAGTAGCAGCCGACAAACCATGATCGAATCCAGTACCTATGGCAGATTATTCGACACATTGTTAGCTTACATTCAAAATATGAGATTGGCTTTAATTTTATTCTTTGCTGCGATATGAAGTCGCATACGTTTGATTGTCCAGAGTTTGTAGTCGACGATAATTACTCGTTTGACGTATGTGAGATATTACGGTGGTCGCCAGATCGGACAGGTGGGTTTTCTCCGGGTACTCCGGTTACCTCCCACACGAATGACAACATTAGTTTATGCTTTCATCCGCGCCAACGAGAGTGATTAATATAAGTTGTTTATGTATGTATGTTCCTTTACTGTCAAACCCCTCGCGGGGACTTAGACATGTTTTCCTGTGCAGGCTTAGCCGACCTAAGCGATTAACCAGTACTAAGCAATGTTTAGACCTTGGTTCGCAATCAGTGTAAAATAAATAAAGTTTAAAAGTTTTAATGTTTGACCAGATGATTATTATACTGATGCCACTATTAAACGTTATTCACAAGATTAAAGACGTGGAAGTCGTGATAGCGCAGTGGATGCGCGTTCGCTTCAGGTGCGAAAGGTCCAGAGTTCGAGCCCCACTGGAGCCGTTACGATTGTGCCCTTAGGCAAGGCATGCAAATTCCACCTTGCCTCTTCTCTCTCCCTCGTGGTGATGGATTCCATCAGGAATGAGGTCTCGATAGTGATTTATATAAGTTGAAATAACTTGTTTCGCAATCCAGCTCAAATAAATTTGTATAAACTAAGATTAAAGACGGCTTGAATAATACTGGTTTTGTTTTATTGTGTAGACAAACATATTTTAAAATGTCGTTTTGGTATTGACAAAAATATTGGTTGCTATACATTTGTTGGAAATAGACAGACGAATACATTGATATAGTGTCTTCAAATACTACTACAATTAAGTTAGAAGCTTTTCAGTTACATATAGACAACAACACGTGTAATAATGATATTAATAGTTGTATTAGTGAATTAGCTGATATTGTTGATGGAGTTGTCTCCCTTTGGTTAAACAAAAGTTATATAATACTAGGCAGCCTGACGGTTATTGCACAGACGGATCTGTAGTCCAGTGGTAACACGCTGGACTGGTAATCCAGGGATCGCAGGTTCGATCCCACGGCTGACCCTAATAAAATTAACAGTCTTTCAGATGGGACTTTAAACCGAGGTCTCGTGTCAGTGCTGTACATCGTGCACGTAAAAGAACCAGAGGAGACTCTGGAATGGGTCTCTGTCTGTATCATTGCACTATCCTCCAAATATATAAAATGACTAATCTCTTCAGGAGGCGTCGCTCATATGGGCAACCGGTAGCGACGATAAATAAACGTAAAAACACACACGGTTATTGTAATGTTGAGTCAGGACAGATATTGTATATATGAGATTGTGGTGACAAGCGAGGATAAGCGAAGTCCAATTAATACAGATACAGCGGAGTGAGATATTAGTATTCAAGTTAAAACACTACAATATATACACTCCCGGTGGGGGATATTACAAGTTAAAACACTACAATATATACACCCGAAACAAAAACGGTGGGGGATATTACAAGTTAAAACACTACAATATATACACTCCCGGTGTGGGATATTACAAGCTAAAACACTACAATATATACACCCCCGGTGGGGGATATTACAAGCTAAAACACTACAATATATACACCCCCGGTGTGGGATATTACAAGCTAAAACACTACAATATATACACCCCCGGTGTGGGATATTACAAGCAAAACACTACAATATATACACTCCCGGTGTGGGATATTACAAGTTAAAACACTACAATATATACACTCCCGGTGTGGGATATTACAAGTTAAAACACTACAATATATACACTCCCGGTGTGGGATATTACAAGCTAAAACACTACAATATATACACTCCCGGTGTGGGATATTACAAGCTAAAACACTACAATATATACACTCCCGGTGTGGGATATTACAAGTTAAAACACTACAATATATACATCCCCGGTGGGGGATATTACAAGCTAAAACACTACAATATATACACTCCCGGTGGGGGATATTACAAGCTAAAACACTACAATATATACACTCCCGGTGGGGATATTACAGCTAAAACACTACAATATATACACTCCCGGTGGGGGATATTACAAGCTAAAACACTACAATATATACACTCCCGGTGTGGGATATTACAAGCTAAAACACTACAATATATACACTCCCGGTGTGGGATATTACAAGCTAAAACACTACAATATATACACTCCCGGTGTGGGATATTACAAGCTAAAACACTACAATATATACACTCCCGGTGTGGGATATTACAAGCTAAAACACTACAATATATACACTCCCGGTGTGGGATATTACAAGTTAAAACACTACAATATATACACTCCCGGTGTGGGATATTACAAGTTAAAACACTACAATATATACACTCCCGGTGTGGGATATTACAAGCAAAACACTACTATATACACCCGTGTGGGATATTACAAGTAAAACACTACAATATATACACTCCCGTGTGGTATTACAAGCTAAAACACTACAATATATACACTCCCGGTGGGGGATATTACAAGCTAAAACCTACAATATATACACTCCCGGTGTGGGATATTACAAGCTAAAACACTACAATATATACACTCCCGGTGTGGGATATTACAAGCTAAAACACTACAATATATACACTCCCGTGTGGGATATTACAAGCTAAAACACTACAATATATACACTCCGTGGGGATATACAAGCTAAAACACACAAAACACCCAAACAAAAAACACACAAAAACACTCCCGGTGTGGGATATACAAGCTAAAACACTACAATATATACACTCCCGGTGGGATATTACAAGCTAAAACACTACAATATATACACCCCGGTGTGGGATATTACAAGTTAAAACACTACAATATATACACTCCCGGTGGGGGATATTACAAGTTAAAACACTACAATATATACACTCCCGGTGTGGGATATTACAAGCTAAAACACTACAATATATACACTCCCGGTGTGGGATATTACAAGCTAAAACACTACAATATATACACTCCCGGTGTGGGATATTACAAGCTAAAACACTACAATATATACACCCCCGGTGGGGGATATTACAAGTTAAAACACTACAATATATACACTCCCGGTGTGGGATATTACAAGTTAAAACACTACAATATATACACTCCCGGTGTGGGATATTACAAGCTAAAACACTACAATA
>CM026395.1:19698738-19790460 GCA_014843695.1 Archivesica marissinica | reverse complement strand
CAAGTGTATAGCAATATACATAGAAACAGCAGGTAGCCGTGTATACGTGTATAGTGACATACATAGAAACAGCAGGTAGCCAGGTACACGTGTATAGAAACATACATAGAAACAGCAGGTAGCCAGGTACACGTGTATAGAAACATACATAGAAACAGCAGGTAGCCGGGTACAAGTGTATGGGAACATACATAGAAACAGCAGGTAGCCTGGGAAAAAGTGCATAGCAATATACATAGAAACAGCAGGTAGCCGGGTACACGTGTATAGTGACATACATAGAAACAGCAGGTAGCCAGGTACACGTGTATAGAAACATACATAGAAACAGTAGGTAGCCGAGTACAAGTGTATAGCAACATATATAGAAACAGCAGGTAGCCGGGTACAAGTGTATAGCAACATACATAGAAACAGCAGGTAGCCGGGTACAAGTGTATAGCAACATACATAGAAACAGCTGGTAGCCGGGTACAATTGTATAGCGACATACATAGAAACAGCAGGTAGCCGGGTACAAGTGTATAGCAACATACATAGAAACAGCAGGTAGCGGGTACAAGTGTATAGCAACATACATAGAAACAGCAGGTAGCCGGGTACAAGTGTATAGCAACATACATAGAAACAGCAGGTAGCCGGGTACAAGTGTATAGCAACATACATAGAAACAGCAGGTAGCCGGGTACAAGTGTATAGCAACATACATAGAAACAGCAGGTAGCCGGGTACACGTGTATAGCAACATACATAGAAACAGCAGGTAGCCGGGTACAAGTGTATAGCAACATACATAGAAACAGCAGGTAGCAGGTACACGTGTATAGCAACATACATAGAAACAGCAGGTAGCCCGGTACAAGTGTATAGCAACATACATAGAAACAGCAGGTAGCCGGGTACAAGTGTATAGCAACATACATAGAAACAGCAGGTAGCCGGGTACAAGTGTATAGCAACATACATAGAAACAGCAGGTAGCCGGGTACAAGTGTATAGCAACATACATAGAAACAGCAGGTAGCCGGGTACAAGTGTATAGCAACATACATAGAAACAGCAGGTAGCCGGGTACAAGTGTATAGCAACATACATAGAAACAGCAGGTAGCCGGGTACAAGTGTATAGCAACATACATAGAAACAGCAGGTAGCCGGGTACAAGTGTATAGCAACATACATAGAAACAGCAGGTAGCCGGGTACAAGTGTATAGCAACATACATAGAAACAGCAGGTAGCCGGGTACAAGTGTATAGCAACATACATAGAAACAGCAGGTAGCCGGGTACACGTGTATAGAAACATACATAGAAACAGCAGGTAGCCGGGTACAAGTGTATAGCAACATACATAGAAACAGCAGGTAGCCGGGTACAAGTGTATAGCAACATACATAGAAACAGCAGGTAGCCGGGTACAAGTGTATAGCAACATACATAGAAACAGCAGGTAGCCGGGTACAAGTGTATAGCAACATACATAGAAACAGCAGGTAGCCGGGTACAAGTGTATAGCAACATACATAGAAACAGCAGGTAGCCGGTACAGTGTATAGCAACATACATAGAAACAGCAGGTAGCCGGGTACAAGTGTATAGCAACATACATAGAAACAGCAGGTAGCCGGGTACAAGTGTATAGCAACATACATAGAAACAGCAGGTAGCCGGGTACAAGTGTATAGCAACATACATAGAAACAGCAGGTAGCCGGGTACAAGTGTATAGCAACATACATAGAAACAGCAGGTAGCCGGGTACAAGTGTATAGCAACATACATAGAAACAGCAGGTAGCCGGGTACAAGTGTATAGCAACATACATAGAAACAGCAGGTAGCCGGGTACAAGTGTATAGCAACATACATAGAAACAGCAGGTAGCCGGGTACACGTGTATAGAAACATACATAGAAACAGCAGGTAGCCGGGTACACGTGTATAGCAACATACATAGAAACAGCAGGTAGCCAGGTACAAGTGTATAGCAACATACATAGAAACAGCAGGTAGCCCGGTACAAGTGTATAGCAACGTACATAGAAACAGCAGGTAGCCGGGTACAAGTGTATAGCAACATACATAGAAACAGCAGGTAGCCGGGTACAAGTGTATAGCAACATACATAGAAACAGCAGGTAGCCGGGTACAAGTGTATAGCAACATACATAGAAACAGCAGGTAGCCGGGTACAAGTGTATAGCAACATACATAGAAACAGCAGGTAGCCGGGTACACGTGTATAGAAACATACATAGAAACAGCAGGTAGCAGGGTACAAGTGTATACCAACATACATAGAAACAACAGGTAGCCCGGTACAAGTGTATAGCAACGTACATAGAAACAGCAGGTAGCATGGTACAAGTGTATAGCAACATACATAGAAACAGCAGGTAGCCGGGTACACGTGTATAGCAACATACATAGAAACAGCAGGTAGCCGGTTACACGTGTATAGCAACATACATAGAAACAGCAGGTAGCCGGGTACAAGTGTATAGCAACATACATAGAAACAGCAGGTAGCCGGGTACACGTGTATAGAAACATACATAGAAACAGCAGGTAGCAGGGTACAAGTGTATAGCAACATACATAGAAACAGCAGGTAGCAGGGTACAAGTGTATAGCAACATACATAGAAAGAGCAGGTAGCCGGGAACAAGTGTATAGCAACATATATAGAAACAGCAGGTAGCCGGGTACAAGTGTATAGCAACATACATAGAAACAGCAGGTAGCCGGGTACAAGTGTACAGCAACATACATAGAAACAGCAGGTAGCCGGGTACAAGTGTATAGCGACATATAAAGAAACAGCAGGTAGCCGGGTACAAGTGTATAGCAACATACATAGAAACAGCATGTAGCCGGGTACACGTGTATAGAAACATACATAGAAACAGCAGGTAGCAGGGTACAAGTGTATAGCAACATACAGAGAAACAGCAGGTAGCAGGGTACAAGTGTATAGCAACATACATAGAAAGAGCAGGTAGCCGGGAACAAGTGTATAGCAACATATATAGAAACAGCAGGTAGCCGGGTACAAGTGTATAGCAACATACATAGAAACAGCAGGTAGCCGGGTACAAGTGTATAGCAACATACATAGAAACAGCAGGTAGCCGGGTACAAGTGTATAGCAACATACATAGAAACAGCAGGTAGCCGGGTACAAGTGTATAGCAACATACATAGAAACAGCAGGTAGCCGGGTACACGTGTATAGAAACATACATAGAAACAGCAGGTAGCCGGGTACAAGTGTATAGCAACATACATAGAAACAGCAGGTAGCAGGGTACAAGTGTATAGCAACATACATAGAAACAGCAGGTAGCCGGGTACAAGTGTATAGCAACATATATAGAAACAGCAGGTAGCCGGGTACAAGTGTATAGCAACATACATAGAAACAGCAGGTAGCCGGGTACAAGTGTATAGCAACATACATAGAAACAGCAGGTAGCCGGGTACAAGTGTATAGCGACATACATAGAAACAGCAGGTAGCCGGGTACAAGTGTATAGCAACATATATAGAAACAGCAGGTAGCCGGGTACAAGTGTATAGCAACATACATAGAAACAGCAGGTAGCCGGGTACAAGTGATAGAACATACATATAAGCAGCATGTAGCAGGGTACAAGTGTATAGCAACATACATAGAAACAGCAGGTAGCCGGGTACAAGTGTATGGGAAATACATAGAAACAGCAGGTAGCCGGGTACAAGTGTATAGCAACATACATAGAAACAGCAGGTAGCCGTGTACTACGTGTATAGTGACATACATAGAAACAGCAGGTAGCCGGTACACGTGTATAGCAACATACATAGAAACAGCAGGTAGCCAGGTACACGTGTATAGCAACATACATAGAAACAGCAGGTAGCCGGGTACAAGTGTATAGCAACATACATAGAAACAGCAGGTAGCCGGGTACAAGTGTATAGCAACATACATAGAAACAGCAGGTAGCCAGGTACAAGTGTATAGCAACATACATAGAAACAGCAGGTAGCCGGGTACAAGTGTATAGCAACATACATAGAAACAGCAGGTAGCCGGGTACAAGTGCATAGCGACATACATAGAAACAGAATGTAGCCGGGTACAAGTGTATAGCAACATACATAGAAACAGCAGGTAGCCGGGTACAAGTGTATAGCAACATACATAGAAACAGCAGGTAGCCGGGTACAAGTGCATAGCAACATACATAGAAACAGCAGGTAGCCGGGTACAAGTGTATAGCAACATACATAGAAACAGCAGGTAGCCGTGTACAAGTGTATAGCAACATACATAGAAACAGCAGGTAGCCGTGTACAAGTGTATAGCATCATACATAGAAACAGCAGGTAGCCGGGTACAAGTGTATAGCAACATACATAGAAACAGCAGGTAGCCGGGTACAAGTGTATAGCAACATACATAGAAACAGCAGGTAGCCGGGTACAAGTGTATAGCAACATACATAGAAACAGCAGGTAGCCGGGTACAAGTGTATAGCAACATACATAGAAACAGCAGGTAGCCGGGTACAAGTGTATAGCAACATACATAGAAACAGCAGGTAGCCGGGTACAAGTGTATAGCAACATACATAGAAACAGCAGGTAGCGGTACAAGTGTATAGCAACATACATAGAAACAGCAGGTAGCCGGGTACAAGTGTATAGCAACATACATAGAAACAGCAGGTAGCCAGGTACAAGTGTATAGCAACATACATAGAAAAAGCAGGTAGCCGGGTACAAGTGTATAGCAACATACATAGAAACAGCAGGTAGCCGGGTACAAGTGTATAGCAACATACATAGAAACAGCAGGTAGCCGGGTACAAGTGTATAGCAACATACATAGAAACAGCAGGTAGCCGGGTACAAGTGTATAGCAACATACATAGAAACAGCAGGTAGCGGGTACAGTGTATAGCAACATAATAGAAACGTACAGTGTATAGCACATAATAAAAAGCAGGTAGCCGGGTACAAGTGTATAGCAACATACATAGAAACAGCAGGTAGCCGGGTACAAGTGTATAGTAACATACATAGAAACAGCAGGTAGCCGGGTACAAGTGTATAGCAACATACATAGAAACAGCAGGTAGCCGGGTACAAGTGTATAGCAACATACATAGAAACAGCAGGTAGCCGGGTACAAGTGTATAGCAACATACATAGAAACAGCAGGTAGCCGGGTACAAGTGTATAGCAACATACATAGAAACAGCAGGTAGCCGGGTATACGTGTATAGAAACATAAATAGAAACAGCAGGTAGCCCGGTACAAGTGTACAGCAACATACATAGAAACAGCAGGTAGCCGGGTACACGTGTATAGCAACATACATAGAAACAGCAGGTAGCCGGGTACAAGTGTATAGCAACATACATAGAAACAGCAGGTAGCCCGGTACAAGTGTATAGCAACATACATAGAAACAGCAGGTAGCCCGGTACAAGTGTATAGCCACATACATAGAAACAGCAGGTAGCCGGGTACAAGTGTATAGCAACATACATAGAAACAACAGGTAGCCAGGTACAAGTGTATAGCAACATACATAGAAAAAGCAGGTAGCCGGGTACAAGTGTATAGCAACATACATAGAAACAGCAGGTAGCCGGGTACACGTGCATAGCGACATACATAGAAACAGAATGTAGCCGGGTACAAGTGTATAGCAACGTACATAGAAACAGCATGTAGCCGGGTACAAGTGTATAGCAACATACATAGAAACAGCAGGTAGCCGGGTACACGTGCATAGCAACATACATAGAAACTGCAGGTAGCCGGGTACAAGTGTACAGCAACATACATGGAAACAGCAGGTAGCCCTGTACAAGTGTATAGCATCATACATAGAAACAGCAGGTAGCAGGGTACAAGTGTATAGCAACATACATAGAAACAGCAGGTAGCCGGGTACAAGTGTATAGCAACATACATAGAAACAGCAGGTAGCCGGGTACAAGTGTATAGCAACATACATAGAAACAGCAGGTAGCCGGGTACAAGTGTATAGCAACATACATAGAAACAGCAGGTAGCCGGGTACAAGTGTATAGCAACATACATAGAAACAGCAGGTAGCCGGGTACAAGTGTATAGCAACATACATAGAAACAGCAGGTAGCCGGGTACAAGTGTATAGCAACATACATAGAAACAGCAGGTAGCCGGGTACACGTGCATAGCGACATACATAGAAACAGAATGTAGCCGGGTACAAGTGTATAGCAACGTACATAGAAACAGCATGTAGCCGGGTACAAGTGTATAGCAACATACATAGAAACAGCAGGTAGCCGGGTACACGTGCATAGCAACATACATAGAAACTGCAGGTAGCCGGGTACAAGTGTACAGAACATACATGGAAACAGCAGGTAGCTGTACAAGTGTATAGCATCATACATAGAAACAGCAGGTAGCAGGGTATAAGTGTATAGCAACATACATAGAAACAGCAGGTAAACCGGTACAAGTGTATAACAACATACATAGAAACAGCAGGTAGCCGGGTATAAGTGTATAGCAACATACATAGAAACAGCAGGTAGCCGGGTATAAGTGTATAGCAACATACATAGAAACAGCAGATAGCCGGGTACAAGTGTATAGCAACATACATAGAAACAGCAGGTAGCCGGGTACAAGTGTATAGCAACATACATAGAAACAGCAGGTAGCCGGGTACAAGTGTATAGTAACATACATAGAAACAGAATGAATGGTGTTTTACGGCGCATCGACATCTAAGGTCATGTAGCGCCATAGAAACAGCAGGTAGCCGGATACACGTGTATAGCAACATATATAGAAACAGCAGGTAGCCGGGTACAAGTGCATAACAACATACATAGAAACAGCAGGTAGCCGGGTACAAGTGTATAGCAACATACATAGAAACAGCAGATAGCCGGGTACAAGGGCATAGCAACATACATAGAAACAGCAGGTAGCCGGGTACAAGTGTATAGCAACATACATAGAAACAGCAGGTAGTCGGGTACAAGGGCATAGCAACATACATAGAAATGAGCGAATGTGACAATGATGGAATCTGAGGATGATCAATGGTCCGGTGTTACGCCGAGCATAGGAATACGCCGAGCATAGGAATACGCCGAGCATTGGCATACGCCAAGCATAGGAAAACGCCGAGCATAGGAACACGCCGAGCATAGGAATACGCCGACAATAGGAATACGCCGACCATAGGAATACGTCGAGCATAGGAATACGCCGAGCATAGGAATACGTCGAGCATAGGAATACGCCGAGCATAGGAATACGCCGAGCATAGGAATACGCGAGCATAGGAATACGCCGAGCATAGGAATACGCGAGCATAGGAATGCGCCGAGCATAGGAATACGCCGAGCATAGGAGTATGCGAGCATAGGAATACGCCGAGCATAGAAATACGCCAAGCATAGGATACGCCGAGCATAGGAATACGCCGAGCATAGGAATACGCGAGCATAGGAATACGCCGAGCATAGGAATACGCCGAGCATAGGAATACGTCGAGCATAGGAATACGCCGAGCATAGGAATACGCCGAGCATAGGAATACGCCGAGCATAGGAATACGTCGAGCATAGGAATACGCCGAGCATAGGAATACGTCGAGCATAGGAATACGCCGAGCATAGGAATACGCCGAGCATAGGAATACGCCGAGCATATGAATAGAATACGCCGAGCATAGGAATACGTCGAGCATAGGAATACGTCGAGCATAGGAATACGTCGAGCATAGGAATACGCCGAGCATATGAATAATGAATACGCCGACCATAGGAATACGTCGACCATAGGAATACGCCGAGCATAGGAATACGCCGAGCATAGGATTACGTCGAGCATAGGAGTACACCGAGCATAGGAGTACGTCGAGCATAAGTTCCACCATGCACCGTTAGTTTCTTCCTCATAGCAGTTAAAGATTTTTCATGGACGTTTATTGTATTAAAAGATGTAGCCGTCAGTGAAGGAAGGGTCACATTTAATATTTTATAACATATATATACTGCTTACGTAGAATCTGAAATAACTGTAAGCATGTTATCATATTTTAAATATATATATAATTATATTACATATTCACCAACTGCTATGTATATACGAACATGTGGACGTTATGTTTGTATGTTATGGAGAAACAAACTAAATAAATTATAAATAAAACAAATACGTGCTCATCGACATATGCATTTAACAGCTGAGGCTGTAAATGGGAAGGGCTGTAAATAATGTTGTCATAACTTGTAGCCCAACCCATTTGCTTTTTCCTCCCAAATTAAATCGTATACAGCAATAATAATAAATCCTAATATCATTTCATATTGTTTTCTACGTATTTCATTGTGTGTATAATTGTAATGTAATTGATCGTACATTCATGCGAAATAACGTTCAAAAACGGCCTGCCTAATAAATTTTGCTTTATTAGTAGTCAGTGCCTAATAAAGCTTTCGTCACGTCATAGGGCTATAACCGTGGATATAAATAGAACTATCAATGGGCAACATATTACCGGATCTGTAGTCCAGTGGTAACACGCTGGACTGGTAATCCAGGGATCGCAGGTTCGATCCCCCGTCTGACCCTAATAAAATTAACAGTCTTTCAGATGGGACGTTAAACCGAGTTCTCGTGTCAGTGCTTTACACCGTGCACGTAAAAGAACCAGAGGAGATTCTGGAATGGGTCTCTGTCTGTATCATGCACTATCCTCCAAAATCTAAAATAAATCATCTCTTCAGGAGGCGTCACTCATATGGGCAACCGGTAGCGACGATAATAAACGTAAAACACACACACAACATATTACCAAATGCGTAGCGAGTTTGTAAGCTGTCATGGCTAGTTTGTTTGTTTTTGTGTCGGGTGCACACTCAGAATGTACGATAAATAGAATATTAGGTTACTGTCTTATAAATTTTAATTTATTAGGCTCGTCTCCGAAAAAATACAAGGCTCGGCAGAGAGCCTCGCCTTGTATTTTTTTCTCCGACTCGCCTAATAAATAAAAATGTATAAGACAGTAACCTAATATTCTCTATGTATGAGAGAGAGAAAATGCAATAACATATTATTAAAGTAAATATACATTGAAGCACATATACTCTATTTATTAGTCAATTAATATTGTTTACTTCATTTGCACATACCCACGTAGAGTCAAGAGGATTGAATGCGAACTGAATTGATTGTTTGAAAGATATGCTTAAGAGATATATATTACATACCACATGTATTTCACAATACCTCTCTCGTGTTACTTGATATGTAATGAATGTACATAGTTGGACCTTTCCTAAGATACTTGAGGTTTGTACAGCAATGCATTGTATTTTAACTTTATTTAACGAAGCAAGTTCTAACAACTTATATTACACGTTCGTTGGCGCTGATGAAAGCGTATTATGTGGTCATTCGTGTGGTAGGAAACCGGAGTACCCGGAGTACCCGGAGATAAACCCACCTGTCCGATATGGCGACTACTGTACAATCTCACATACTTCCCGGTCCGAGGATCGAATCCGGGTTGCATTGGTGAGAAGCTAGCGCGCTAAACACTACGCTAATCGGACAGCATATGTTTACCCCATAGTAAATTTCTACTTTAAAGTATCGACAGTTTCCTTAGTGTATACAAATTTATTTTAGCCCGATTGCGAAACAAGTTCTTATAACTTATATTAATCACTCTCGAGACCTCATTCCTGATGGAATCCATCGCCACGAGGAAGATAGAAGAGGCAACGTGGAATTTAAATGCCTTGCCTAAGGGCACACTCGTAACGGCTCCAGCGGGGCTCGAACTCCGGACCTTTCGCACCTGAAGCGAACGCTCATCCACTGCGCTATCGCGACTTCCACAGTTTCCTTATAGACATGATGTACCTTGACATGTATTGTCTTATACGGGATCATATATCTCACCTTTTTTTTTTTGGTTTGTTTATTGTTGTTTTTTGTTTCTAAATTCTTATTATCTAAAATGTTGCTTATTCTCTTAATCATTTTACCCTTTTTCTATTAGTATCATTAAATTTAGTAAACTACTAGCACAACTCTTGTATTCAGTCTCTTTGTTAATTACAATCTAGTCTTATGGGGAGGGCCGTAACTAATGTTGTTAAAACTTGTGGCCCAACCCATTTGCTTCAACATATAATGACAATCCTTGAACAAACAATGCCACGAATCATGCATTATGGATAGTTATACAAGTTTGTTCATTTGTTTTGTATTGTACATTGTATATATAGAATGCAATAAAATATGATTAAACTAAACTAAATTATACGGGAAAGCCTGACCTAAAGGCACTGTCAAGGGTTATAACGCCTATAGCGATACCATGTACATGAAATAGAACAGACAATTTACAAATATCAAAATTTACAAATCAAATATCAAAATTTACAAATCATATATCAAACATTTACAAATCATATATCAAACATTTACAAATCAAATATCAAAATTTACAAATCATATATCAAACATTTACAAATCAAATATCAAACATTTACAAATCATATATCAATCAGCCTGAAACACACCAAGAATATTTCAAATGTTAAGTTTCAAATAATCAGTGCTCGTCTGTGAATAACGTCACTGTGTTTACACACTTATAAATAATACAGTATACCAACCTTCAGTTTGCAATGGCCTGAATTCTTATACCACCATCTTGTCTACACATCAACTAGTCTGACGTCTTCTCAAGTGACATAATTTTTCAAAAAACACAAAAACTATACACTGCCTGTCATGACAATGCATTTTTACCAAAAAGAAAAATTAACCATATTAGTTATTGGGACTACATTCGACCGCGGATGCACTTCTGCCTATTTACGTATATACAACCTTAATCCGATTTTGTTTAATAACATCCTTGATGATACTATCCGGAAACATCCCGGATCATATATGTCACAGACCATATTCCTCACACAGCTGCTGTGACACGTGACACGAGTTGCATTTTTAGATGACGTGAAATCATATTTGTCACACCTCATTATTTGTTTGATACGATCACATATCTCACAGATCATATATGTCACAGATCATATATCTCACATATAATATATGTCACAGATCATATATGTCACATATCATATATGTCACATATCATATATGTCACATATCATATATGTCACAGATCATATATGTCACAGATCACATATCTCACATATAATATATCTCACATATAATATATCTCACATATAATATATCTCACATATCACATATCTCACAGATCATATATCTCACAGATCATATATCTCACATATCATAAATCTCACATATCATATATCTCACATATCATATATCTCCCATATCATATATGTCACATATAATATATCTCACATATCATATATCTCACAGATCACATATCTCACAGATCATATATCTCACAGATCACATATCTCACATATCATATATCTCACAGATCACATATCTCACAGATCACATATCTCACATATCACATATCTCACAGATCACATATCTCACATATCATATATCTCACATATCATATATCTCACAGATCACATATCTCACAAATCATATATGTCATAGATCATATATGTCACAGATCACATATCTCACATATAATATATCTCGCATATAATATATCTCACATATAATATATCTCACATATCATATATCTCACATATCATATATCTCGCATATAATATATCTCACATATCATATATCTCACAGATCATATATGTCACAGATCATATATCTCACAGATCACATATCTCACATATAATATATCTCACAGATCACATATCTCACATATAATATATCTCACATATAATATATCTCACATATAATATATCTCACAGATCACATATCTCACATATAATATATCTCACATATCATATATCTCACATATCATATATCTCGCATATAACATATCTCACATATCATATATCTCACAGATCACATATCTCACATATCATATATCTCACATATAATATATCTCACATATAATATATCTCATAGATCACATATCATATATCTCACATATCACATATCTCACATATCATATATCTCACATATCACATATCTCACAGATCACATATCTCACATATCGTATATCTCACAGATCATATATCTCGCATATAATATATCTCACATATCATATATCTCACATATCATATATCTCACAGATCATATATCTCACATATAATATATCTCACATATATATATCTCACATATCATATATCTCACATATCATATATCTCACATATTATATCTCACAGATCATATATCTCACATATCATATATCTCACATATAATATATCTCACATATCATATATCTCACATATAATATATCTCACAGATCACATATCTCACATATCATATATCTCACAGATCACATATCTCACATATCATATATCTCACAGATCACATATCTATATCTCACAGATCACATATCATATATCTCACAGATCATATATCTCACAGATCACATATCTCACATATCATATATCTCACAGATCATATATCTAACAGATCACATATCTCACATATAATATATCTCACAGATCATATATCTCACAGATCATATATCTCACATATCATAAATCTCACATATCATATATCTCACATATCATATATCTCCCATATAATATATCTCACATATAACATATCTCACATATCATATATCTCACATATAATATATCTCACATATCATATATCTCACAGATCATATATCTCGCATATAACATATCTCACATATAAAATGTCTCACAGATCACATATAATATATCTCACATATCATATATCTCACAGATCATATATCTCACATATCATATATCTCACATATCATATATCTCACAGATCATATATCTCGCATATAATATATCTCACATATAATATATCTCACAGATCATATATCTCACATATCATATATCTCACATATAATATATCTCACAGATCATATATCTCACATATCACATATCTCACAGATCACATATCTCACATATCGTATATCTCACAGATCATATATCTCGCATATAATATATCTCACATATCATATATCTCACAGATCATATATCTCACATATAATATATCTAACATATCACATATCTCACATATCATATATCTCACATATCATATATCTCACATATCACATATCTCACAGATCACATATCTCACATATCGTATATCTCACAGATCATATATCTCGCATATAATATATCTCACATATCACATATCTCACATATCATATATCTCACAGATCACATATCTCACATATCGTATAGCTCACAGATCATATATCTCGCATATAATATATCTCACATATCATATATCTCACATATAATATATCTAACATATCACATATCTCGCAGATCATATATCTCACAGATCATATATCTCACAGATACATATCATATATCTCACATATCACATATCTCACAGATACAGATCATATATCTCACAGATCATATATCTCACAGATCATATATCTCACATATCACATATCTCACAGATACAGATCATATATCTCACAGATCACATATCTCACATATGATATATCTCACATATCATATATTTCACATATCACATATCTCACATATCATATATCTCACAGATCACATATCTCACATATCATATATCTCACATATCACATATCTCACAGATACAGATCATATATCTCACACATCACATATCTCACATATCATATATCTCACAGATCACATATCTCACATATCATATATCTCACATATCATATATCTCACATATCATATATCTCACATATCATATATCTCACAGATCACATATCTCACATATAATATATCTCACATATCATATATCTCACATATCATATATCTCACAGATCACATATCTCACATATAATATATCTCACATATCATATATCTCACATATCATATATCTCACATATCATATATCTCACATATCATATCTCACATATAATATATCTCACATATCACATATCTCACATATCATATATCTCACAGATCATATATCTCACAGATCATATATCTCACAGATCATATATCTCACATATCATATATCTCACATATCATATATCTCGCATATAATATATCTCGCAGATCATATATCTCACATAAAATATATCTCACAGATCATATATCTCGCAGATCATATATCTCACAGATCACATATCATATATCTCACATATCACATATCTCACAGATACAGATCATATATCTCACAGATCGCATATATCACAGCATATCATATTTCTCACATATCATATATCTCACATATAATATATCTCACATATCATATATCTCACAGATCATATATCTCACAGATCACATATCTCACATATCATATATCTCACATATCATATATCTCACAGATCATATATCTCACAGATCACATATCTCACATATCACATATCTCGCAGATCACATATCTGACATATAACATATCTCACATATAATATATCTCACATATAACATATCTCACATATAATATATCTCACATATCACATATCTCACATATAATATATCTCACAGATCACATATAATATATCTCACAGATCACATATCTCACATATAACATATCTCACATATCACATATCTCACATATAATATATCTCACAGATCACATATCTCACAGATCACATATCTCACATATAATATATCTCACATATCATATATCTCACAGATCACATATCTCACATATAACATATCTCACATATCATATATCTCACAGATCATATATCTCACATATAATATATCTCACAGATCACATATCTCACATATAATATATCTCACATATCACATATCTCACATATCATATATCTCACAGATCACATATCTCACATATAATATATCTCACAGATCATATATCTCACATATCACATATCTCACAGATCACATATCTCACATATAATATATCTCACATATCACATATCTCACATATAATATATCTCACAGATCATATATCTCACATATCATATATCTCACAGATCATAATTATATCTCACAGATCACATATCATATATCTCACAGATCACATATCTCACAGATCATATATCTCACAGATCACATATCTCACATATCACATATCTCACTATCACATATCTGGCAGATCATATATCTCACATATCATATATCTCACAGATCATATATCTCACAGATCATTTACCTCACATATCATATATCTCACATATAATAAATCTCACATATCATATAACTCACATATAATATATCTCACATATCACATATCTCACAGATCATATATCTCACAGATAATATATCTCACAGATCATTTACCTCACATATCATATATCTCACATATCATATATCTCACAGATCACATATCTCACAGATCATATATCTCACTGATAATATATCTCACAGATCATTTACCTCACATATCATATATCTCACATATAATCATATCATATAACTCACATATAATATATCTCACATATCACATATCTCACATATCATATATCTCACATATAATATATCTAACATATCACATATCTCACATATCATATATCTCACATATCATATATCTCACATATCACATATCTCACATATCATATATCTCACATATCATATATCTCACATATAATATATCTCACATATCACATATCTCACATATCATATATCTCACATATAATATATCTAACATATCACATATCTCACATATCATATATCTCACATATCATATATCTCACATATCACATATCTCACAGATCACATATCTCACATATCGTATATCTCACATATCATATATCTCACATATCATATATCTCACATATAATATATCTAACGTATCACCTATCTCGCAGATCATATATCTCACATATCATATATCTCACAGATACAGATCATATATCTCACAGATCATATATCTCACACATCATATATCTCACATATCACATATCTCACAGATACATATCATATATCTCACATATCACATATCTCACAGATACAGATCATATATCTCACAGATCATATATCTCGCAGATCATATATCTCACAGATCATATATCTCATATATCATATATCTCACAGATCATATATCTCACAGATCATATATCTCACATATCATATATCTCACATATCATATATCTCACAGATCATATATCTCACAGATCACATATCTCACATATAATATATCTCACATATCACATATCTCACATATCATATATCTCACAGATCATATATCTCACAGATCACATATCTCACATATCATATATCTCACATATCACATATCTCACAGATCATATATCTCACATATAATATATCTCACATATCATATATCTCACAGATCATATATCTCACAGATCACATATCTCATATATCTCACATATCTCACATATAATATATCTCACATATAACATATCTCACATATAATATATCTACATATACATATCTCACATATAATATATCTCACAGATCACATATCTCACATATAATATATCTCACAGATCACATATCTCACATATAACATATCTCACAGATCACATATCTCACAGATCATATATCTCACATATCACATATCTCACATATAATATATCTCACAGATCACATATCTCACATATCATATATCTCACATATCACATATCTCACATATCACATATCTCACATATAATATATCTCACATATCATATATCTCACAGATCACATATCTCACATATAACATATCTCACAGATCACATATCTCACAGATCATATATCTCACAAATCACATATCTCACATATAATATATCTCACAGATCACATATCTCACATATCATATATCTCACATATCACATATCTCACATATCACATATCTCACATATAATATATCTCACATATCATATATCTCACAGATCACATATCTCACATATAACATATCTCACATATCATATATCTCACATATCACATATCTCACATATCATATATCTCACATATAACATATCTCACAGATCACATATCTCACAGATCACATATCTCACACACAACATGGGAGCTGAATGAGGGACGATGTGGCTAATTGACACATAGAGGCACGTGGGAATGCGGGACGATGTGGCTAATTGACACATTGAGGCACGTGGGAATGAGGGACGATGTGGCTAATTGACACATTGAGGCACGTGGGAATGAGGGACGATGTGGCTAATTGACACATTGAGGCACATGGGAATGAGGGACGATGTGGCTAATTGACACATTGAGGCACATGGGAATGAGGGACGATGTAGCTAATTGACACATTGAGGCACATGGGAATGAGGGACGATGTGGCTAATTGACACATTGAGGCACATGGGAATGAGGGACGATGTGGCTAATTGACACATAGAGGCACATGGGAATGAGGGACGATGTGGCTAATTGACACATTGAGGCACATGGGAATGAGGGACGATGTGGCTAATTGACACATTGAGGCACATGGGAATGAGGGACGATGTAGCTAATTGACACATTGAGGCACGTGGGAATGAGGGACGATGTGGCTAAATGACACATTGAGGCACATGGGAATGAGAGACGATGTGGCTAATTGACACATAGAGGCACATGGGAATGAGGGACGATGTGGCTAATTGACACATTGAGGCACGTGGGAATGAGGGACGATGTGGCTAATTGACACATTGAGGCACGTGGAAATGAGGGACGATGTGGCTAATTGACACATTTAGGCACATGGGAATGAGGGACGATGTGGCTAATTGACACATTGAGGCACATGGGAATGAGGGACGATGTGGCTAATTGACACATTGAGGCACATGGGAATGAGGGACGATGTGGCTAATTGACACATTGATGCACATGGGAATGAGGGACGATGTGGCTAATTGACACATAGAGGCACGTGGGAATGAGTGACGATGTGGCTAATTGACACATTGAGGCACATGGGAATGAGGGACGATGTGGCTAATTGACACATTGAGGCACATGGGAATGAGGGACGATGTGGCTAATTGACACATTGAGGCACGTGGGATTGAGGGACGATGTGGCTAATTGACACATTGAGGCACATGGAAGCTCTATGGGACAGGAGCTCGATGTGGTTCCTTAAGGATGCATAGATCTCCTTGTGGACATATATCACGGCACGTATTTGTATCTCCTACAAACTGCACACATAGCGCTCTTGTAAAGCTTAGTTATATAGAACGTATCTTGGTTTCTAATATGATATTTTATATCGTTCAATAGGAACTTCAAGTATTATACCTCCGCAAATAATAATAGCAATGAATTATAATAAATCATAAAACATACGTAGACATACAAAGCTGGTGTAGTTACTGGAGCAATGCGTGTGAAGAGTGAATAACGAGATGTAAGCACGTGTGGACCACATTAAGCTTCCTACTAGCTAGTACAAACAACGTCAGTTCTTTCACCCACTTATATAATAGGTACATTTTATTTAAACTTTATTTATTTTACAACGATTGCGAAGCAAGTTCTAACAACTTATATTAATCACTTTCGTTGGCGCGGATGAAAGCGTATATGTGGTCATTCGTGTGGGAGGAAACCGGAGTACCCGGAGAAAATCCACCTGTCCAATCTGGCGACCACCGTACCATCTCACATACTTCCCGGTCCGAGGATCGAACCCGGGTTGCATTGGTGAGAAGCGAGCGCGCTAATCGGACAGCATAATGTATTTGCAGTTCGGATGTGAAATATGTAAAGATCTGATCAGGAATGTATGGGCTACCTGGTCAGTTTATAAATATATTCATTTAACACCAAAAACCGTTAATTGAGCCATGCTGAGTTTCTGATCATGTCATTATGCCAGAAGTTAAAAAGTGAAAAGTTGACAGACTGGAACCCAGGCTACTATAGTACTATATATTGATCCCTATCTGTAGTCCAGTGGTAACACGCTGGACTGGTAATCCATGGATCGCAGGTTCGATCCCTCGTCTGACCCTAATAAAATTAAGTCTTTCAGGTGGGACTTTAAACCGAGGTCTCGTGTCGGTGCTTTACACCGTGCACGTAAAAGAACCAGAGTAGACTCTTGAATGGGTCTCTGTCTGTATCATTGCACTATCCTCCAAAAATCTAAAATGACGATTCTCTTCAGGAGGCGTCGCTCATATGGGCAACCGGTAGCGACGATAAATAAACGTAAAACACACACCTTATGTTAATGGTATTGTTAATGTAGTTTACTATCATAATTAGCTACATTACAAGTAATACAATAATAATATTGTACACAAGTGTGCGATATATAATGTTGTTGTCTTTGATAAGATTAATTACAGCTTGCTGTATTTTCGAAACCAAAAACTAGTCTCTATTTCATTTAAAAAAGGCAATCGTATATCACTATTGTGTCTTCGCGTTGTAGGAAACTAATATTCTATCGGGAAGTGTGTGAGATGGTACGGTGGCCACCACCTCGGATACTCCGGTTTCCTCCCACACGAACTGACTGGCAAGGATAGTTTTGCTTAGTGTGCTTGTGGCAAGAGAAGAAAAGTATGCGATTAGCGCAGCTGTCCGATTAGCGCGTGGTTAGCGTGGTTAGCGTGGTTAGCGCGCTCGCTTCTCACCAATGCAACCCGGGTACGATCCTCGGACCGGAAATAATGTGAGATGGTACGATGGTCGCCAGATCGGACATGTGGGTTTTCTCTCGGTACTCTGGTTTCCTCCCACACGAATGACCACATTTACGCTTTCATCTGCGACAACAAGAGTGATTAATATAGGTTGTTAAAACTTGCTTTGCAATCATTGTAAAATAAAGAAAGTTTTTAAAAAAAATGTATGTGAATTTTAATATTGATCATAATTTATGTTTTAAAGCTCCCTTATTTTGCATTATTTATTTATATCACGATCATTATAATTATATATATGAATGATGTATTACTATGTACAGTGTGTATTGCATAACACGATCATTATAATTATATATATAAATGTTGTATTACTATGTACAGTTTGTATTTTATATTAATTGAATGTTTGTGTATCGTACATGAAAGATACAGTCAAACCTGTGTCAGTGGTCACCTAAATAAGCAGCCAACCTGTATTAAGCAGCCAGTTTCTAAATTACCAATATGCTGTTTTACTATAGATTTCACTTCTATTAAGCAGCCACCTGTGCTAAGCAGCCACTTTCTGTGATTCCCTTGGCTGGCTGCTTAAGACAGGTTTCACTGTACATACAGCATATTGATATAATATAGTCTTGAAACGAATCAATATGTTATCTCCATTGCGAAACAAGTTCTTATAACAGTAGTTAAATCGCTCTCGAGACCGCACCCGTCTCCACGAGGGAGAGAGAAGAGGCCATGTTGACTTTAGGTGTATATTGTCTAAGGGCACAATCGTAACGGCTATAGCTGGACGCGAACTGCGCACACGTAGGAAACTGCAAGTTGTCTGGTTTTAGTTCAGTTAATAATATAAGTTGCCTCTGCTCTCTCCCTCGTGGCAAGTTATGAGAACTTGTTTCGCAATCGAGCTAAAATAAATTTGTATAAACTTTTTTTTTTTAATAATATACTTTTGAAAAGCGATCCTTTGCGAACCAATCCGTGCTAAAGAGAAGAAGAGGTCGACTTACAACTATATATAGATGTTGTACTGAATCGACGTACAACTAAATATATAGATATTGTACTGAATCGACGTACAACTAAATATATATATATTGTACTGAATCGACGTACAACTAAATATATATATATTGTACTGAATCGACGTACAACTAAATATTTAGATATTGTACTGAATCGAAGTACAACTAAATATATAGTTATTGCATACGTTACTATAAATAGTAACAAATTTAATGGTAGAAAACAAAATATCTGGTCGACGCGGGCAATATATATCGAATATTGGCCCGGCACGCGCCGAGAACGAATCACGAGCATGTGTCACAGGTAGCAACAACATAGTAACTACATTGTGTAAACATGGCCGCCTGGGGCCGTTAAGGTATGCAATAAAGAAATTATTAAACGGCTGCGGTGGGCCATTTGTGGATATTGGCGCACCTATCCGATATTGGCCCGAGCGCCGTACAATCGAAGTGCATCATTCTATAGGCTTACCAGCATTGCATCACCCTCACTGATATAATGACTATACCAACATACTATTTATGGTGCGTATAATGTTTATGAATGGACATACTTCACGACAGTGTTATTTATCAACATGATTAACTTTGTCTATGCACTTGAATAGGATCGCACGTGCGCGTAGAGTTCCGTCACATACCGCACATATATCAACACTATCTTTAATCATGATGGTATAGTTCCGCCATTCCGCTATCGATATCCGTCTATGGTTTAATGACACAGTTCGCCGGTTGGGGATTAACATTATCGGTATTATATTCAAGTTTATAATCCAGTTGTAAATCTGTCTAGGGCAGTCGCATCAGGTTACTACGAGCAGGCTATGTATTATATACCGGGGGCACGACAGCGTAACCAACATCGTAGGATGATGCAATATAGGAAATGTTTACAAACATTGTTGCCGTATTGGTATTGATGTGGTGAGTTGCTAGTATAGTTAGTTACTGGATCAGCTGTAGTCAGAATAAAATACACTAGACTTCTAATAAATACTGTAATAAAATAACACTTCCTGTATTCACATCTGCTAAGGTGCGAGAAAAACCCAGATATATTATCATCATAAAGTATATTTCCGTCAGAAAATAAGAACACTTATATAGCGTAGACTAGCGCTTATTAAACACAATGTGCATTGTACTGGACCACCAAAGGATCTTTGTATAGTATGATTTTATAATGATACGGAACTTCAATTTGTTTGATCCTAACTCAGAGGTAGAGGAGTATGAAATGTAAATAACCACATTATTAATGTTACACTGATTTATCCACGTTTGTGCAGGTAGCAATTCTATTAAAGCGACATTACATCGAAAAAAGCAAATAAAATGCATTTTCTCACGTATAAATGCATTGCTACTACAAATTCTTCTGCATACATTCGAACACTAACATTGAATCAATAAACAGTGTTTTTGTGGTCTACAAGCTTCCACAATTGAAAGTAGGATTTCATATAACGGTCATCTATGCTCCTGAATTGACGTTTGTTTGTCATCGGAGTCAATACTAAAAGCGAGGTAATGTCGCTTAGAGATAATTTAACTAAGATTAGTCTACAAATAAATATACATAGCCACAACTGTGAGATATAACGGTAAATGTGTTCCATAAATCGTGTTATTCAGGATACACTAGTTGTATTACGCTTGGATGTCGACCCTATTTACGTTATTTTGCTATGTCAACAAACCGCGTATACGACGTTTGTTTATTAGTTGAAATACTCAGTTTTTGAGGCAACTATTTGGGAAAAAATAATACCATATAATAGGAAATTACATGCTGTAGAAATTTGCGTTTTAACTGATATAGTGTCGCTTTAAACGCTTAAGCACATATATCCTGTTTGGCAAACCAGTATGACACGGTAGATTATTTGAATATCGAGACATCAATTTGTAAATTACCATATTTGAAAGTACATTATGGAGAAACAATATAAATGATGTTATCTTTCAAACACACATAACAGACGGATATGTAGTCCAGTGGTAACACGCTGGACTGGTAATCCAGGGATCGCAGGTTCGATCCCCCGTCTGACCCTAATAAAATTAACAGTCTTTCAGATGGGACGTTTAACCGAGGTCTCGTGTCGGTGCTTTACACCGTGCACGTAAAAGAACCAGAGGAGATTCTGGAATGGGTCTCTGTCTGTATCATGCACTATCCTCCAAATTCTAAAATAACTAATCTCTTCAGGAGGCGTCGCTCATATGGGCAACCGGTAGCGACGATAAATCGATAAATAAACGTAAAACTAAAAAAACACACATAAATATGTTGCATTTACGCACACCTGTGATATTAAACACTGCTTAATCTAAGTTAGATGCGCGTATATGTCAAAAATAAACTAATGCATTTACTGTGATATATGTCAACAGCGCACTATATTGGACGTGTGTTGATATGTTTTAAAATATGTATTTTGTTTTGTATAATTTATTTATTTTTAGCAAGTTCAAGCAACTTATATTAATCACTCTCGTTGGCGCCGTTGTAAATGTAAATGTCGTCATTCGTGTGGGAGGAAACCGGAGTACCCGGAGACAACCCACCTGGTGCTTGCATTTCAAATTGGTCCCCAATTCCTTTATTAAGCAATGCTATGTCATTAGTTCCGCTCAATAAATGTGTCATTCATGGATGCATTTAGAAATAATATATAGGCTGTCCGATTAGCGCAGTTGTATAGCGCGCTCGCTTCTCACTAATGCAACTCGGGTTCGATCCTCGGATAGGAAGTATGTGAGATGGTACGGTGGTCGCCAGATCGGACAGATGGGTTGTCTCCGGGTACTCCGGTTTCCTCCCACACGAATGACCACATGTACGCCTGTAAACCTGTCCAGCATGTTACCACTGGACTACAGATCCGTCTGTGAATAGGTGTTTACATTTGTATATTCAATTGATAGTAAAACATATTTCCCATCTCCAAACTTGACCCTTTTCTCTACTTTTATCTACCCTACTCTACTCTATATTATTTATATATCAACCGTGTCACAACATCTGAACTAATTACATGTATCATATGTCATGTAAATGATCTGAGTTAATAAAGAATAATTGAATTGAATTGATAGCAAAGCATATTTCTATAACACGTGGAACTGAGACTAAGACGTAATGCTTAAAGTAGGCCTACTTTTCTCAATTAAATTAAGAGTAATGTTGTTACTTACTCATCTACAGGGAGTTGAACAGGAGCATCATAATTATATGGGGCAAGCGGGTGTGTTTAATCTTATAGAGCAACGTTTCTATGAAGCGCAGCATGTCTCTCTGTGGAGTTCATGTAGGTAGCTCTAGTCACAATACGGGAAGCTTCAATTTGAAATTGATCTAATTACAGCCTTGTTCAAATTGTCATCCAGTACATCTGTGTATTCGATAAATGGTCTGATGATGAGAAAGTATGTGACTTCTTGAGATTATTTTCCCAGTTGAGATATTGCTTCGCTCATTGTATGCATTCCTCTCCCATTCATTAGCTTGTACACATTTATTTTAGCTCGATTGCGAAACAAGTTCTTGAAACTTATAGTAATCACTCGCGAGACCTCATTCCTGATGGAATCCATCGCCACGAGGGAGAGAGAAGAGGCAACGTGGAATTTAAATGCCTTGCCTAAGCGCACAATCGTAACGGCTCCTGCGGGGCTCGAACTCCGGACCTTTCGCACCTGAAGCGAACGCGCTACTACTACGATACCACTGCGCTACCACTGCGCTATTACTGCGCTACCACTGCGCTACCACTGCGCTATCACTGCGCTATAACTGCGCTATCACTGCGCTATCACTGCGCTATCACTGCGCTACCACTGCGCTATCACTGCGCTACCACTGCGCTATCACTGCGCTACCACTGCGCTACCACTGCGCTACTACTGCGGTACTATTGCGCTATCACTGCGCTACCACTGCGCTATCACTGCGCTAGCACTGCGCTATCACTGCGCTACCACTGCGCTATCACTGCGCTACCACGGCGCTATTACTGCGCTACCACAGCGCTATCACTGCGCTACCACTGCGCTATCACTGCGCTACCACTGCGCTATCACTGCGCTACCACTGCGCTATCACTGCGCTACAACTGCGCTATCACGACTTCCACTGAGCTAGTATGCTTATTATTTCTCCTTGTTTTTATAAAAATAATTGAAAAAAACATTTTCGCGTGGAAAGCTGCAACTAATGAATGCAAATGTGGAATTCCCGGGAATCTATGGCGTTGTGATGATTAAGAACAAATTAACATCTGAAATATTATAGCCGGTGTTCATTAAAAATATAATTTGATCGGATAATGCAAGGTGGTTTGGCTCATTACTATCGATTCATACAATCTGAGAGCAGGGCAACAATGTTGTAAGATGTGTGTTTTACGTTTATTTATCGTCGCTACCGGTTGCCCATATGAGCGACGCCTCCTGAAGATATTAGTCATTTTAGATTTTGGAGGATAGTGCAATGATACAGAGAGAGACCCATTCCAGAGTCTCCTCTGGTTCTTTTACGTGCACGGTGTAAAGCACTGACACGAGACCTCGGTTTAACGTCCCATCTGAAAGACTGTTAATTTTATTAGGATCAGACGGGGGATCGAACCTGCGATCCCTGGATTACCAGTCCAGCGTGTTACCACTGGGCTACAGATCCGTCTAAGTTGTAAGATATCATGTATGGTGTGTTTTATATCAGCTGTTTACATTTCAGTTGTTTGTACAAAACAATATGTCATCTCTGTGAATTTCAAGACCTCAACAATTCCGCATTATCAAACGGTGTATCTGAACTGCAAAAGTAATATATATATATATATATAATGCATACATATTGTTATATTTCGGGTATTACGCCTGCATCAGCACCATTACGGGCTATATCGCCGGCGGGCAGTTTACCTAACAACACCTTTCCTGGGCATGCTCCAGCGGTTAACCAGTACTTGGTTGCACCAACCTCCGTAAGAAACTGCCAACTTTTTCATATAAACGAGACACGGTCTGAGCTTGGCTCGAACACGTGACCATCAGTGATGATAGGATACAGTGGTATACAAGTCAGCGACCTTAACCACTCGACCACTGAGGCAGACCTATAGTGCATACATAATAAACAATAGTTAACAGTAATACAAGTTTAGACATTTAGACAACCAACCATTTTTAATAATTTCATTTAAGCAAAGTTTGTATCAGTGATCTCCTATCAAAGATTCAATTCGTCGCCCGTATTTTGTGGATGACTGCCTTCTATGTAGAACCTTTCGTTCACACTGTACGTCGGATTCAAGAAGACCTCGACAACCTTCAATCATGGGAACACGACAGGCAGATCGATGATATTCAATCCAGACAAGTACGAACCCATCCACTTCTCCAGTATGTGGCAGCCAATCCATACCACCTCCAGTAATCTATCTGAACTCAAGTACCAACTCATCCACATCTCCATAATGAGGCAGCCAATCCATACCACCTCCAGCAATCCATCTGAACTCAAGTACCAACTCATTCACATTTCCATTATGAGACACCCAATCCATACCACCGCCAACAATCCATCTGAACTCAAGTACCAACTCATTCACATTTCCATTGTGAGACACTTATCAGTACCACCTATAACGTTCATGGAACACCTCTGAACTCAACCAGATCACGCAACTATCCTGTAGTAACCATCTCAAGCATCCTTTCATGGAAACAAAACATTCATAATGTGAACAAAAAAGGCAGACTCCACCTTGTCCTTCATCAGAAGAAATATACGATCAAGCTCTGCGAGTGCCAAAGCAATGTCTTCAAAACGTATGTCCCTCCATGTTTTGAATACGCTGCTTATATCTTGCCCCCTCATCCCGGAGGTCAAATTCCCAAATTAAAAATTGTTCGGCGGAGAGCTGCTAGTGTTGTGATAAACTATTGTGCCCGAACCAGCAGCGTTTCCAATAAGCTCCGTGACCTGAGCTACTTCAGTACTGGCACAACTCCACACGGTAACCCATGCTCTTCAAGCTCAGAAGCAACTTGAACAATCTGTCCCACGCTGTAATTGACCAGACCACCCTGGATACTTTCCATTCGGTCCTAACAAATCATACTGTGGAACAATCTGTCCCACGCTGCCATTGACCAGACCGTCCTGGAAGGCTTCCATTCGGTCCTAGCTAATCATCATACTGTGGAACAATCTGCCCCACGCTGCCATTGACCAGACCGTCCTGGAAGGCATCCAATCTGTCTTAGCAAATCATCATACTGTTGAACAATCTGTCTCATGCTGTCGTTGATCAGACCTTCCGGGAAGGCATCCAATCTGTCTTAGCAAATCATCATACTGTTGAACAATCTGTCTCATGCTGTCGTTGATCAGACCTTCCGGGAAGGCATCCAATCTGTCTTAGCAAATCATCATACTGTTGAACAATCTGGCCCGCGCTGCCATCGACCAGACCATCCTGGAAGGCGTCCAATTGGTCCTGGCAAACCATCATACTGTGGAACAATCTGTCCCGCGCTGCCATCGACCAGACCATCCTGGAAGGCGTCCAATTGGTCCTGGCAAACCATCATACTGTGGAACAATCTGTCCCGCGCTGCCATCGACCAGACCATCCTGGAAGGCTTCCTTTCTGTCTTGGCAAATCAGTATACTGTTGAACAATCTGTCTCATGCTGTCGTTGATCAGAACTTTCGGGAAGGCGTCCAATTGGTCCTTGCAAAAGCCGTTATACTGTTGAACAATCTGTCTCATGCTGTCGTTGATCAGACCTTCATGGAAGACATCCAATATGTCTTGGCAAAACATCATACTGTTGAACAATCTGTCTCATGCTGTCGTTGATCAGACCACCCTGGAAAGCTACCAATCAGACCTGACCAGCCACAACTCCCACTAAATACGAATGACGTTTTTATCCAGTTTTTATACTTGTAAGTGTACACAGAGAACATTTTATTGGTCATATCTGACGATGATGATGATGATGATGATGATGATGATGATGATGATGTCATGCTGCTTGGATGTGTACACCCGTGGGCTATATCCCCTACTAACAGACTATGAATCGTATAACCTAGAGCTGTCAACTTTAAAGCGACACTACATCAATGAAAATGCAAATTTCTGCAGAATGTAATTTCCTATTATATGGTATAATTTCCCCCCATATATTTGCCTCAAAAACTGAGTATTTCAACTAATAAACAAACGTCGTATACGCGGTTTGTTTACATAACAAAATAATGTAAATAGGATCGACATACATGCGTAATACAACGCGTGTATCCTGAATAACACGATATAAGGTACAGATGTATCGCTATAGGAAATCCTACTTTCAATTTTGAAAGTTTGTAGACCACAACAAAACACTGTTTATTGATTCAATGTTAGTGTTCGAAAGTATTCGGAAGAATGTTTAGTAACAATGCATTTATACTTGAAAAAAATGCATTTTATTTGCTTTTTACGATGTAATGTCGCTCTAAGTAGTTCTTGTCCAATCAGACAGTGCATGTGTGATACAGAAAGGAATAACACATTTCTCTTTCGCGTATTGCTCGGATATGCCAATACCTACAGAGCCATCAATTGATCAGCCGAGCAAATGAGTGTATGCCGGTGATCGGCAGGTTTCATAATGTAGTGTCATGTTAGTTGATAATGTGCTTCATGTCATCTTATATACAATATAATATTATTGCCAGGCAAACACAAGTCTGCCTAACAAGATCAATTTCCTGTTTTCCCAAATGATCCTAATCCAATATTTCAAACCGTAGTCCGTCTAATGAAAGTAAAAGTGTATCTACTGTCATACAACGAAACATGTTCAATATAGTATGAATGCTATATACAGTGAAACCTGTCTTAAGCAGCCAGCCAAGGGAGTCAGAGAAAGTGGCTGTTTAGCACAGGTAGCTGCTTAATAGAGGTCAGATATATAATAAAACAACGGATTGGGAATCTGGAAACTGGCTGCTTAATACAGGTTGGCTGCTTAATGGAGGTGACCACTAACACAGGTTTGACTGTAGATCGCATCGTTTGTGAATGTTTGTGATAGGTTATATTCTCACAATAGGGAAGTATCGTACATCCGGTAAATGTAAGTTACGTAATCCAAAACATATTCTCCTAGTCATAGCCTAATGTTGCACTCATATCATGTATGTTGGTATGCATGTACACTGCTAGCAACCTCAGTAGTATCTCCCTAGTTCACGGAGAGTCTACAGTCCTTTACTTGCAATACATTTCAATAAACTGTTGGTGTATCATTACATAATTATTTCTCCTTTACTTGCAATACATTTCAATAAACTGTTGGTGTATCATTACATAATTATTTCTCCTTTACTTGCAATACATTTCAATAAACTGTCGATGTATCATTACATAATTATTTCTCCTGTACTTGCAATACATTTCAATAAACTGTTGGTGCATCATTACATAATTATTTCTCCTTTACTTGCAATACATTTCAATAAACTGTTGGTGCCTCATTACATAATTATTGCTCCTCAAACTTGCTTTGCTTAAGCATCCAAATGTTGGACCGTTTCTGAAGAATGTCGGTTATTGAGGATGTGTGACTCTGAGACATTAAATATGACAGGAATACAGCTGAATAAAATAAATCGAGGACATAATTGCCCATCGCATGCGGAGACATCTGAGAGGCAATAAAGCATGTCTTTAGAAAGATAGTATTACGATACACGGCATGTTGCACTGATCCTACTGTAGCCTAATCTAAGCTTAGTATGAGCTGTTGTCATCGCTAAGCTTAGTATGTTCTGTTGTCATCGCTAAGCTTAGTATGTTCTGTTGTCACCACTAAGCTTAGTATGTTCTGTTGTCACCACTAAGCTTAGTATATTCTGTTGTCACCACTAAGCTTAGTATGTTCTGTTGTCACCACTAAGCTTAGTATATTCTGTTGTCATCACTAAGCTTAGTATGTTCTGTTGTCACCACTAAGCTTAGTATGTTCTGTTGTCACCACTAAACTTAGTATGTTCTGTTATCATCACTAAGCTTAGTATGTTCTGTTGTCATCACTAAACTTAGTATGTTCTGTTGTCACCACTAAACTTAGTATGTTCTGTTGTCATCACTAAGCTTAGTATGTTCTGTTGTCATCACTAAACTTAGTATGTTCTGTTGTCATCACTAAACTTAGTATGTTCTGTTGTCACCACTAAACTTAGTATGTTCTGTTGTCATCACTAAGCTTAGTATGTTCTGTTGTCACCACTAAGCTTAGTATGTTCTGTTGTCATCACTAAGCTTAGTATGTTCTGTTGTCATCACTAAGCTTAGTATGTTATGTTGTCACCACTAAGCTTAGTATGTTCTGTTGTCACCACTAAGCTTAGTATGTTCTGTTGTCACCACTAAGCTTAGTATATTCTGTTGTCACCACTAAGCTTAGTATGTTCTGTTGTCACCACTAAGCTTAGTATGTTCTGTTGTCACCACTAAGCTTAGTATGTTCTGTTGTCACCACTAAGCTTAGTATGTTCTGTTGTCATCACTAAGCTTAGTATGTTCTGTTGTCATCACTAAGCTTAGTATGGTCTGTTGTCACAACTAAGCTTAGTATGGTCTGTTGTCATCACTAAGCTTAGTATGTTCTGTTGTCACCACTAAGCTTAGTATGTTCTGTTGTCATCACTAAGCTTAGTATGTTCTGTTGTCATCACTAAGCTTAGTATATTCTGTTGTTACCACTAAGCTTAGTATGTTCTGTTGTCACCACTAAGCTTAGTATATTCTGTTGTCACCACTAAGCTTAGTATGTTTTGTTGTCACCACTAAGCTTAGTATGTTCTGTTGTCACAACTAAGCTTAGTATGTTCTGTTGTCATCACTAAGCTTAGTATGTTCTGTTGTCATCACTAAGCTTAGTATGTTCTGTTGTCACCACTAAGCTTAGTATGTTCTGTTGTCATCACTAAGCTTAGTATGTTCTGTTGTCATCACTAAACTTAGTATGTTCTGTTGTAACCACTAAGCTTAGTATGTTCTGTTGTCATTACTAAGCTTAGTATTGAGCTGTTGTCATTAAGTACTAAGCTTAGTTTGTGCTATTGTCACCACTAAGCTTCGTGCTCTGTCCATTAATATAAGTCATGATACGGTCACACGAATGCACCGATCCAAAGCATCTGAGACTTTCGTTTAATAGAAACATAATTATATATAGTTATAGTAACAAACTAGACCACAACACAAGCACTTTGTGTGTACGTTTTCACGAAGCGATCGGTTTATTACGATGGGCACGTGTCTTAATTGATTGCAATTGTGATAAATGTCGCATACGTCAATTAGTTTTGACATTTATGTGTTTATGCAAAAGCATCGTCCATAAGTGTGAGCGCTTGAGAATTACCACTATGTCTCCAGTTCATTACATGAAGTATTACCACTTTGTCTCCAGTTCATTACATGAAGCATTACCACTTTGTCTCCAGTTCATTACATGAAGCATTACCACTTTGTCTCCAGTTCATTACATGAAGTATTACCACTATGTCTCCAGTTCATTACATGAAGTATTACCACTTTGTCTCCAGTTCATTACATGAAGTATTACCACTTTGTCTCCAGTTCATTACATGAAGCAATACCACTTTGTCTCCAGTTCATTACATGAAGCATTACCACTTTGTCTCCAGTTCATTACATGAAGTATTACCACTTTGTCTCCAGTTCATTACATGAAGTATTACCACTATGTCTCCAGTTCATTACATGTAGTATTACCACTATGTCTCCAGTTCATTACATGAAGTATTACCACTTTGTCTCCAGTTCATTACATGAAGTATTACCATTATGTCTCCAGTTCATTACATGTAGTATTACCACTAAGTCTCCAGTTCATTACATGAAGTATTACCACTTTGTCTCCAGTTCATTACATGAAGTATTACCACTTTGTCTCCAGTTCATTAATTGTGGTAACCATGGTATTGTCAAATGTTTTTTTTTGCACAACGATTGCGAAGTGATGTTGATATGCGCTCTTTTATTGTTTCATATCGGGTTATTGTAATACTTTTTTTACTTTATTTATTTTGCAATGATTGCGAAGCAAGTTTTAACAACTTATATTAATCACTCACGTTGGCGCGGATGAAAGCGTATATGTGGTCATTCATGTGGGAGGAAACCAGAGTACCCGGAGAAAACCCACCTGTCCGATTTGCCGACCACCGTACCATCTCACATTCTTCCCGGTCCGAGGATCGAAATCAGGTTGCATTGGTGAGAAGCGTGCACGCTAACCACTGCGCTAATCGGACAGCCAATAGGTTATTATGTTCAATATAGAGATACACATATAGTACATACGCACACACCCTGTACACTCGGAGTATACACATCTCAATTATACATAGCAAGGTCTCCTTTCTAAAGAGATAATTTAGCTATTGTATACGCCAAATGAAGTACAACACGGTCATGTCCTCCAAGGGAAACGCATAGTATGTGTTTTACGTTTAGTTATTGTCACTACCGGTTGCCCATATGATCAACGCCTCCTGAAGACATTTGCCATTCTAGATTTTGGAGGATAGTGCAATGATACAGACAGAGACCCATTCCAGAGTACCATCTGGTTCTTTTACGTGCACGGTGTAAAGCACCGACACGAGACCTCGGTTTAAAGTTCCATCTGAAAGACTTAATATATAATATTATTATTGCCAGAGCAGATGGGGAAAACCTGCGGTCCCTGGATTCACAGTCAAGCGTGTTTAACCACTGGTCTACTGACCAGTCTGTGAAACGCATAGACAATCAATTCATGATAACATTGATACAGTTTACGCTGTTCCAAAAAATGTTATTACCAGGTCCGCCACGCGGTATGTCGCAAATCTGGCTTAATGTATTTTAAATACAAAGTAATCATGTTATCTTTGTGTCTTTAAAATGAATATTTAAGTACAGTACATGAATAGAATTATATGATATACATATAGTATTACATATAGATATGCAGACTAAGTATTAATATACGTGATATTGCACACGCTTATGTCGTTTTTGCACCTAAATTATGTTTAATGGGCGTCGGATGCATGAGGGAAATGCTCGTAGGAAAGTAGTTCACACTTCTGAATGTAAACAACTACCAACGGTACTGCGTTACTAAAGACACGCCAAGTTACTATGTAACATTTTCCCCAATCCTAACTGTGCTATTGCAACTATTACTATGTTATGTACCATTCTTGAATAAAATATTATTGAAACTAAAGACACGCCTTTCTTAGCCACGCATTATGGATTGATGTTGCATCTGCTACATGTACAAGAAAACATTTATAGAGCTTCAAATAGCGCCATAACTCTTTGTTTTGTAGTCTACACTGATCCGATCCTAACTTGCAATTACTTGGCCGAGTTTGTAGCAAAGCGCGAACATTGATCCGTCTACGTGCATGTGCACCAGATTCCATATACTCTGAATATTAAAAAGTCATAAATTACCGGTATGTTCACAGGTATCCCGACCGCCTACTACGGTTGAGGATATATGAACACAGAACAAGCGTATGATTTTGCGATTTTCGCCGTCCGCCTCCGTGGTCAAGTGGTTAAAGTCACTGATTTGTATACCACTGTAATCTATCATCTCTGATGGTCACGGGTTCGAGCCCCGCTCGGACCGTGTCTCATTTATATGAAAAAGTTGGCAGTTTCTTATGGAGGTTGGTGCACCAAGTACTGGTTAACCGCTGGAGCCTGCCCAGGAAAGGTGTTGTTAGGTAAACTGCCCGTCGCTCAAATGGGAAACCGATAGCGACGTTAAATAAACTTAAATAATAAACACAAAATGATTTTGCGTTTACAATCCCCGCCCTCAGATTGTATCGATATTCTATGCGTTATCGAACCTGAAATGACGCAATAGTGATGGTATTGAGCGGTAAGCTATGTATTGTGGTATTTTTAGTAGTATGGGGTGCGTGCTTGAGAGCGAAAGACCCCCTCCCACCCCAATATGTGACCGATAGTCTTACGGATATATAATGCTATTAAATTTGGGTTCATCTACTTTGGCAAGACCCCACCCCCAACGCCAGGCATTTGGAGTAGTTTTGTCGCCATCAATTGATTTTCAATGATAAGTGCTGTCCTGCGGTCCCGCAACTAAGATCAGTATTGGAGTAAATCGCTCACGTACAGTGTTCAATCTAGGTTGCTCCATTGACCGACCCATTTTTCATCTGTGCGACGCAATGTCACGTGTTATGCTGCCCAATCAGGCGCATCCGATTATCACTGCACGTTTCATCAATTTCAGTACCTCGCGCAATGAAACGCAATTGCGACTAAAACAATTCGCTTTGTATAAATTGAACAGTATGATACTAAGGCAGGGTTTTAGACTCTTACTGTCCAACCCTGAATGGGGCGTCATCGTGGACAATTACTCTCCAATCCTGAATGGGGCGTCATCGTGGAATGTTATTGTCCAATCCTGAATGGGACGTCATCGCGGAATGTTACTGTCCAATCCTGAATGGGGCGTCATCGCGGAATGTTACTGTTCAATCCTGGATGGGGCGTCATCGCGGAATGTTACTGTTCAATCCTGAATGGGGCGTCATCTCGGAATGTTACTGTCCAATCCTGAATGGGCCGTCATCTCGGAATTATCGGCCGTACTATCGGCCACAACACAGCGTATGGTAACACGCGACTCACTGTCTACCAAACAGCGTATGACAACACGCGATTCACTGTCCACCACACAGCGTATGGTAACACACGAATCACTGTCTACCAAACAGCGTATGACAACACGCGATTCACTGTCCACCACACAGCGTATGGTAACACACGAATCACTGTCTACCAAACAGCGTATGACAACACGCGATTCACTGTCCACCACACAGCGTATGGTAACACACGAATCACTGTCTACCAAACAGCGTATGACAACACGCGATTCACTGTCCACCACACAGCGTATGGTAACACACGAATCACTGTCTACCAAACAGCGTATGACAACACGCGATTCACTGTCCACCACACAGCGTATGGTAACACACGAATCACTGTCTACCAAACAGCGTATGACAACACGCGATTCACTGTCCACCACACAGCGTATGGTAACACACGAATCACTGTCTACCAAACAGCGTATGACAACACGCGATTCACTGTCCACCACACAGCGTATGGTAACACACGAATCACTGTCTACCAAACAGCGTATGGCAACACGCGATTCACTGTCCACCACACAGCGTATGGTAACACGATCACTGTCCACCACACGCGTATGGTAACCGATCACTGTCTACCAAACAGCGTATGACAACACGCGATTCCTGTCCACCACAAGCGTATGGTACACACGATCACTGTCTACCAACAGCGTATGGTAACACGCGATTCACTGTCCACCACACAGCGTATGGTAACACACGATTCACTGTCCACCACACAGCGTATGGTAACACACGATTCACTGTCCACCACACAGCGTATGGTAACACACGAATCACTGTCCACCACACAGCGTATGGTAACACACGATTCACTGTCCACCACACAGCGTATGGTAACACACGATTCACTGTCCACCACACAGCGTATGGTAACACACGATTCACTGTCCACCACACAGCGTATGGTAACACACGATTCACTGTCCACCACACAGCGTATGGTAACACACGATTCACTGTCCACCACACAGCGTATGGTAACACACGATTCACTGTCCACCACACAGCGTATGGTAACACACGATTCACTGTCCACCACACAGCGTATGGTAACACACGAATCACTGTCCACCACACAGCGTATGGTAACACACGACTCACTGTCCACCACACAGCGTATGGTAACACGCGATTCACTGTCCACCACACAGCGTATGGTAACACACGAATCACTGTCCACCACACAGCGTATGGTAACACACGACTCACTGTCCACCACACAGCGTATGGTAACACACGACTCACTGTCCACCACACAGCGTATGGTAACACGCGACTCACTGTCTACCAAACAGCGTATGACAACACGCGATTCACTGTCCACCACACAGCGTATGGTAACACGCGACTCACTGTCTACCAAACAGCGTATGACAACACGCGATTCACTGTCCACCACACAGCGTATGGTAACACGCGACTCACTGTCTACCAAACAGCGTATGACAACACGCGATTCACTGTCCACCACACAGCGTATGGTAACACGCGACTCACTGTCTACCAAACAGCGTATGACAACACGCGATTCACTGTCCACCACACAGCGTATGGTAACACGCGACTCACTGTCTACCAAACAGCGTATGACAACACGCGATTCACTGTCCACCACACAGCGTATGGTAACACGCGACTCACTGTCTACCAAACAGCGTATGACAACACGCGATTCACTGTCCACCACACAGCGTATGGTAACACGCGACTCACTGTCTACCAAACAGCGTATGACAACACGCGATTCACTGTCCACCACACAGCGTATGGTACCACGCGACTCACTGTCTACCAAACAGCGTATGACAACACGCGATTCACTGTCCACCACACAGCGTATGGTAACACGCGATCACTGTCACCAACAGCGTATGAACACGCGATCACTGTCCACACACAGCGTATGGTAACACGCGTTCACTGTCCACCACACAGCGTATGGTAACACGCGACTCACTGTCCACCACACAGCGTATGGTACAGCACGCGATTCACTGTCCACCACACAGCGTATGGTAACACGATCACTGTCCACCACACAGCGTATGGTAACACACGAATCACTGTCCACCACACAGCGTATGGTAACACGCGACACTGTCCACCACACAGCGTATGGTAACACACGAATCACTGTCCACCACAGCGTATGGTAACACGCGAATCACTGTCCACCACACAGCGTATGGTAACACGCGACTCACTGTCCACCACACAGCGTATGGTAACACGCGATTCACTGTCCACCACACAGCGTATGGTAACACGCGACTCACTGTCCACCACACAGCGTATGACAACACGCGAATCACTGTCCACCACACAGCGTATGGTAACACGCGAATCACTGTCCACCACACAGCGTATGGTAACACACGACTCACTGTCCACCACACAGTGTATGACAACACACGAATCACTGTCCACCACACAGCGTATGGTAACACGCGACTCACTGTCCACCACACAGCGTATGGTAACACGCGATTCACTGTCCACCACACAGCGTATGGTAACACACGAATCACTGTCCACCACACAGCGTATGGTAACACGCGATTCACTGTCCACCAAACAGCGTATGGTAACACACGAATCACTGTCCACCACACAGCGTATGGTAACACACGAATCACTGTCCACCACACAGCGTATGGTAACACGCGATTCACTGTCCACCACACAGCGTATGGTAACACACGAATCACTGTCCACCACACAGCGTATGGTAACACACGAATCACTGTCCACCACACAGCGTATGGTAACACACGATTCACTGTCCACCACACAGCGTATGGTAACACACGATTCACTGTCCACCACACAGCGTATGGTAACACACGACTCACTGTCTACCAAACAGCGTATGGTAACACGCGATTCACTGTCCACCACACAGCGTATGGTAACACGCGATTCACTGTCCACCACACAGCGTATGGTAACACACGAATCACTGTCCACCACACAGCGTATGGTAACACACGAATCACTGTCCACCACACAGCGTATGGTAACACACGATTCACTGTCCACCACACAGCGTATGGTAACACACGATTCACTGTCCACCACACAGCGTATGGTAACACACGACTCACTGTCCACCACACAGCGTATGGTAACACGCGATTCACTGTCCACCACACAGCGTATGGTAACACGCGATTCACTGTCCACCACACAGCGTATGGTAACACACGACTCACTGTCCACCACACAGCGTATGGTAACACACGAATCACTGTCCACCACACAGCGTATGGTAACACACGACTCACTGTCCACCACACAGCGTATGGTAACACACGAATCACTGTCCACCACACAGCGTATGGTAACACACGACTCACTGTCCACCACACAGCGTATGGTAACACACGACTCACTGTCCACCACACAGCGTATGGTAACACGCGACTCACTGTCCACCACACAGCGTATGACAACACGCGATTCACTGTCCACCACACAGCGTATGACAACACACGACTCACTGTCCACCACACAGCGTATGGTAACAACGACTCACTGTCCACCACACAACGTATGGTAACACACGAATCACTGTCCACCACACAGCGTATGGTAACACGCGATTCACTGTCCACCAAACAGCGTATGGTAACACACGACTCAATGTCCACCACACAGCGTATGGTAACACACGACTCACTGTCCACCACACAGCGTATGGTAACACGCGACTCACTGTCCACCACACAGCGTATGGTAACACACGAATCACTGTCCACCACACAGCGTATGGTAACACACGAATCACTGTCCACCACACAGCGTATGGTAACACACGAATCACTGGGATCTATTATGGGCGTGTTATAATTAAAGCTCAATCCGCGACACGACGATGACGAATAACCACCGACTAAAAGGGCCAGGAACATTTGAACTTCATTAAGTTTCCGTTGCCGGAGAAGTCGGATGATAACTAACTACATGACTATCTTTATGCAAGCGCTAGCTCCTACAAACCGTTGAAATGGTTGCGAAAACGTCAAAGTACCATGAAATTGCCAACTTCGCAAAGAAACATGTTAGCTCCACCGGCAATGATTCATTTCAAATTGATTGCCCACGTGTTTGTCTAAGTACATAATGTATTGTGGGAATATCTCCTGTATACGCTATATATACATCAGCAACATTTAGCAGCTTCTTGTTCCTTGCATCTGTAAGTGTCTGCTTCCGATAGTTTACTATTTTAGGGTGTTTCGATGTAATACGATACTTCCTAAGTGGAACTTGTTGGAACTTGTAAATAAATATTCTAAAAATAACTACAATGAATACGTAGGCCGATATTAATGTCTTTTATCATGTTTGTCAACCTATTAACATCCTGGGATATATGCTGCAGCTTGTGATTCTGGGATATAGTACATGCTGGGATATAGTACATGCTTGTGATTCTGGGATATAGTACATGCTGGGATATAGTACATGCTGGGATATAGTACATGCTTGTGATTCTGGGATATAGTACATGCTTGTGATTCTGGGATATAGTACATGCTTGTGATTCTGGGATATACTACATGCTTGTGATTCTGGGATGTACTACATGCTTGTAATTCTGGGATATGCTACATATTAATACATTTGTGACAACCTACCTAAGAAGAAGCAGGAGAAGAAGAAGAAGAGGAAGGAGAAGCAGCAGAAGAAGAAGCAGACGAAGCAGAAGAAGCAGAAGAAGGAGAAGCAGAAGAAGAAGCAGAAGAAGAAGAATAAGAAGCAGAAGAAGAAGCAGCAGAAGGAGAAGCAGCAGAAGAAGAAGCAGCAGAAGGAGAAGCAGAAGAAGAAGCAGAATAAGTAGAAGCAGAAGAAGAAGCAGAATAAGTAGAAGCAGAAGAAGGAGAAGCAGAAGGAGAAGCAGAAGAAGAAGCAGAATAAGGAGAAGCAGAAGAAGGGGAAGCAGAAGAAGGAGAAGCAGAAGAAGAAGCAGAAGAAGAAGCAGAAGAATAAGAAGAAGAAGAAGCAGGAGAAGAAGCAGGAGAAGAAGAAGAAGAAGAAGAGAAAGAAGAGGAAGAAGAAGAAGAAGAGGAAGAAGAGGAAGAGGAAGAAGCCGAAGAAGAATAAGAAGAAGAAGCAGGAGAAGAAGAAGAAGAAGAAGCAGGAGAAGACGAAGAGGAAGGAGAAGCAGCAGAAGAAGAAGCAGACGAAGCAGAAGAAGCAGAAGAAGGAGAAGCAGAAGAAGAAGAATAAGAAGCAGAAGAAGAAGCAGCAGAAGAATAAGAAGCAGAAGGAGAAGCAGAAGAAGAAGCAGAATAAGGAGAAGCAGAAGAAGAAGAAGCAGAAGAAGAAGCAGAAGAAGAAGCAGAAGAATAAGATGAAGAAGAAGCAGGAGAAGAAGCAGGAGAAGAAGAAGAGGAGGAAGTTGAGGAAGAAGAAGAAGAGGAAGAAGAGGAAGAAGAGGAAGAAGCAGAAGAAGAATAAGAAGAAGAAGCAGGAGAAGAAGAAGAAGAAGCAGGAGAAGAATAAAAGGAAGAAGCAGGAGAAGAAGAAGAGGATGAAGAAGAAGAAGCAGAAGAAGAAGGCGCTAAATATTACAAGTGCATATAGTTCTCCATTTGCAAGTGTAATGAAAACATACACCAAAATGTAGCTGTGATTCCAAGAATGGTCATCCAAGTGTAAAACAGATAGATAGATTTTATTGAACAAAAGGTCATAAACCCATGAGTCCATGGTACATGTATACATTTATACATACAACAGTTTTTTAATAATAAACAATTACACTAATAGTTGTTGATCATTATAAATACATCTCATGTATCTGTACGTCAATGGAGAAATACTCAACAAAACGTTAATGCTTTCTTTGGTGCAATGTTTGTCCAAACGTTGCTTTGTCAGTCACCTGACTTGTATACCACTGTAACCTATCATCAGTTCACTGATTGTCACGGGTTCGAGCCCCGCTCAGGTCGTGTCTCATTTATATGAAACAGTTGGCAGTTTCTTACGGAGGTTGGTGCACCCAAGTACTGGTTAACCGTTGGAGCCAGGAAAGGTGTTGTTAGGTAAACTGCCCGACGGCGATATAGCCCGAAATGGTGCTGATGCAGGCGTAAAACCCGAAATATAACATAACATAATTGTCAGTCACCAGTATCATTATACGATTACAGGTTGGAAGCTGCGACTCCGTGAAATACAATCACTGGACAATCATGACATTATACTCAACTATACTTTATATGATGTGTCAAAACCTGCAATAGCATGTTAATGAAAAGACGTAATATTTTATATAAAACCTGACTCATGTACATAGAAATCAAACAGCTTTATAATAAATACTATTGCGATTTAACTTTTGTATATGTAAATGCAACATTTTAACCTGGGGTGTATAGTACGGTTTTATAAATCTGTATTTTAAATTGCATTTAAAGTAAGTTTTAAGATGCTGTTATATTATATCTTATTGTCTCTTAGAACTCAAACATGAGTGGTTTTGTGCATTGTTTTAATATTACTGTTTCAATATGTTGTGTATGCTTGTACAAACATGAGACGTAAATAAACATTTATCTCTCTATCTTATCTATGATGTGCATTTCCACAAGTCTGTTTCAAAATCCGTTCAAAAAATGTAATCAAAATTATGATAACATGTAAGATCCAGACGAAATTATGGACTGGATGATGGACGGAATGATGGACGGAGTGACGGACGGAGTGATGGACGGAGAGATGGACGGAATGATGGACGGAGTGATGGACGGAGTGATGGACGGAATGGTGGACGGAGAGATGGACGGAATGATGGACGGAGTGACGGACGGAGTGATGGACGGAATGATGGACGGAGTGACGGACGGAGTGATGGACGGAGAGATGGACGGAATGATGGACGGAGTGACGGACGGAATGACGGACGGAGTGATGGACGGAGTGATGGACGGAGATATGGACGGAATGGTGGACGGAGTGACGGACGGAGTGATGGACGGAGAGATGGACGGAATGATGGACGGAGTGATGGACGGAGTGATGGACGCAATGATGGACGCACTGATGGACGGAGTGATGGACGCAATGATGGACGCAATGATGGACGGAGTAATGGACGCAATGATGGACGGAGTGATGGACGCACTGATGGACGAAGTGATGGACGCAATGATGGACGCACTGATGGACGAAGTGATGGACGCAATGATGGTCGCAATGATGGACGGAGTGATGGACGCACTGATGGACGAAATGATGGACGCAATGATGGACGAAATGATGGACGCAATGATGGACGCAGTGATGGACGCACTGATGGACGTAATGATGGACGCAGTGATGGACGCACTGATGGACGGAGTGATGGACGCAATGATGGTCGCAGTGATCATGGACGGAGTGATGGACGTAATGATGGACGGAGTGATGGACGCAGTGATGGACGCACTGATGGACGGGGTGATGGACGCAATGATGGTCGCAGGATCATGGACGGAGTGATGGACGCAATGATGGACGGAGTGATGGACGCACTGATGGACGGAGTGATGGACGCAATGATGGTCGCAATGATGGACGGAGTGATGGACGCACTGATGGACGAAGTGATGGACGCAATGATGGACGCAGTGATGGACGCACTGATGGACGCAATGATGGACGCAGTGAGGTGTGGGGGTTGGGTGTGGGGTGTGGGTGGGGTGTGGGTGTGGGTTGTGGGTGGGGGTGTGGTGGTGTGGGTGTGGGTGTGGGTGTGGGGTGTGGGACGCAATGATGGTCGCAGTGATCATGGACGGAGTGATGGACGCAATGATGGACGGAGTGATGGACGCATGATGGACGGAGTGATGGACGCAATGATGGTCGCAATGATGGACGGAGTGATGGACGCACTGATGGACGAAGTGAGGACGCAATGATGGACGCAGTGATGGACGCACTGATGGACGCAATGATGGACGCAGTGATGGACGCACTGATGGACGGAGTGATGGACGCAATGATGGTCGCAGTGATCATGGACGGAGTGATGGACGCAATGATTGACGGAGTGATGGACGCAATGATGGACGCAATGATGGTCGCAATGATGGACGGGGTGATGGACGTACTGATGGACGTAATGATGGACGCAATGATGGACGGAATTGATGGACGCAATGATGGACGAAGTGATGGATGGAGTGATGGACGCACTGATGGACGCAATGATGGACGCAATGATGGACGCAATGATGGACGGAATTGATGGACGCAATGATGGACGGAGTGATGGACGGAGTGATGGACGCACTGATGGACGCAATGATGGACGGAGTGATGGACGCAATGATGGTCGCAGTGATGGACGCAGTGATGGACGCAATGATGGACGCACTGATGGATGAAGTGATGAACGGAATGATGGACGCAATGATGGACGCAGTGATGTACGCACTGATGGACGGAGTGATGGCCGCAATGATGGTCGCAGTGATGGACGCACTGATGGACGCAGTGATGGACGGAGTGATGGACGCAATGATGGACGAAGTGATGAACGGAATGATGGACGCATTGATGGACGCAATGATGGACGGGGTGATGGACGTACTGATGGACGAAGTGATGAACGGAATAATGGACGCAATGATGGGCGGAGTGGTGGACGCAATGATGATCGCAATGATTGACGCAAACATCAAACCGATTTGAAATACGTTCATTATTAGAAAAGATATTATTGAAACAAGTCAGGTGGTGCTTAACTGTTGTCGAAGTGTATATATAACAATAATAAACATTTCATACACATATTATTTGTGTGCACAGTATTAATGTTGTAAGGAATGTTCTGGCTGCGTGCACACACACACATTAAGTAGTATACATTAAGTAGTACCTGTTCAACTCTGTAATAAGATATACTTCCTTTTTCAATTCAAAGCAGTCTACGTGTGTCTGTCCAATACACCAAGGCATTGTCAATTTGTACTCATTGTAATTAAACAATAATTATTTTCCGCTGAGATATATAATCTGAATATTGAATGGTCGCCTTCGATTATTAGTTCAGACGTGGATATTGAAGTCATACAAGATGTGAACACTGTGTTGGCATACGCAGACCTGTGTCCACATCATACCTCCTAGCAGGATCTAATTAAGCATTATACGTCTATTGGAGAAGTGTGACAGTTATACAAATACTTCTGACAGAAAGCTCAAGGGAGTATTCATACGCGAAAGGAATGTCTGCTAATAATAATTGCACAAAAACTTAAATATGTCTTGTTGAACAACAAGCTGCGTCATGAGTCGAACCCACAGCGGTGATGGGCACGTGATTTGAACGTTAACGACCTTAACAATCGCCCCTCGCCCACCCTGCCCCTAACAAGCAGTAGGTGTTTTATGCGTGAATGCAATACATGTATGTTTAGATATAAACAGAAACGCACCTATTCTTCGCCATCATGTAGTTCTACATTGAATGACCTTCTCACGGCGTACACATCTCGCAGCAATAGCATAGGGAGTGTGATTTACGTTTATTTATCGTCGCTACCGGTTGCCCATATGAGCGACGCCTCCTGAAGAGATTAGTCATTTTAGATTGTTGGAGGATAGTGCAATGATACAGACAGAGACCCAGTCCAGCGTCTCCTCTGGTTCTTTTACGTGCACGGTGTACAGCACCGACACGAGACCTCGGTTTAAAGTCACATCTGAAAGACTGTTAATTTTATTAGGGTCAGGCGGGGGATCGAACATGCGATCCATGGATTACCAGTCCAGCGTGTTACCACTGGACTACAGATCCGTCTGTTAGAATGGTCATTCCTCGCCAATGCCTGATTAGCTATCATGTATGATTTGTATATATATGTATATAGATAGCTATTGTATATAGAATATATATATATATACAAATATACAAATCATACTAGATAGCTATAGTCAGGCATTGGTGAAGAATGACCGTTATATATATAATATTGCAATTAATGTTCCAAGGGGATGCAGGCATCTAGAACTAGGAACTAAGTTTGTAAAAAGTAAGTAACGTCTTTATTTATTATAGTGTCACCCCTATTTAAAGGGGCCAACCATTTCTGACTTATGAGACACCTATTTTTAAGAACATCAGTACTTCCCGAATCCGATGCTTGTATACCAGGCGCCAGGCTGGTAGGCAATCGGTAACCATTATTTAACTAGCTGGCGGCTCACCAACCGGCCATATCAGAACGAACGCTGACGAGGTTCGAACCTTCGATCTCCCGCTCCGTAGGTGGACGCCTTAACAACTAGGCCGCGGAGACGGTTTGTAAGTTAGCTAAATGTAATACCTTGGTACGATCACACATTTACATCTAACTGATATGCACAATACCAATTCTAGAAATCGTATAACGCTTGCTTAAAAACAAAGTACACTTCAATAAATTTATATCTGAGTTTTATCTTCCAAATAATAAATAATGAACTTTTAATAGCTATTTAAATATACTTAAAATAAACAGAAATAAAGCATAATCCATTAATTATTAAATCACACATTTCTATTGTATAATTTATAAATTACTCCTCGGCAGGCCAACTTAGAGAACCCAAGGTTTAACGAATACCTCCGGTGTTGAAACGTGAGATTAAGTAATTATTTCAGAAGAAAGTTTAATAATAACGTGGTTAAGTTGCTAACCTAAGCGTACTCAGTGGTGGTCCGTGTCATGTTCACAGCATTGTGATTATTAGATTGATACTTTAATGTGAAGAAGTGGTATGTTTTAATTTACTTGCTGGTGGCATTTATGACCACTTTTCATTATATCCTAGGAGAATACGTAGATACAAAATAGACCTATATTGTTTGCCTGAATCACACAAACCCTCAAATATTTTAATTTTCTGACCGACCTATAACTCATTTCGGTTTAATTACTTTTCTTCGTAAAATATATATAATAAATATGTACACATTCTATAACTGTACTTGTTATCGAATGTTCGGCCCCATCGCCTTCATCGGGATGCAAACGTTTATGTCGTGATAGTGTGCAGTATAACCGCGTTCGATTCATGTGCGAGCGGCCCGGAATTCGAGTCCCACTGGAGCCGTTACGATTGTGCCCTTAGGCAAGGCATTTAAATTCCACATTGCCTCTTCTCTCTCCTTCATTGCGATGGGTTCCACCAGGAATGAGGCCTCGAGAGTGATTAATATAAGTTGAAATAACTTGTTTCGCAATTGAGCTAAGTTAAATTTGAATACACGTTGCGTGCGTGCGTGCGTGCGTGCGTGCGTGCGTGCGTGCGTGCGTGCGTGCGTGCGTGCGTGCGTGCGTTGTAAGTTTTCAAGGACGTATAACTTTTAGTCAATTGTTTGAACATAAAATTAACTAGACTGTGAACTTAATATAAACTAGACTGTGAACTTAGTATAAACTAGACTCTGAACTTAGTATAGACTAGACTGTGAACTTAATATAGACTAGACTGTGAACTTAGTATAAACTAGACTCTGAACTTAGTATAGACTAGACTGTGAACTTAATATAGACTAGACTGTGAACTTAGTATAGACTAGACTGTGAACTTAACATAAACTAGACTGTGAACTTAATATAAACTAGACTGTGAACTTAGTATAAACTAGACTGTGAACTTAGTATAGACTAGACTGTGAACTTAATATAGACTAGACTGTGAACTTAATATAAACTAGACTGTGAACTTAATATAAACTAGACTGTGAACTTAATATAAACTAGACTGTGAACTTAATATAAACTAGACTCTGAACCTAATATAAACTAGACTGTGAACTTAATATAAACTAGACTGTGAACTTAATATAAACTAGACTGTGAACTTAGTATAAACTAGACTGTGAACTTAATAGAAACTAGACTGTGAACTTAATATAAACTAGACTGTGAACTTAATATAAACTAGACTGTGAACTTAGTATAAACTAGACTGTGAACTTAATATAAACTAGACTGTGAACTTAGTATAAACTAGACTCTGAACTTAGCATAGACTAGACTGTGAACTTAATATAGACTAGACTGTGAACTTAATATAAACTAGACTGTGAACTTCATATAAACTAGACTGTGAACTTAATATAAACTAGACTGTGAACTTCATATAAACTAGACTGTGAACTTAATATAAACTAGACTGTGAACTTAGTATAAACTAGACTCTGAACTTAGTATAGACTAGACTCTGAACGTAATATAAACTAGACTGTGAACTTAATATAAACTAGACTGTGAACTTAATATAGACTAGACTGTGAACATAATATAAACTAGAGAGTGAACTTAATATAGACTAGACTGTGAACTTTATATAAACTAGACTGTGAACTTAATATAAACTAGACTGTGAACTTAATATAAACTAGACTGTGAACTTAATATAAACTAATATAAACTAGACTGTGAACTTAATATAAACTAGACTGTAAACTTAATATAAACTAGACTGTGAACTTAATATAAACTAGACTGTGAACTTAGTATAAACTAGACTGTGAACTTAGTATAGACTAGACTGTGAACTTAATATAAACTAGACTGTGAACTTAATATAAACTCGACTGTGAACTTAATATAAACTAGGCAGTGAACTTAATATAAACTGGACAGTGAACTTAATATAGACTAGACTGTGAACTTAATATAAACTAGATTGTGAACTTAATATAAACTAGACTGTGAACTTAATATAAACAAGACTGTGAACTTAATATAAACTAGACTGTGAACTTAATATAAACTAGACTGTGAACTTAATATAAACTAGACTGTGAACTTAATACAAACTAGACTTTGAACTTAATATAAACTAATATAAACTAGACTGTGAACTTAATATAAACTAGACTGTGAACTTAATACAAACGATACTGAAGCTTAATTGATATCCAGCAATCTAGTTAACGGAATCGGCCATGAAATAAAATCGACAAATCTGACATCAATAAGCAACAGTGTGAAGTGGACTCATATTTAGAGGTTATTACATGTACAAGGCCATTTTCATATCAGCCTAGGTATCGATCCGAGGTAACTTGATATCCATCTGATACCTTTTTATTACTTTGATATCAATTTAATCATCAAATAATCGAAATAATACTCTACGTTATCCATTTATCAAGAATAAATCACAAATACTGAATTAAACACACGAAAACAATTGGAATATTACCACGATACACGCATTGGTATCTGTCAAATTTGACACACTGGGACGCTACGGAATTAAACAAACTAGCACCGAGCGCGCATGCGTTGTTTCTCAGGAACTAGCTATGCTATGGCTTGTTCTGGTTGATACGGGCTCGTAGCCGTATCAAACAAGCAAGCGTAATATCAGACTGGAAAACACAGTGTGTCGACCTGGGTGGTAGAAAGTATTGTGGTAGGCAAATAATGGCAACAAATAGGGTAACATTGGTGGTAGACAGTGCTATGGTAGGCAAATTACGGCAACAAATAAGCTAACATTGGGTGGTAGACAGTGTTGTGGTAGGCAAATAATGGCAACAAATAGGGTAACATTGGTGGTAGACAGTGTTGTGGTAGGCAAATTACGGCAACAAATAGGTTAAAATTCATATCTCAGTAATAAACCAGAATGCATTCGCTCTAGTAGAACTCTAATGGTTACCGATTGCCTACCAGCCTGGCGCCTGGCATACACGCATATGATTCGGGAAGTACTGATGTTCCGGTTGGTGAACCGCCAGCTAGTTAAATAATGGTTACCGATTGCCTACCAGCCTTGCGCCTGGCATACAAGCATATGATTCGGGAAGTACTGATGTTCCGGTTGGTGAACCGCCAGCTAGTTAAATAATGGTTACCGATTACCCTACCAGCCTTGCGCCTGGCATACAAGCATATGATTCGGGAAGTACTGATGTTACGGTTGGTGAACCGCCAGCTAGTTAAATAATGGTTACCGATTGCCTACCAGCCTTGCGCCTGGCATACAAGCATATGATTCGGGAAGTACTGATGTTCCGGTTGGTGAACCGCCAGCTAGTTAAATAATGGTTACCGATTACCTACCAGCCTTGCGCCTGGCATACAAGCATATGATTCGGGAAGTACTGATGTTCCGGTTGGTGAACCGCCAGCTAGTTAAATAATGGTTACCGATTACCTACCAGCCTTGCGCCTGGCATACAAGCATATGATTCGGAAAGTACTGATGTTCCGGTTGGTGAACCGCCAGCAAGTTAAATAATGGTTACCGATTGCCTACCAGCCTTGCGCCTGGCATACAAGCATATGATTCGGGAAGTACTGATGTTCATACAAAGCGGTATCTCATAAGTCAGAAATGGCTGACCCTTTAAATAGGGGTGACACTATAATAAACAAACACTTTACTTTTTATATTCATTTCTTTAAATTAACATCATTATTAAAACTATTGTTTTACCTTGTTAACCTATATAGTAAAACTGATGGCTTCAAATTTATGCATTCATATAAACGTTTAAATGAAATTAATAGATGCTATTAAAACCATGTTTTAAGTATGAATATATTTCCAACAAACAATTGAAACATTCATGTGAAGACATTATTTTAATGATTGCAGGCATATTAGTGTTCGTTTCTTAGAAAACATTATAATCTATACTATGTAAATACTGCAAACTCGACTAAAGTAATAGATGCTGTTTCTAACTATATATTTAATGCATTCAAATTGAGAAATGGTGATACTAATACGTAAGTTTCTATTATAATGTTTGTAGAATACATCTACAATATACAGCTGTTGTGCAAATTTACAAATTGCTTAATGTAAAATAATATGTAACATTCATTTGTTATGAATTACCTGTTCAGAAAAGTCATGGATTTCACTATAAACAATGTTTTTTTGTATTGTTTGTGGCCATAAATATGTAAATGTTTAATGCCAATAAACTCTATGTTATGTTATGTTATGTTAATTATAATAGTTTAGTCTACTACATTATTTAGTATGCATGTTGCAGTGTACATAATTATAAGTAATTGTTGATGTTGCTCTATGCATGATAATTTCCGAACTGCATTTTCATTTTGTAATTGCATTAACTTAACAAATTTAACCATACTATTTATTAGATATATGCCAATAATAGTTCTTGCTGTAAAGTGTTCTTAAATTAGTATATAGTGAGCATTCAATAATAAAGTGATATTCATCCTCTAACTCTAACTATATAGCACGTGTTGCAAATAACAGTACATTGACCTCATAAATTGATACATTAGAATTATACATGTAACAACAACATTTACGTTTATTCAATGTCAGACTACAATGTAACGACATGACATAAAAGCCAATACAATTTTGTACAAGGGTATGTACACATGGGGACAGTGATTTTAAATTAAAAATTGCAGACTTATTTGTTACATTGAGTTTAAAACTTTATTTATTTTTACAACGATGCGAAGCAAGTTTTAAAACATTATATTAATAACTCTGGTTGGAGCAGAGAAAGCAGAATAAATGTGGTCATTTCGGTCCATTACAGACTGACCATTGTACACAAATTGCATAGATGCCCTGTAACACGGGCAAACAACAAGCAACATGTTTTCATCAGTAGTCCAGTAGCTGATAGTAACACAAAATATAGCAAATGTAATTGAACCTTCTGCCGATTTGATCGACACTGGCGTAGCAATTTTTTTTCCCCGCCAAAACAAATCGCACCATGCGTGCACACTTATGAAACCAAAATTGCACGACTTAACGTTGAAATGGCAATGAAAACATAATAAAAGTAGAAACGTTGACAAATAATTATCGCGTAAAAATTGGATTTCCAACAAGCATAGAATGAACTGATTGTCATTTCCAACAAGCATAGAATAGACTGATTGTCATTTCCAACAAGCATAGAATAGACTGATTGTCATTTCCAACAAGCATAGAATAGACTGATTGTCATTTCCAACAAGTTAAGAATAGACTGATTGTCATTTCCAACAAGCATAGAACAAACTGATTGTCATGTTGACATGAGAATAGTCGACCGTTTGATAAGAATATATTGTTTATACAGTTAAACCTTAAACAGTCTTAAGCAGCCAAGCCAAGGAAATCATAGAAAGTGGCTGTTAGCACAGGTGGTGCTTAATAGAGGTCAACTGTATAATAATACAACATGGAATCTGGAAACTGGCTGCTTAATACAGGTTGGCTGCTTAATAGATGTGACCACTAACACAGGTTTGACTGTATACGCATATTCATATACTGACATTAACATTAGAAATGTATCGTTACAATTACATAAGCTAGTTATTTAGGCCTGTGTTTATTGAAACTCTGGTAGGGGATCAGTGGTCCAGTGGTCCGTTAACGCGCTGGACGTGCCAGGTTCGATCCCCACTATTCCATACTCAATTACTAAGTAACTAAAAGTCGTTCGATTGAGACTTTAAACCGAGGTCTCGTGTCGACACCTTACACCGTAGGGGATCAGTGGTCCCGTGGTTAACGCGCTGAAATGGAATGAAAACACTGAATAATAATTATTACATCAAAATGGATACTTGCAACCAAGCATTGAACAGACATGTTGTCATGGTAACATTCATGAGAAGTTTATAGTAAACAGTTTGATGAGAATGTCACACACAGACGGATCTGTAGCCCAGTGGTAAAACGCTGGACTGGTAATCCAGGGATCGCAGGTTCGATCCCCCGTCTGACTCTAATAAAATTAACAGTCTTTCAGATGGGACGTTAAACCGAGGTCTCGTGTCGGTGCTTTACACCGTGCACGTAAAATAACCAGAGGAGACTCTGTAATGGGTCTCTGTCTGTATCATTGCACTATCCTTCAAAATCTAAAATGACTAATCTCTTCAGGAGGCGTCGCTCATATGGGCAACCGGTAGCGACGATAAATAAACGTAAAAACACACGAATGTCACACACGGGTTTCCCGTGTTCACTGACTCCTACTGGTATGCCATTGACTGTTATTTTCATTGACTAGATATAGTACGATACAGCGGTTGATAAAGGGCGAATGCATTTCAATGGGTCTAAGAAATTGAGTGTATCAGTCTGAAGTTTATGAATGAGATATATATTAATATGCCACGTGCAAAGCAAATGCATTTATATCTAATGTTTGTGATACACATGCATTAAATAGTGTTACTTTCTAATTCGTTCAAACGTAAAATAAATCATTTATCCCATAATCTAAGTGATTTTAGTGGAAGTCGTGATAGCGCAATGGATGCGCGTTCGCTTCAGGTGCGAACGGTCCGGAGTTCGAACACAACTGAAGCCGTTACGATTGTGCCCTTAGGCAGGGTATTTAAATTCCACGTTGCCTCTTCTCTCTCGTTCGTGGCGATGTATTCCATCAGGAATGAGGTCTCGGGAGTGATTAATAAGTTGTAAGAACTTGTTTCGTAATCGAGCTAAAATAAGTTTGTATAAACTAAGTAATTCTAGGTGACAATAATTACAAACATGATGTAATACAGGATGCACCATTTACATTGCCATGTATATTCCATGTATTACATATACAGTCAAACCCGTCTTAAGCAGCCAGCCAAGTGAATCACAGAAAGTGGCTGCTTAGCGCAGGCGACTACTTAATAGAGGTTAAATGTATAATAAAACAACCTATTTGGAATCTGGAAACTGGCTGTTGAATGCACGTTGGCTGCTTAATAGAGGTGACCACTAACACAGGTTTGACAAGCATTCTCTTGGGCTTTAAACTAGCGAGCGACCATACAATATACCGACCATACCCTATGCAGATATTGATGATTAAAAATCTCATAGTATAATACCATGCATTCTGCGATGCTAAGTACACCATACTGTGTTTTAATATATACATCTCGATATAAGAAAGCCACGTAAATACTAAACTGTAGTGACAGCTACCCCAACCCACTTCCCTAATGATGTAATATATACAATAGTCTCGACATCTTTTTCTTTGATTTCTTCTTCCTGGAGAAGGATACTGGTGAGGTAGACGAATCCACATCCACTATCCAGTGTGAAAAGGCCTGCACATACCATGTAGGTAACAGTAGATGCATGATAAACACGTAACTAATAAAGGCTGGTGGTTTTACGTTTATTTATCGTCGCTACCGGTTGCCCATATGAGCGACGTCTCCTGAAGAAATTAGTTATTTTAGAATTTGGAGGATAGTGCATGATACAGACAGAGACCCATTCCAGAATCTCCTTTGGTTCTTTTACGTGCACGGTGTAAAGCACCGACACGAGACCTCGGTTTAACGTCCCATCTGAAAGAATGTTAATTTTATTAGACGGGGGATCGAACCTCCGATCCCTGGATTACCAGTCCAGTGTGTTACCGCTGGACTACATATCCATATGTGCTACTAATAAAGGCGATGGAGGAGAATAATTATATAAGACTCTGTCTTTCATTCTAATCCCTTTTCCGTATTTTGATTATGTGTGATGTATACATTGTTCAATATGTATTATATTGGGAATTAAAATGTGTTTAAACTTAATTAAACTAACCAATAAAATAAGAGTCTGAAATTCGTAATCTGTTATTGATAACGATGCTTCTTGTTCTAACTATTTGTCTCGGTGTAATCACCCACTGGATAACGAATGGATAATCCTAGTATTGGACGTCGAACCTGCCGAGATCTTCAACGATCGATAGCCTCGACATTCCGCATCTCTGAGTCTCTTAACATTGCAAAGAGAATATTTTCTTCATGAAAAGACCACTGTAATTCCAAGACTGACATAATTGCACGAGGGTCGTCCAGTTAAAAGGACATGTAAGCATGTAATGTCTGCCGAGATCTACAACGATCGATATCCTCAACATTCCACATATCTGAGTCCCTTAACATTGCAAAGCGAATATTTTCTTCATGAAAAGACCACTGTAATTCCAAGACTGACATAATTGCACGAGGGTCGTCCAGTTAAAAGGACATGTAAGCATGTAATGTCTGCCGAGATCTACAACGATCGATATCCTCAACATTCCACATATCTGAGTCCCTTAACATTGCAAAGCGAATATTTTCTTCAAGAAAAGACCACTGACATTCCAAAACTGACATAATCGCACGAGGGTCGTCCAGTTAAAAGGACATGTAAGCATGTAATGTCTGCCGAGATCTACAACGATCGATATCCTCAACATTCCACATATCTGAGTCCCTTAACATTGCAAAGCGAATATTTTCTTCAAGAAAAGACCACTGACATTCCAAAACTGACATAATCGCACGAGGGTCGTCCAGTTAAAAGGACATGTAAGCATGTAATGTCTGCCGAGATCTACAACGATCGATATCCTCAACATTCCACATATCTGAGTCCCTTAACATTGCAAAGCGAATATTTTCTTCAAGAAAAGACCACTGACATTCCAAAACTGACATAATCGCACGAGGGTCGTCCAGTTAAAAGGACATGTAAGCATGTAATGTCTGCCGAGATCTACAACGATCGATATCCTCAACATTCCACATATCTGAGTCCCTTAACATTGCAAAGCGAATATTTTCTTCAAGAAAAGACCACTGACATTCCAAAACTGACATAATCGCACGAGGGTCGTCCAGTTAAAAGGACATGTAAGCATGTAATGTCTGCCGAGATCTACAACGATCGATATCCTCAACATTCCACATATCTGAGTCCCTTAACATTGCAAAGCGAATATTTTCTTCAAGAAAAGACCACTGACATTCCAAAACTGACATAATCGCACGAGGGTCGTCCAGTTAAAAGGACATGTAATTCAATGGAATGTAGCTAATTGATGATGATGATTGAATTTATTTACCCTCGCCTCCGGCGAACCATATGGGCGAGCGCACTAAGAAGATTAGTAGACATCTAAGTTGTTTATGTAGACAGCTGGGAAGGCATCTTCGTTCTTCGCAGGATGACAAGTCCTGTATCCTCTTTCGAAGGGGTCCCTTGGATGGCCACCCTCCTCACTGTTGGTCACCCCGCAGCAGCATTTATACGGATCTGGCAGTTAGACATCTGGTCGTCGATTGTCACTCAGGGGAGCGTGGATGCCACGACCGTTGCCGCTCCCTCAGGTCCGCTGTCTCGTCTATCCGCCGGGGAAGTAGAAGGAGGAGAAAGATCGAAGAAGCCAGCGAAGATATAGTGTGTATTTCAAACACTATCTAGAAGAGACGGCGGATCTGTCCTAATGTGCCATAGCCGTGGGTCCACATGCTGGCGAGCCTCCCCCTTCGCAAGATCGACGACCAGAAGATCCCAGAATCCTACGCTGCTGCTGCGGGATGTGCCCCAGTCACGACGTGCACGTCGTGAGGAGATCGACCGGGATGTAGCTAATTATCGAACACTCCATTATTTATACTATCGGAGATGCACAAAGTAATTGTGCATTTAAACAGTACACTTGAATAAACATCACCATCCTTAAAACACTGTCGTGACGTCATACATTTGTACTTTCAGTTCATTATTATAATAAATGTACGAACTTAAATAGGATCTTGTTATATAAGTGTGTTTTAAGTAAGACATAAGCCTCAAACGGATCCAATATGTAAACTATTGGTACTGTCTTCGGCTCTACGCGTCTCACACAGGCCAATATTTTAGATTGGATCGTTTTCGGCTTATATCCTATGCATATAATTACTGTAACCTAGGATACTATACGACTATTGTTTCTGCAATAGTGCCGTTATATAGTAGCGTTTATATAAGTCTTAGTTCTTGCAGTTTGTATCTTATTCCCCATGCCAATCAATATAATTGACCATTGTTATCATGTTTCATTGCGCTAGTTCATGTTTTAATTTGTTTAGGGCCACATTGTAGATTCCAATGAGTTCTACAAAGTCTTTATCCTGAGTATGATTTTGGAATCAACCATTGGGAAGGGCCGTTTTCTAATGTTGGTTATAACTTGTGGCCCGACCCTTTTGCATTGTTACACAAATGTATGTATGCATCTTATACATTGTTAATTTCTATTCTGTATCATGCATGTATGTCAACTGTACTGTTTAATATGCATATGCAATAACATAACAAATAATATGGTTAAATAAAAAATCCAACCATTGTCAAATGTTGATCAGAGCAAATGACTAATTCACGTATGTAGTATCACAGGAACTTGAAATGTTATCCATAAGCCACCAACGGTCTCGTACCTCTATCCTAGGACACCCTCTCTAATAAAAAAATATTTTTTTTAATAGAGGGAGTGTCCTAGGATGGAGGTACGAGACCTTTGGTGGCTTATGTTCTTTTTTTTATTAGAGGGGGTGTCCTAGGATAGAGGTACGATACCTTTGGTGGCTTATGGATAAAATTTCAAGTTCCTGTGGTAGTATACATACAAAATATACATACATATCAAAGGTCTTGTCACACATATAAGTTCTTGCGTGACGTTCGTATTTGTTAGGCACTACCATTACAGTATGCCGATAGAGTAGAACATCAAGTAAGTAGTAGATATTTATATGTGAATACAAGCATATATGATCCTTGTACCTTAGAGAAGACGTATATTTTCAAGAAACGTAAACTCATTTCCTGGATATTTTGTGATTTTAAAACCATATTCTGAGCAGCCATTTATATGATGTGTTATATTAAATGTGTTGTAGTATATATGTAATAGTATATGTGTTATAGTATATGTATTATACTATATGTATTATACTATATGTGTTATATTATATGTGTTATATGATATGTATTATATTATATGTGTTATACTATATGTATTATACTATATGTGTTATATTATATGTATTATACTATATGTGTTATATTATATGTGTTATAGTATATGTGTTATAGTATATGTGTTATAGTATATGTTTATATATGTTTATATATATGTGGTATATATTTATATTTATGTTATATTATATGTGTTATATTATATGTGTTATAGTATATGTGTTATAGTATATGTGTTATATTATATGTGTTATATTATATGTGTTATAGTATATGTGTTATAGTATATGTGTTATAGTATATGTGTTATAGTATATGTGTTACAAAAAAAAAATAAATATGTGTTATACTATATGTGTTATATTATATGTGTTATATTATATGTGTTATAGTATATGTGTTATAGTATATGTGTTATAGTATATGTGTTATAGTATATGTGTTATATTATATGTGTTATATTATATGTGTTATATTATATGTGTTATAGTATATGTGTTATAGTATATGTGTTATATTATATGTGTTATAATATATGTGTTTAGTATATGTGTATATGTGTTATATTATATAATATGTGTTATATTATGTGTTATGTGTTATAGATATGTGTTATATTATGTGTTATGTGTTATATATTATATGTGTTATATTATATGTGTTATATTATGCGATATGTGTTATATTATATGTGTTATATTATATGAATATATGTGTTATATTATATGTGTTATATATATGTGTTATAGTATATGTGTTATGTATATGTGTTATATTATATGTGTTATATTATATGTGTTATAGTATATGTGTTATAGTATATGTGTTATATTATATGTGTTATATTATATGTGTTATATTATATGTGTTATAGTATATGTGTTATAGTATATGTGTTATAGTATATGTGTTATAGTATATGTGTTATATTATATGTGTTATAGTATATGTGTTATAGTATATGTGTTATGCTGTTTGTATTATATTATATGTATTATATTATATGTATTATGCTATATTTATTATACTATATGTGTTATATTATATGTGTTATATTATATGTGATACTTTTGTAGGTCATTATTTGTATTATATTATATGTATTATATTATATGTATTACATTATATGTGTTATATTATATGTATTATACTATATGTGTTATATTATATGTATTACATTATATGTGTTATATTATATGTGATACTTTTGTAGGTCATTATATGTATTACATTATATGTGTTATATTATATGTATTATACTATATGTGTTATATTATATGTATTACATTATATGTGTTACATTATATGTGTTATATTATATGTATTATACTATATGTGTTATATTATATGTATTACATTATATGTGTTACATTATATGTGTTATATTATATGTATTATACTATATGTATTATACTATATGTATTATATTATATGTATTATATTATATGTGATACTTCTGTAGGTCATTATATGTGCTGAATAGTTGTATCATTGTATATATGTTGTATCACGATAGAGAAAAGTGAGGAAAACGTAGTTTAAACGTCAAGTACAGGGTGTGCGGAATCAGTGATACCTGTTCACATTTCCAATATATAATAAAAAGAAAGAGAATTCGTTTGTGGATCAAAGTAGCACTGTAAATAATCTGCACGTACAATAGACGAACTCATTATGATGAATTTATGTCGTTATAAAAGTTTAATCATTCGGATGTTGAAATAATAAATAATTAAACATATTTTGACAGGACATAATTATATAAGCTCACTCATAGAACGTGTCAGTTTTACAACTTAGCATGAATTGAACAGCTCTGTATAACGATTAGTTGATACATTAGCATACACATTGTATTATTTATAGTTAACATTATATTTTATTTCATAATTTGCTTATTTATTTATTTATTTATTTATTTATTGACTATTAATTAATTATTTATGTATTATGACCCCAAGGGTTAGGGTTACAGCAAGGGTTAAGGTATCACTAACCACTATACTATACATCGGGGCTCCGCCTACGTGGTTGAGTGGTTAAGGTCGCTGACTTATATACCACTGTAACCTATCATCACTGATGGTCACGGGTTCGAGCCCCGCTCAGGCCGTGTCTCATTTATATGAAACAGTTGGCAGTTTCTTACGGAGGTTGGTGCACCCATGTACTGGTTAACCGCTGGAGCCTGCCCAGGAAAGGTGTTGTTAGATAAACTGCCCGCCGCGATATAGCCCAAAATGGTGCTGATGCAGGCGTAAATCCCGAAATATAACAATAACTATACATCGTGGCCCTCTAAATGACTGAAATGCACCACAACACGCCCATCAAATAACACAACATGCATTGAATTGTATTCAATTAATATTACTCATTGTTTTTCAATTATATGTGTTGCATGCATGCACCCATTGCAAAATCCAGCACCGTCTCCGTGACCTAGTGGTTAAGGTATCCGCCTACGGAGCACAGAGCGGGAGGTCGAGGGTTCGAATCTTGTCAGGGGTTCGTTCTGATATGGCCGGTTGGTGAGCCGCCAGCTAATTAAATAATGGTTACCGATTGCCTACCAGCCAGGATTCGGGAAGTACTGATGTTCATTAAAAGAGGTGTCTCATATGTCAGAAATGGGTGGCGCTTTAAATAGGGGTGACACTATAATAAACAAACACCTTACTTTAAAAATTTATAGTGGTATTTCAGAATGGTAGCTATAGATGTGTGCACTATTTATCGTTCTATCAGAAGTGTGTTTTACGTTTATTTATCGTCGCTACCGGTTGCCCATATGAGCGACGCCTCCTGAATAGATTAGTAATTTTAGATTGTGGAGGATAGTGCGATGATACAGACAGAGACCCATTCCAGATTCACCTCTGGTTCTTTTACGTGCACGGTGTAAAGCACCGACACGACAACCTCGGTTTAACGTCCCACCTGAAAGACTGTTAATTTTATTAGGGTCAGACGGGGGATCGAACCTGCGATCCATGGATTACCACTGGATTACAGATCCGTCTGTATCATAAGTAGTTCCTGGGGTATGTGTATGATCAACATTATGTTGGTTGTATCACGGGCCGCAGTATGTGAATTTACCACATATTTGTATTTTAATGCACCATTGCTTAGGTAACAATATTTCCTTATGCATTCTAAAATGGTGTGCAATTCAATATAATTATTTCTTTCCGGCATATATAGTAGAGGCAGGATCCCAACATGACAAAATCAAAATCATTTTGTGAAAGAGAGGTACAAAAATCTGTTTCCAGAATCCGCCAATTTTAACACATTTTCAGAAATTTGCTGATACGTCAAAACATTGAAATTTAAGGAGAGGGGGAAGACGAATTGCTCATAAAACGATAAGTTGTCAGCATAAAATATTCCATGACCACTCAAAATGAAGGCTTGTATGTGCACTACAAGATACAATATTCCAAATAATTATGGATTCTTTGTAATTGTCACAGGGGCTTGAAAGTTTAAGTGAGCCTGCAAATCCCCATATTTCGGGAATGTTTCACATTTTACCCCCTAACACAATGATATAATGTAAAATAAACCCTTTGTACACTTGATTCATACAGTAACCATATCACGGAAGATTTTGAATAATAAGAGAACCTGATATGGCTAATGGGGCACGATTAGTGGGGCTTTCAGTATAGGTGATATAGCTGTATGTCAGTACAACACACGAATAGGTAATGCTTACAACAGAACAAAGTCAAAATAGAAACGAAATAATCCAAAACATACCAAACCATATGTGTGCATTTAGAGTAAATATCTGTATATATTGGTCGATGATCCGATTAGGGCAGTGGTTAGCGCGCTCGCTTCTCACCAATGCAACCCGGGTTCGATCCTCAGACCGGGAAGTATGTGAGATGGTACAATGGTCGCCAGATCGGACAGGTGGGTTTACTTCGGGTACCGCGGTTTCCTCCCACACGAATGACAACATTTAAGCTTTCATCCGCGCCAACGAGAGTGATTAATATAAATTGTTAAAACTTGCTTCGCAATCGTTGTAAAATAAATCAAGTTTAAGCGATGATTCGAATAAATCATATATTAAGAACAGTATGCAATGCAGATTCCATATAAACTTAGTTGCATGGAATAAGATATGTGGCGAGATTGGAGGAACACATGAGATGGAAAACGCCAACATTAAATCTACTTCCAAGAAGTGTATCACATATTGTAGCCGGTCCAGTGATTTGGTCTATCCTACCTTCAACTACAAAATAACCTACGTTATTACTAACTAAACGTTCGATTGTAATAATATTCCATGATTCCCAAACTTCAAGTAATTCTTAATTTTGTTTATTTGTATCTCCAAATAATATCATTATCTATTTGTGTGCGAATATGTCGTCGACATATTGATTACGTTTCCGGGTTCAACTACTTCCCGGTGAAGGTGATTGACTATTCCTTTTGTCATTTTGTCTAATAGAACATGTCATGGGCTTTTGTTTTATTGCTCTGGATCTAGGAAAGAAACTTGACATAAACCATTTGTAACTAGTGTGGTTTTAACTAATTTAAATAAAAAGTAGATCAATTGCCGGTATCGGGGGCCAAACTGGAAGTTTGCTAAGACTCACATTGATCCACATATTTCCATTTACATCTATCAAATGTTTAGGATTGATTTAGAAATATGTTTAGTCCACCTTATCTTCTCGCCGCTTTTATAACCATTGAGAATCTTGTATAGAGAGTCTAATATATACATAGAACGTGAGAGAAATACGTATTCGATTAAATACAAAAACTAATTTTATTCCATAACGATTTGAGAAAGAACACAAAGCAATATATTGGACGAACCATCGACATTGTGAGGGTGGAAATAGTGTACACATACATCAACATTCTCTGATGCTTCATACCAGCGACCATAACATGTTTGCGTATTTCAGTTGTGACTCGTGATGCCTACCTACCATATTATTACGTTACTCTTAAAATGTGATTTGTAGTATACTTCTCGACAGCAAACTTCTTAAATAGTAAACTGTACGGTCAGCTGACTCATCCTACTCTCCTTATCCAGTTATATCAAGCCTCATATATGCCTTGTCTTTCAAGGAAGGGGGTGTAGATAGAGACGATGACATTAGCCTGTATAAGAAAGAAAGGGTTGCTTCACCGTACTACGTCGCACTAAAGATCAGCTTATAGATAAATGGCTAAATATTGCATACTCAAAACTAACATACACACTTCATCTATGCTTGATAAGTAATCATATAGCGTAGAAATGATTCCCATAGGAGCAACATGATGAATAAACCGTGTATCAACGAACCTCTTATCCGACCCAATCTCACAGACACTAAGTTCATGTAGATACTTTATATTCATATCAAACATACGTCCTATAATGTCATTTATATACTAATGGCACTCTATGTGGGTTGTTAGCTACAACTCGAATAACACGCTGGGAAAATCCTGGTGCTAAACGTGGAACATCATTGATCAATTAAGTAATGTTTTGTAAAGTTCAAGCATAAAACGGTATACGATTATTTCATAGGTGTTTGGGGAACAGTATAAACTTATGTCCCTGGCGGCCTTGGCCAGCAGTTCCAAATGTCATTCCCAATACTGAGGCACAATAGTTTTGACTGTTCCACCAAACACCTTGGACTAGGTTTAGAATAATTCTTTTATTATCTGGCATACTATATCAATATTAGTTCGCAATTCGTTGTTTTTGGCTAGTTTGGGGAGCATTTATAATAGTTTTAGCAATGAAAGTTCTTCATCCGGTATTTCACCAAATCTGGCCATTTCGACAGCGTTCGTCTGCGGACTGATTTGGGATTTGCGGCGCTTGTTTGTCTTCAAACATTTAAAACACAGATCCAGGCCTTCTCTATTAATATGCATATCGAGTTCAGTGAGAGTAGGTTGGCAATTGTGTGTCTGGGTGGTGTAATGGAGGAGTTGTGTGGCTAGAGTGATTAGACATGAGTGAATGGAGAGTTTCCCACAAGTCCGTAAGAAGAAAATCCACTCATTAGTTTGTCAGAGAGCTTCGAGGAATGTGCAAATTTGGCTCGGCCAATAAAACTAACTGTTTCATTACGAAGTTGTTTGAATTTCTGCCATTGATGAATCGACAGCTTTCCTGTATGACCGTTTTCGCTTGCCTTTTTGTAATGTCAGCAGTTATCCAATGTGATTCCAATGGTCTTACTGTTATGCTGTGACTCGGCTTCCTGTATGACCGTTTTCGCTTGCCTTTTTGTAATGTCGGCAGTTATCCAATGTGATTCCAATGGTCTTACTGTTATGCTGTGACTCGGCTTCCTGTATGACCGTTTTCGCTTGCCTTTTTGTAATGTCAGCAGTTATCCAGTGTGATTCCAATGGTCTTACTGTTATGTTGTGACTCGGCTTCCTGTATGACCGTTTTCGCTTGCCTTTTTGTAATGTCAGCAGTTATCCAGTGTGATTCCAATGATATTACTGTAATGGTGTGACTCAGCATGTTTTGTTTCGCAATAGCTGCACTTTTAGAGGAGATGTTACTTGTATGCATGTTAATATCGTCATCAAAACAGCCATTCCACTCATATATATATATATAGTTACTGGTGTCAGAATGAATTTAGTCGTAATTACCTCAATCGTATTTCCGGATTAGTCTATTAAAACATTTATGCTTCCGAAATTTTAAGATTCCAAAGACAGAACAATGATACCGTTGATCTTGTTGAAGAACCCTTGAATGAATATGTGTTCTCTATTTGGTGTAAACATATTTATTCCACTATATACATTCACAAAACAATACATGCACACGCAATTAAAGAATAGGAAAGGATCAAAACGGAAGCAGAGCTTATATAGTTTCTCTCTATTTGAAATAAGAACAATGACAATCAATGATTCTGAATGTTCAGCGAAATGCATTGTTATTTTGATATTGTTGTTCTAATTATACATTTATCAAACAATAAAATACAGTACAAACACGAAACATGCATTGAAAATCATATCAACCGAAACATACATCAATCTATTGACACCTATGTATTATCGAACATCTCTTTACAGACTGATCTGTAGTCCAGTGGTAACACGCTGGACTGATAATCCAGGGATCGCAGGTTCGCTCCCCGTCTGACCCTAATAATATTAACAGTCTTTCAGATGGGACGTTAAACCGAGGTCTCGTGTCAGATGCTGTACACTGTGCACGTAAAAGAACCTGAGGAGACTCTGTAATGGGTCTCTGTCTGTATCATTGCACTATCCTCCAAACATCTAAAATGACGAATCTCTTCTGGAGGCGTCGCTCATATGGGCAACCAGAGAAGGCCCTGTAATGTTATGCCCCAACATCATTTGAGCTTTATGCAATTTTATTTATTTCATTTTATACGAAAATAGAAACATTTAGTGCAATAGTATTTCCAAAATGATTTAAGTATTTATTTGCCTGTATAATACAATGAAGATGCATATATACGTTACCCGATAGTATAATGTATACGCATATGTATACGCATATATGTGATACATGCATGGTAAGTAAATGTATAACGAAATATTATCCTTAGGTTTTTTATTAATTAAGTAAGTAAATGTTTTATTCTAAATTAGTGCCTTTGCCAGCTATTTTGTACAGACGTCAACTTATAATACAATACCCATTCACATTTTATATACATTGATCTATAATATACGCAATCAACTGTATCTATATAACCATCAGTTCATATATAGTTTAAAAATGAATAAAATGACATACGAAAACCTGTGCTTACTTCCAAAAGTGCATCACAGAGTGTAGCCGGTCGGTCCATTGATGGGGTCAATAAGTCATTACAACATCAATGTGGTATTATCTTCGCATTCACAATGGGTGTGCTGGACCATTTCGTGGGTTCCATTGCGTAGTCTACATTATCAATAACAGTTTCTCTCTGGCATGTTCGAGTTATTGTAATATTGAAGCAACTTGTCCAGTGTCATTTATCTTAATCTGTTCAACATATGTGTCGATTGTTTGCGCGGTCGTCCTGAAAAGGACACATTTCACACATTTGTGTCCTATACATGGATCAATGTCCGAATGGAATCGCCAATAATTAAATACCCAGTGGTACTGGTCTTCGCACGACATTTATTGATATCAGCTACACTATCACCATTCACAAGTGACGGCTCTTTGTGGTTGCGCTCCATGGAGTATGTTTCATGTTTCAGGCGTCGTCTGTTGATCATCGATGTGTGGCGCTTCGTTCTCCGGTACTACGACACTACGTGTGTGTTGATGTTATACCGACAGCTGTATCTATATAACCATCAGCTCATATATAAAGTTTAAAAATGAATATAGCATCAACATACATATAGGATCGTATATGGGTGGTGATTTCACACCATATTTTGTGAAACGAGTTTTGAAATTTTGCTATTAAGCGAGTCTTTTGGCATTTCTATTTCATCCTGATTACATTTCAAGGAAATCAGTAGGGTGTATCCGTACGCCGTAGTAAATAGTGCCTGGCAATCAAACAAATCCAAGCAAATAAATGACTCACTACGTTTAAGCACTACAGTTAGTTCCCTAGTGCATATTTAGCATTTATTGATTTTCAACAAAGAAAGCAGGATGGCAAAGTTGCAAAATATATGTTGAATGTGGCAATGTGGCAATGTGGCAATGTGACCATGTGTCAATGTGGCAATGTGGCAATGTGACAATGTGGCAATGTGGCAATGTGGCAATGTGGCAATGTGTCAATGTGGCAATGTGGCAATGTGACAATGTGTCAATGTGGCAATGTGCAATGTGGCAATGTGGCAATGTGGCAATGTGACAATGTGGCAATGTGGCAATGTGACAATGTGGCAAGGTGGCAATGTGTCAATGTGGCAATGTGGCAAGGTGTCAATGTGGCAAGGTGACAATGTGGCAATGTGGCAAGGTGGCAATGTGACAATGTGGCAATGTGACAATGTGGCAATGTGTCAATGTGGCAATGTGTCAATGTGGCAAGGTGACAATGTGGCAATGTGACAATGTGGCAATGTGGCAATGTGTCAATGTGGCAATGTGGCAATGTGGCAATGTGGCAAGGTGACAATGTGGCAATGTGGCAATGTGGCAATGTTTCAATGTGTCAATGTGTCAATGTGACAATGTGGCAATGTGGCAATGTGTCAATGTGACAATGTGGCAAGGTGGCAATGTGACAATGTGGCAAGGTGGCAATGTGTCAATGTGGCAATGTGACAATGTGGCAAGGTGGCAATGTGTCAATGTGGCAATGTGGCAATGTGACAATGTGGCAAGGTGTCAATGTGTCAATGTGACAATGTGGCAATGTGTCAATGTGGCAATGTGACAATGTGGCAAGGTGGCAATGTGTCAATGTGGCAATGTGGCAAGGTGGCAATGTGACAATGTGGCAAGGTGGCAATGTGACAATGTGGCAAGGTGACAATGTGGCAAGGTGGCAATGTGACAATGTGGCAAGGTGGCAATGTGACAATGTGGCAAGGTGGCAATGTGACAATGTGGCAAGCTGGCGTCAATGTGGCAATGTGGCAAGGTGGCAATGTGGCAAGGTGGCAAGGTGGCAAGGTGGCAAGGTGACAATGTGACAATGTGGCAATGTGACAATGTGGCAAGGTGGCAATCTGACAATGTAGCAATGTGGCAATGTGACAATGTGGCAATGTGGCAATGTGACAATGTGGCAAGGTTTCAATGTGAAAATGTGACAATGTGGCAATGTGACAATGTGGCAAATTGGCAATGTGACAATGTGACAATGTGGCAATGTGACAATGTAGCAATGTGGCAAGGTGTCAATGTGACAATGTGACAATGTGGCAATGTGACAATGTAGCAATGTGGCAAGGTGTCAATGTGACAATGTGGCAATGTGACAATGTGACAATGTAGCAATGTGGCAAGGTGTCAATGTGACAATGTGGCAATGTGACAATGTGGCAATGTGACAATGTGGCAATGTGGCAATGTGACAATGCAGCAATGTGGCAATGTGGCAAGGTGTCAATGTGACAATGTGGCAATGTGGCAATGTGACAATGTGGCAATGTGACAATGTAGTAATGTGGCAAGGTGTCAATGTGACAATGTGACAATGTGGCAATGTGACAATGTAGCAATGTGGCAATGTGACAATGTGGCAATGTGACAATGTAGCAATGTGGCAAGGTGTCAATGTGACAATGTGACAATGTGGCAATGTGACAATGCAGCAATGTGGCAATGTGACAATGTGGCAATGTGACAATGTGGCAAGGTGGCAATGTGGCAAGGTGGCAAGGTGGCAAGGTGACAAGGTGGCAAGGTGGCGTCAATGTGGCAATGTGGCAAGGTGGCAATGTGGCAATGTGGCAATGTGTCAATGTGGCAATGTGACAATGTGGCAATGTGACAATGTGGCAAGGTGGCAATGTGACAATGTGGCAATGTGTCAATGTGGCAATGTGGCAAAGTGGCAATGTGGCAATGTGGCAATGTGGCAATGTGGCAGGCCTGCATGGCAAGCAGACAGGCAGGCAGCAGCAGGCAGGCAGGCAAGGCAGACTATTTATGTCTCACTTTTATACAAAGTTAAATATATAAAACATTTATGATGCACCAAACCAGTCAAAATGGGAATTAAGAGAGACGCATCAAATCAGCTAAGACATATAATTTTATTACAATTCATTAAACTAATAAATGTGTACACTATATAAATACAATATAGCTAACTATCACGTGTTTCCTGCGTAGTATTAACATTTCATAGCAAATGTTGGCACTGTGCTTGACTACATTTGAATTTCACATGATATAATTAAATTTCTCTGTATCACAGTACGTTGAAAAGTCTACAATGGCATGATTAATTTGGCTGTAACGTTCTGCTCTGAGAGTGTTATATAACACGTACATATGTATGAGCATGTATACATATATCAAGATTTGCGAAACAAACGTTATAATATAAAAGCAAATATAGAAGTTATTTCTTACAAATCATGACTCACACTATCCTACAAAAATCTAAAATGACTAATCTCTTCAGGAGGCGTCGCTCATATAGGCAACCCGTAGCGACGATAAATAAACGTAAAACACACACACACATATCTTGTCGAGCCCTGCCCTTCCGATATACTTGATTATATACATTGTATAACATTGAAATCAGCATTTAATATCAACATTAATCTTATATGGGTACAAGGCACACACGCTGCTTATATTTCACGTCAGTTTTATTTAGGTTAATGGCCTCCATACAAGTGCTACAACTGCGTGCATTTAATCGCGTAGTGATTTAGTTTAAAAAGAAAATCTACATGAAAAAAGACAGTTTTCGTAATACGAAACTGTTCGCTAATTTCGAACAACGTGATAAGCTACGTACTCACACCAAGAGCTAACGTATATACCGACTCCCCAGCGGTTCGTGCTCCTGTGTACCGGCGCGTATAGTTAATCATCGTGTGCACATACACCCCGTGCCGTCCGTTGTATAAAATGAGCAATCACCAAGTCTAAAACTCAAACGACAGTAATAAGGTATTATAGTACCATTTCTTTTTGCTTTTATTAATGGAGGTAAATGTTACGTACTAGAAATAGAATCTAGCACCTCCAAGAGTTGCAGATAAGGAAATCACACCAGATGGCTGAAGATGCGTGCAAAGAACGACACTGAGATCTGAGAGGTGTGTTTCCTCTCATACGAAGGACCACATATATACGCGTTGGCCGCGCCAAAGAGAGTGATTAATATAAGTTGTTAAGACTTGGTTCGCAATCGTTGTAAAATAAATAAAGTATTCACTTTGTTTTATTCAATACTTAGGTACAAACTGGTTCTATTGAATGTCTTACATATCCGTTAATAAAATGTGAAGAACTATATACTATATCACTATCAAACATACATAAAACCAATGATGGATTAAAACTATTTTCTACACAATTGTTTTATTACTGAGATATGTGTGGACATGAAATGAAACCCATTTATATAATTTCATATTTTCACATTATGGACGATAATTGGAACGGAACGGGTTTACATTGCTCATGCAAATACAGATCTACAAACGTACTATATACTGTTAACATGCACGTCAGTGGAGCTGTCTCCTAGCGATTCATATTCTCCATTTTTACAATAAAACATCCCACACTTTAAGTAAAATCGACGAGAATTTATGAAAACGACATTTGTAAATATGCATGTTAAATTTACACTTTCTAATTGGCTCAGTAATAATGCAGGTATTATGTTTGTATGACAGCTACAAGAAGTGGTGTATAACTGGTACATCGTGTAATTGGTGGGTTTTGAAATGCATAATGAGGATGACCCTACTCACTTAAGATAAATCATCTAATACGGGAATAAAGAAACACTATTATTGCATTATGTTTGATGTTATTGTATGGATATTTAATGGTTTAAGAGAGTCTACTTTCATGTTCGATGTATCAGTGTCTCGACTGGTTGTGTGTGTGTGTGTTTACGTTTATTGATTGTCGCTACCGGTTGCCCATATGAGCGACGCCTCGTGAAGAGATTAGTCATTTTAGATTTTTGGAGTATAGTGCAATGATACAGACAGAGACCTATTCCAGAGTCTCCTCTGCTCTTTTACGTGCACGGTGTAAAGCACCGACACGAGACCTCGGTTTACAGTCCCATCTGAAAGACTGTTAATTTTATTAAGGTCAGACGGGGGATCGAACCCGCGATCCCCGGATTACCTGTCCAGCGTGTTAGCACTGGACTACAGATCCGACTGGTTGAACATGTTAGTAATAGTTATCCTCTGACTCTTTTAGTCAGTGCGTATTGCTAGGTTGCCAATTGTATGCATGCGCCATAATGTATCAGTTATATGTATCTGCCGAATTCAAAGTTTACATGGTACAACTTTCTAAATAAAAATGTTTAAATACTCAATTAAATTAGTCAACATAATGGAGCATTATTTGTTATATTTGTCATCAATTACACGGCTAAATTTCGTACTTTTCAACACAGTGGATGATCCTTGGGCTCAAATTTAATTTGATATTTTCGGCGCTAAATGTTCATCGAACAACATCGTTTCCGAAAAATTAATTTAACACATACAGCTTAGAACATCTCCTTTCAAATGATATAATATATCATTTATTATATAGTATATATTTTGGAAGGTTTAGGTAAAAATCCTCAACTTTTTATATACGTATAAACATAGCTAGTAGCTATATTGTAAACTGGAGTACCCGGAGAAAACCCACCTGTCCGATCATGGTACGGTGGTCGCCAGATCAGACAGGTGGATTTTCTCCGGGTACTCCGGTTTCCTCCCACACGAATGACCACATTTACGCTTTCATCCGCGCCAACGAGAGTGATTAATATAAGTTGTTAGAACTTGCTTCGAAATCGTAGTAAAATAAATAACGTTTATACTTTTATATTGTAAAGAAATAAATAAGACTGATAAATCGTATATTTTGAGCGAATAAATTATTAAATTTATTAAAGTGATGTTGATATGCGCTCTTTTATTGTTTCATATCGGGTTATTGTAATACCTTTTTTTTTTACTTTATTTATTTTACAACGATTGCGAAGCAAGTTTTAACAACTTATATTAATCACTCTCGTTGGCTCGGATGTAAGCGTATATGTGGTCATTCATGTGGGAGGAAACCGGAATACTCGGAGAAAACCCACCTGTCCGATTTGGCGACCATCGTACCATCTCACATTGTAATACTTATATACCCACTTTGACCAGGGCAATAACGACGTAAAACACATTAAGAGTATTGCTATAATGTGCTAAATAGTATATATACTGACTCATCAAGCTAGGCTAGTGACTCATGCAATATTCTTTTTTTGACAGATATGCATATATTAAATAACGATCAAAAGATGAATCATATATATATAATATATATATAAAACCAGCAACACATTTAACACTAGACTAAATATATTAGACATGCTTTACTAACTTGATTCATCAAAACCTCGTTCATTGCGATAAAATCACGTTGCTGTTCGTAGTATACAAAAATAAAATCTGATTTGTTGACATACATTTTCATTCATTAAAAGCTACAGACGGTGATGTTTACGGTGATTAAGTACTTGAGCAAAAACTCATAAAAAGCTCGTTCAAATTATATAATAATGTTAATTTATTCAAGTTAGTCACAAACTACTGAATAACGCCAAAAAGCGTGTTTGTCCCTAGGATGGAGATGAGAATACGTAAATGACTCACAGATATGAATACAACACCTTTCTTATCTTAAATGTATACTTTAGGGTTGCCCAAAACGGAGCCACACTACAAGCGGTACATATGTATTCAGAGTACGAAATTCAGCCAAATAAAACAGTTTATTTATATCTGAGCGTCAGTATCGTTTTTTAAATCTATCGTATAACTATCACTCACTACACCAACTGTCACATTTAATGATCTTTGTTGGATATCAGGGTCATATAGAAATAGTATCGTGATATTAAAATTAATACAATTATAATAATCGATACTATATATTACGTCAATGACAGGTTTATCCAATCAAAATACACGAATACAAATATACGTCATATCCGTACTAATAAAACATTCGGCAACGTATTAAAGTATTTTACCCGCCGGCGATATAGCCCAAAATGGTGCTGATGCAGGCGTAAAACTAGAAATATAATAATAATATAAAAAAATATATAATTAATGTATATAATTTCATAATTAATGTGCATATATAATCTCTTTATTTTCCCAGTGCCTGGGGTATAGTAATACATAGATATAAGACAGCAATATATACATATACGATCTTACACTCGTGGTAATTTCATACCATAATTTAGAAACTGTTTTAGAAAACAAATTTCATCCCATATTTTATGAAATTCGTTTTTACGAGTGTAAGATACTTTTTATCACATTTCCACAGTAACAACAACAATAAATCGGAAAGAAACAATATGTTTGCCAGTATACACCTGCGCCTTATTAAACATCAATGCAATCAGTAAGGTGCATCCGCACGCCGTAGTAAATAGTCCCTGATAATCAAATTTTACTATATTTTTTTATTATTATATTTCGGGTTTTACGCCTGCATCAGCACCATTTTGGGCTATATCGCCGGCGTGCAGTTTACCTAACAACACCTTTCCTGGGCATGCTCCAGCGGTTAACCAGTACTTGGGTGCACCAACCTCCATAGGAAACTGCCAACTTGTTCATATAAATGAGACACGGCCTGAGCGGGGCTCGAACCCGTGACCATCAGTGATGATAGGTTACAGTGGTATGCAAGTCAGCGACCTTAACCACTCGACCACAGGGCGGACCTGATAATCAAATAACTGCATGTATACAATAGATATGTACTGTACATTATGAATGAATGAATATGTTTAAACCAACTCGATGTAATACTATTAAACACTATATCCCGCCAGTGCATATTTTAGGATTGTGTTGATCTAAAAAGTTGATTTTCAAGAAATAAAGTATGAATTATACTTTGAATGTGTCAAAAAGCAAGATGCCATGTCGCGACCAATCAGAATCATTCCAGCGTGTACTACACGTGTGTAGGCCCTACATACAAGAACATATGGGATAGCTATATTACACTGAATACAAGCAAGTGGATTTGATAAATATAAATAGAAAAATATTAGATTTACTATAAATCAGTAATGTGCACATTTTTGACTTTACTTTCCAATATTGCAAAGTTGTCATCAAGATACATGCTGTGGCATTCGGGTAAACAACAATTTCAGACATACATTGTAATTTGTCTAAATCTACAATGTAACAATGTATATCTTGAAAGCAAACTACATAGTAATAATAATCGTTTTTTATTCACCCCCCCCCCCCATCCCTGGTAAATAAGGGAATGTTTATTTAATGTCAACTATCAAATTAGTAGCATATACTCTTATGAATCTTGTACAAACAAACAAACAAACAAACACATTATGCATAACATTTGTGTGTGTTTTACGTTTATTTATCGTCGTTACCAGTTGCCCATATCAGCGACGCCTCCTGAAGAGATTAGTTATTTTATATTTTTGGAGGATAGTGCAATGATACAGACAGAGACCCATTCCAGAGTCTCCTCTGGTTATTTTACGTGCGCGGTGTATAGCACCGACACGAGACCTCGGTTTAAAGTCCCATCTGAATGACAGGTCATTTTATTAGGGTCAGACGGGGGGGTCGAACCTGCAACCTATGGTGTGCTTGTGCTAATTTATAGCACTGCATGGGAACGGTACGATAACGTATCCCGATACCAGGTTGCGATTGGAATGGAATACGTGATTAGTGACAAGATTATCAAAGTTGAATCGATGTCTATGATAGTTCTTCATTTCAAACTTGTAGATCTACGTAGGCATCTCTCGATGACTATGTAAACTTTCTATAGAGTGCCACATTTGTGTGTCCGTGGTCCAGTGGTAGAGCGTCGGATTTGGAATCGAACGGTCCCGGGTTCGATACGCGGTCAGGCCACGTATGTAGTGTCATTGAGCAAAGCACTTCACACACATTGCTTAGTACTGGTTAATCGCTCAGGTCGGCTGAGCCTGCCCAGGAAAACATGTCTAAGTCCCCGCGAGGGGTTTGACATTAAAGGAACATACATACATATATTTGTCTCCGGCTAACATTACAGGTTGTCAATGCATTCTAATTTATATGTGTATGGATATGTATGTCTCTATTATGAACTCTTAAACGTAGCATTTCCGCATCGAATATCTTGTGTGCCTACGTCTGTCAAATGATTAATGTATATGCTAGCAGTATAGTTCACACATAGATTAGCAAGATTTGATTGCAAATTCTGCCTAACTACCAAATCGATACATGTATCAATGTATGATACTGTGTGTATATCTTGTCTAGCTAGCTATATTTTGCTTTCTGTTTAAATAACTAATCCATGCCTATTACCGCATACATATACTGCCGACACGAGCTATTTCATGCACATGATCATGTACAGCTTCTACCTAACTAGCTACTTGATGCATATTACCGTACGCTTCTTCTGCCTAACTAGCTAGTTGATGCATATTACCGTACGCTTCTTCTGCCTAACTAGCTAGTTGATGCATATTACCATACGCTTCTTCTGCCTAACTAGCTAGTTGATGCATATTACCGTATGCTTCTTCTACCTAACTAGCTAGCTGATGCATATTACCGTACGCTTCTTCTACCTAACTATCTAGCTGATGCATATTACCGTACGTTTCTTCTGCCTAACTAGCTAGCTGATGCATATTACCGTACGCATCTTCTACCTAACTAGCTAGTTGATGCATATTACCGTACGCATCTTCTACCTAACTAGCTAGCTGATGCATATTACCGTACGCATCTTCTACCTAACTTGCTAGTTGATGCATATTACCGTACGCATCTTCTACCTAACTAGCTAGTTGATGCATATTACCGTACGCATCTTCTGCCTAACTAGCTAGTTGATGCATATTACCGTACGTTTCTTCTGCCTAACTAGCTAGTTGATGCATATTACCGTAAGCTTCTTCTGCCTATCTAGCTAGTTGATGCATAGTACCGTACGTATCTTCTACCTTACTAGCTAGTTGATGCATATTACCGTAAGCTTCTTTTGCCTTACTAGCTAGTTGATGCATATTACCGTAAGCTTCTTCTGCCTTACTAGCTAGTTGGTGCATATTACCGTACGCTTCTTCTGCCTTACTAGCTAGTTGATGCATATTACCGTAAGCTTCTTCTACCTAACTAGCTAGTTGATGCATATTACCGTAAGCTTCTTTTGCCTAACTAGCTAGTTGATGCATATTACCGTAAGCTTCTTCTGCCTAACTAGCTAGTTGATGCATATTACCGTAAGCTTCTTTTGCCTAACTAGCTAGTTGATGCATATTACCGTAAGCTTCTTCTGCCTAACTAGCTAGTTGATGCATATTACCGTAAGCTTCTTCTGCCTAACTAGCTAGTTGATGCATATTACCGTAAGCTTCTTCTGCCTAACTAGCTAGTTGATGCATATTACCGTAAGCGTCTTCTACCTAACTAGCTAGTTGATGCATATTACCGTAAGCTTCTTTTGCCTAACTAGCTAGTTGATGCATATTACCGTAAGCTTCTTCTGCCTAACTAGCTAGTTGATGCATATTACCGTAAGCTTCTTCTGCCTAACTAGCTAGTTGATGCATATTACCGTAAGCTTCTTCTGCATAACTAGCTAGTTGATGCATATTACCGTAAGCTTCTTCTGCCTAACTAGCTAGTTGATGCATATTACCGTAAGCTTCTTCTGCCTAACTAGCTAGTTGATGCATATTACCGTAAGCTTCTTCTGCCTAACTAGCTAGTTGATGCATATTACCGTAAGCTTCTTCTGCCTAACTAGCTAGTTGATGCATATTACCGTAAGCTTCTTCTGCCTAACTAGCTAGTTGATGCATATTACCGTAAGCTTCTTCTGCCTAACTAGCTAGTTGATGCATATTACCGTAAGCTTCTTCTGCCTAACTAGCTAGTTGATGCATATTACCGTAAGCTTCTTCTGCCTAACTAGCTAGTTGATGCATATTACCGTAAGCTTCTTCTGCCTAACTAGCTAGTTGATGCATATTACCGTAAGCTTCTTCTGCCTAACTAGCTAGTTGATGCATATTACCGTAAGCTTCTTCTGCCTAACTAGCTAGTTGATGCATATTACCGTAAGCTTCTTCTGCCTAACTAGCTAGTTGATGCATATTACCGTAAGCTTCTTCTGCCTAACTAGCTAGTTGATGCATATTACCGTACGCTTCTTCTGGATAACTAGCTAGTTATTGCATATTACCGTACGCATCTTCTACCTAACTAGCTAGTTGATGCATATTGCCGTATGCTTCTTCTGGATAACTAGCTAGTTAATGCATATTACCGTACGCATCTTCTACCTAACTAGCTAGTTGATGCATATTACCGTACGCTTCTTCGGCCTAACTAGCTAGTTGATGCATATTACCGTACGCATCTTCTACCTAACACATTTACAGGACAATCTTCATTCAAAGCGCTTGCTTTACATTAAAGGTAAATGCAGTTTTATCCAATATTCTAAATAGGTCAAACGTGTCATTCGATGAGATTTTTGTGTGAGATTTTCAAATCAAGCTCTTAGATGCGTTGTCATCTCTACCATAGTCGATTCTATATACTCTACTTTCAATGCATTGCACATATACATTTGGTATTACGTAAGTATTCACTATAACAACATTATAAGATACTAACAATAATCGTAGTCACATTAACACTAAGAATTGTAAGAATTGTAAGAATTGAAATAATTGAAAGAATAATTTAAGAATTGAAAGAAATGAAAAAAATGAAAGAATAATTTAAGAATTGTAAGAATTGAAAGAATAATTTAAGAATTGTAAGAATTGAAATAATTGAAAGAAGAATTTAAGAAGTGTATGAATTCAAAGAATAATTTAAGAATGATAAGAATTGAAAGAAATCAAAGAAGAATTTAAGAATTGTAAGAACTGTAAGAATTGTAAGAATTGAAAGAATTGAAAGAAGAATTTAAGAATTGAAAGAAGAATTGAAGAATTGAAAGAAGAATTTAAGAATTGAAAGACCATCATATGAGCACAGGATTTGCGATTTATTGACATGTTTTAGTTGAAGGTGGTTTTGTTTTTAATGCAACCACACAGCTTACGTGCAATGTTGAATACATGACTCACTAGAAACAGTTAAGTGTGTTGTTCAAAGATCTATCAAATATTACACAAGTTACAATTATTGATTGTATGTTACAACACGCAGTACTATTGTATATGTAAATGTCTTTAGACGTAAAAGTAAAGTGTTGTTTATTATAGTGTCACCCCTATTTAAAGGGCCAGCCATTTCTGACTTTTGAGACACCTCTTTTTTTATGAACATCAGTACTTCCCGAATCCTATGCTTGTATGCCAGGCGCCAGGCTGGTAGGCAATCGGTAACTATTATTTAACTAGCTGGCGGCTCACCAACCGGCCATATCAGAACAGACCCCTGACGAGATTTGAACCTTCGACCTCTCGCTCCGTAGGCGGACGCCTTAACCACTCACCGCTTTAACTCGGAACTATCGATATTGTTATCTGGTTATTTTGTTTATACAATTTGAATTTAGTTGTATGGCTAATTAAGTGTTCACAGTACTGGTCTGGTCATTCTTTACATGGTGGAATCCATCGTCATGTATTGAGCAAGAGAGCGGAGCTTTAGTGTCTTATCTATGAACAATACTGCCATTGTTGTTTCTGACGGGGTTCACCAACCCATCAGCAAAAGGGCCGGAATTGTGAATCCAGTGTAACACGGAGTGGAGTGTACACGGAGCATTCACATCGCCACATATAGAATTGGTTATCAACTATAGAAGCTGTCACACATTGCAATGTAACTAATTTGAACGGTTCCAGCATACCAAACGCGAAATCCACAACATTGATTGCGTTGTAAGTAGATAGAATATGTCAGTGGAATAGATTGTAATAATTTGATAGTGCAGACTGGTTGATATGCAACGAGGTTTCGAATGTCCTCAGCTAGCATTGGTTAATCCTAGGTTATAGCAACATTAACTTTCTTATTGTTCGATTGTTTGCAGCTGTTTCATGTTCAATATTGCATACGGTTTTTGCATCCGCATAATATATTTTGCGAACAATATTAGCAAAGTGCACTTGTATTTTTAGTTTTATATATGACTGTGCATTCTGACAGACTGGTCAGTAACACGTTGGACTGTAAATCCAAGGGTCGATCTCCTGTCTGACGTTAATAATAATTAAGTCTTTCTATCTGGTGGGACTTTAAACCGAGGTCTCATGTCGGTGCTTTACACCGTGCACGTAAAAGAAACAGAGGGCATCTGGACTTTGTCTCTGTCTGTATCATTGCACTATCCTCCAAAATCTAAAATGACTAATCTCGTCAGGAGCGCATATGGGCAACCGGTGGCAACGATGCCGAGGTCTCGTGGTGTCGGTGCTTTACACCGTCCACGTAAACGAAACAGAGGGCCTCTGGAATGTGTCTCTGTCTTGCACATTGCACATCCTCCAAGTGACTAATCTCGTCGGGGGCTCATATGGGCAACCGGTGGCAACGATAAATATGCTTAAGAGCATCCACACATAATACATGCTCGTACATACGGCGTCCTATTTATGTACATACTACGTTACAAATGACCCCATGAACGATTAGCAATAGTCAATTGCGTTACCATCTATGAATAAAGTGTGCATACTCTGGTTATTTACTTACAGCCAATGCCAATACAATTATTCTTTTCTAGGTTAGCATCACGTATTTGCAAACTCATCGGAGATATCGTCTGTGATTGGTTACACCGTATTGCATATCAACTAGAACTCTGAAATATGTGACAGACGGATATGTAGTCCAGTGGTAACCCGCTGGACTGGTAATCCATGGATCGCAGGTTCGATCCCCCGTCTGACCCTAATAAAATTAACAGTCTTTCAGATAGGACGTTAAACCGAGGTCTCGTGTCGGTGCTTTACACCGTGCACGTAAAAGAACCAGAGGAGATTCTGCAATGGGTCTCTGTATGTATCATGCACTATCCTCCAAAATCTAAAATAACTAATATCTTCAGGAGGCGTCGCTCATATGAGCAACCGGTAGCGACGATAAATAAACGTAAAGACTTTTATTTGTGGTTATTGGCCCCGTGCTGCAAGGTAATCGCGCGCATGTTCCATGTTAGAGGTTTGTTGTATCGTACATTATGTTCAATGTTAGAGGTTTGTTGCATCGTACATTATGATCAATGTTAGAGGTTTGTTGCATCGTACATTATGATCAATGTTAGAGGTTTGTTGCATCGTACATTATGTTCCATGTTAGAGGTTTGTTGCATCGTACATCATGATCAATGTTAGAGGTTTGTTGCATCGTACATTATGATCAATGTTAGAGGTTTGTTGCATCGTACATTATGTTCCATGTTAGAGGTTTGTTGCATCGTACATCATGTTCAATGTTAGATGTGTGTTGCATCGTACATTATGTTCCATGTTAGAGGTGTGTTGCACCGTACATTATGTTCCTTGTTAGAGGTTTGTTGCATCGTACATCATGTTCCATGTTAGAGGTTTGTTGCATCGTACAGCATGTTCAATATTAGAGGTTTGTTGCATCGTACAGCATTTTCAATGTTAGAGGTTTGTTGCATCGTACAACATTTTCAATGTTAGAGGTTTGTTGCATCGTACAACATTTTCAATGTTAGAGGTTTGTTGCATCGTACAGCATTTTCAATGTTAGAGGTCTTACTGCATATTCAATGTTAGAGGTCTTACTGCATGTTCAATGTTAGAGGTCTTACTGCATGTTCAATGTTAGAGGTCTTACTGCATGTTCAATGTTAGAGGTCTTACTGCATGTTCAATGTTAGAGGTCTTACTGCATGTTCAATGTTAGAGGTCTTACTGCATGTTCAATGTTAGAGGTCTTACTGCATGTTCAATGTTAGAGGTCTTACTGCATGTTCAATGTTAGAGGTCTTACTGCATGTTCAATGTTAGAGGTCTTACTGCATGTTCAATGTTAGAGGTCTTACTGCATGTTCAATGTTAGAGGTTTGTCAATGTCTGTCCTGTACGCACACCACACTTATATAGCATGGCAAGGTTTCTAATGCATGCAAAGGAGTACATACTATAAGCCGACACTGGTTTATGTGTATACATGTATGCACTTCAGAAATACTGACTCAGAGTGCTACAGAGTCGGTTACTGGGTCGGCTTGTTGTTTCACACACGTTCACAATGTTCGTGTCTCTTTAATTATTGCTCGCAATATAATACCAATGAAACGTTAATAGTTAATACGAATACATCACAGCAACAAGTTATGCTTGTGGCGTTTGGTATCGTATGGTGCTTCAAACTTACAGTGTGCGCAGTTATACAAATATGCATACACATAATTCATAATAAAATTATTGGACTGGAAAACCAACCTAGACAAAACATTAATTTGCTTCCAGAAGTGTTCAACATATATGACAATGTCGCCATGCTCCGTGAGCGTACTGACACTGCACACGCCATTCCATTCACCTACCACGTGTTATGTCTCGCTGCCCGGTCATACAGTACCGTCCACTGGCTTATGTGCTACTATTACCCATGCTCCGTGAGCGTACTGACACTGCACACGCCATTCCATTCACCTACCACGTGTTATGTCTCGCTGCCCGGTCATACAGTACCGTCCACTGGCTTATGTGCTACTATCACCCATGCTCAGTGAGCGTACTGACACTGCACACGCCATTCCATTCACCTACCACGTGTTATGTCTCGCTGCCCGGCCATGCAGTACCGTCCACTGGCTTATGTGCTACTATCGCCCATGCTCAGTGAGCGTACTGACACTGCACACGCCATTCCATTCACCTACCACGTGCTATGTCTCGCTGCCCGGCCATGCAGTATCGTCCACTGGCTATCACAACGCTTTATGATATACAATCCGATTCAATTCAAAATTCAATTCAAACTTTATTTATTGTTGAGTATTTTGCAAACAATTAGCATTGACATTATAGCTATATTTACCGACATAGAACATCAAGCATACCAAGAGAGTCACCATATGGGTGTGGCGGACCAGACGCTCGCACCCCTAACATCTTGCAAGAAGAGTGTCACATAATGCAACGTAGGGGCTCGCGATATCGCATAGTGGTGTCTTAATATCAACATATAGTACTTCGCGGTGTTTCATTATACAATATCATATGCTACATATGCTATATCTTTCCAGAACATATTCACTGTGCTCAATGATTAGCTGACATGTATAGGGCCTTGATATTCGTGTCGCATTACAATTACCTATCTATCTATCCATCACACACTAGACGACTGAATTGCACATAACCCAGTCGCGCCTGCTCTGCGTTCGATGATTTAAGGCTGTCGTGGGTGGATAAATTACACCTACTAATACTTATAATAATAACCCCACACAAAGGATTAGACGGGAAGTGAAGTGAACAGTACCTTTCAATGTTCTATAAATAGGTATTCAAAGTCACCAGTTGCCGTCTCGGTTTTAACAAAATCCCGGGGGATACCACCATGCCCCCTACAACGCTGTAGTATAAACCGGCAAGAACATATTAGCCTTTGAACGGAGCAGCTATTTACTATAAAATCAATTGTTAAGAGAGTGATTAATAAAATAAAAAAATTACAGACGGATCTGTAGTCCAGTGTGTTAACCAATGAGATAACACAGGTTCGATCCCCCGTCTGACCCTAATAAAATTAACAGTCTTTCAGATGGGACGTTAAACCGAGGTCTCGTGTCGGTGCTTTACACCGTGCACGTAAAAGAACCAGAGGAGATTCTGGAATGGGTCTCTATCTGTATCATGCACTATCCTCCAACATCTAAAATGACTAATCTCTTCAAGAGGCGTCGCTCATATGGGTAACCGGTAGCGACGATAAATAAACGTAAAACACACAAAGTGATTAATATAAGTTGTTAGAACTTGCTTCGCAGTCGTTGTAAAATAAATAACGTTTAAACTGATTGTTAAGAATACTATAGGTGCGTTTTTTTGTTTTGTTTTTTTACTTTATTTATTTTACAACGATTGCGAAAGAAGTAGGTTTAACATCCCAGTGTAGATGGATAGGTTATTGTCCTCTTTAGAATGTAGTGGTTGTTTGTTCTGGTTCACAGATATTGCAAAATATGGAAATAAGTGTTATGAACTGGGCGGGGTCATGTTTTGAGATCTCATAATTAGCTACCTTGAGATAATAAGAAAGATAGGGGGGGGGGTAATTATTTATTACACACATTTATAACTACACACGTGCATGTCACTACTGCTCACAGAGAACATGAATTATAACACACATACATTATTTATTATATGCATATATTATACTTGACAGTGTTCTGTCGAAGAACGTCTTAGCTGGAATGCAATGTCGAAGAACGTCTTAGTTGGAATACAATGTCGAAGAACGTCTTAGTTGGAATACAATGTCGAAGAACGTCTTAGTTGGAATGCAATGTCGAAGAACGTCTAAGCTGGAATGCAATGTCGAAGAACGTCTAAACTGGAATGCAATGTCGAAGAACGTCTAAACTGGAATGCAATGTCGAAGAACGTCTAAACTGGAATGCAATGTCGAAGAACGTCTAAGCTGGAATGCAATGTCGAATAACGTCTAAACTGGAATGCAATGTCGAAGAACGTCTAAGCTGGAATGCAATGTCGAAGAACGTCTAAGCTGGAATGCAATGTCGAAGAACGTCTTAGTTGGAATACAATGTCGAAGAACGTCTTAGTTGGAATACAATGTCGAAGAACGTCTTAGTTGGAATGCAATGTCGAAGAACGTCTAAGCTGGAATGCAATGTCGAAGAACGTCTAAACTGGAATGCAATGTCGAAGAACGTCTAAGCTGGAATGCAATGTTGAAGAACGTCTAAACTGGAATGCAATGTTGAAGAACGTCTAAACTGGAATGCAATATCGAAGAACGTCTAAACTGGAATGCAATGTCGAAGAACGTCTAAACTGAAATGTAATGTCGAAGAACGTCTAAGCTGGAATGTAATGTCGAAGAACGTCTAAACTGAAATGTAATGTCGAAGAACGTCTAAACTGGAATGTAATGTCGAAGAACGTCTAAACTGGAATGCACTGTCGAAGAACGTCTAAGCTGGAATGCAATGTGGCATCCGTGGGCAAGTGGCATCCGTGGGCAAGTGGCATCCGTGGGCAAGTGGGCGAATTCGGAATTATTTCAAGTGAGAAGACTGTCCAGCTGACAAATGACGAAGGTTGGTGGTTATACCCGGATGCCTGAAATGCATGCGGAGGGACACCGGAGGGTTTCTTCTACCAATAATTGCTGGATAATCACAATATGGCCTGAGATGTCGTTACGATTTAAATCCAACAAAGAAACAGACCTTAGGAATGCATGGAAATTATATAAAAAGGAACTGTGCATTAGGAATGCACGGGAATTATGTGAAATGGAACAATGTATTAGGAATGCACGAGAATTATGTGAAATGGAATAGTGTATTAGGAATGCACGGGAATTATGTGAAATGGAACAGTGCATTAGGAATGCACGGGAATTATGTGAAATGGAACAGTGCTTTAGGAATGCACGGGAATTATGTGAAATGGAACAGTGGTAGTACTATAAAGGTAATAAAACAATGGATTAGTGTTATATACTTTGAGATAGTACATCAGTTGATAATATACAAAACAATTTAAAATCTATAAAAACGTGCCTACTTCACAAGTTTATGTAATGAATCTAATTGCTTTGATGACGCTTTAAACTTTCGCAACATAGCAATTTAACCTCCGAGTGTTTTATATAAAAGCTTGTTTCATGTTTAAAATGCTTAATGACTCACATCGTCATTATCTGCATGAACTGTTTCAACAAAATATCAAGCGGATACTGTTTAACACTTTGCTACAATAAATTTAATTTGTTTCAATGCTTGAATGCATAAAGAAATGTTCAATAATCTATGGGTTTTTTATAATCCATGCAAAACTGTACATTTTACCATTGTATGACATGCGAAGAAATGAAAACACGAATATTTAAGAGGCAATAAGTTATCGCTTCGCCGTGGAGAAAACACAAGTACACGAACGAAACAGATAAAAACACAATTGCGAAAGAACGAAGATTAAGGACAGACAACGTGGAAAACAAATAGTAGAAGCGATGGTTAAGGACAGTCAACATGGCAAACAAATAGTAGAAGCGAAGGTTAAGGACAGACAACATAGCGAACAAATAGTAGAAGCGATGGTTAAGGACAGACAACGTGGAAAACAAATAGTAGAAGCGATGGTTAAGGACAGACAACATGGCGAACAAATAGTAGAAGCGAAGGTTAAGGACAGACAACGTGGAAAACAAATAGTAGAAGCGATGGTTAAGGACAGACAACATGGCGAACAAATAGTAGAAGCGATGGTTAAGGACAGACAACATGGCGAACAAATAGTAGAAGCGATGGTTAAGGACAGACAACATGGCGAACACATAGTAGAAGCGATGGTTAAGGACAGACAACATGGCGAACAAATAGTAGAAGCGAAGGTTAAGGACAGACAACATGGCGAACACATAGTAGAAGCGAAGGTTAAGGACAGACAACATGGCAAACAAATAGTAGAAGCGAAGGTTAAGGACATACAACATGGCGAACAAATAGTAGAAGCGATGGTTAAGGACAGACAACATGGCGAACAAATAGTAGAAGCGATCGTTAAGGACAGACAACATGCAAACAGATAGTAGAAGCGATGGTTAAGGACAGACAACATGGCAAACAGATAGTAGAAGCGATGGTTAAGGACAGACAACATGGCAAACAGATAGTAGAAGCGATGGTTAAGGACAGACAACATGGCAAACAGATAGTAGAAGCGATCGTTAAGGACAGACAACATGGCAAACAGATAGTAGAAGCGATGGTTAAGGACAGACAACATGGCAAACAAATAGTAGAAGCGAAGGTTAAGGACAGACAACATGGCAAACAAATAGTAGAAGCGAAGGTTAAGGACAGACAACATGGCAAACAAATAGTAGAAGCGATGGTTAAGGACATACAACATGGCGAACAAATAGTAGAAGCGAAGGTTAAGGACAGACAACATGGCAAACAAATAGTAGAAGCGACGGTTAAGGACAGACAACATGGCAAACAAATAGTAGAAGCGAAGCGAAGATTAAGGACAGACAACAACTGCCGAACATTTAGTAACTTTTGAAGTTAGCCACAGCAAGGAATAACAACTCGTAATTTATCACTAAACATGTTGCTGATTGCAAGTGATTGACAGTTTATGTTTCCGCCGTCAGATACGGATTAGTAGTATGTTAAATAAAGCACAGATTTACACTGCATGCTAGACGTGATATGCATGTTCACACGGTCTTATAGTTGTCATTTACATACAATACAGTACGAGTGTATTTCCTCGAGTCTTTAATATCAGCTGTTTAATTCTCAAGTCACAGAGCATAAAGTGCAAGCAATGTGTCGTCAATACGGTTGTTATGTACGAGTGTTTGTTATGTCCAAGTGTTTGTTATGTCCAAGTGTTTGCTATTGCTCAGTAATATATAGAATGTAGAGAACGGCTTTATATACCCATACTATACATGTATCCGTGTACCCGTATGATTGCCTCTCCTAGAACCCAGACTATTTCTAGTGCCATTAACCACCACTGTGTTCTGGTTGTTAGCCGTCTTGTAGCTAACAATTCCTCGACTAAACAACTCTATAACACGCATATACATGTATATAATTGTGCAATTTAGATGTCTGGAACGTTCATGCTGCGATATTATGCATTCGGAGAGATTTCTTTCTAGTCAATGGGTCTCTTAGACACCCCGGTGTAGAATGTCGCTACATCGTGCATACTGTTGCAGTTCACTCTAGTATGGGTTGTGTTCGAAAACGGTTCATTTTCCTTTATCACAATATTGTACACAGGTATGCGATGGGTAACTATCTAGGGTGTGTAGATATATTTTTCAAGATTGATTGTATCTATGGTAACTGTTTTGCCCTCCGAAAATGTGTCGCATAAGTTCGATACGAAAATAAAAATAAAAAAGATCTAACATGTAGTCAGTGAGTGTGCTATTTCTGCATAGCATATGTACACGTACAACTCTATCAACCTTAGATAGTTACCCATAGTATAACTCTGTAAAATATTGACATATATTGTTCATTCCTTATCTTCGATATGACGCCCAATAAATAATCTATTTTTCTAGAGATTCATTAATTAACCATACATTTTCAAACTCCAGTTTCTATTTCTAAACATCGTTGTACAACTCTATAAACCCTAGATAGTTACCCATAGTATAACTCTGTAAAATATTGACATATCTTGTTCATTCTTTATCTTCGATATGACGCCCAATAAATAATCTATTTTTCTAGAGATTCATTAATTAACCATACATTTTCAAACTCCAGTTTCTATTTCTAAACATCGAAGTTGACAAATTTTTAATTTAGCAAAAATATGAGCGGTGGCATTGCTTGTTTATTTATTTTCAAAGTATTTGCTTTGGACAATTTATAGAAGGTATGACCCCTTAATGTCTCATCACATATAATACATTATAAACACTTAGATCATTAATTGTATCTGTTTTAAAGACTCTCTATTAGCTTCCGTTTCCCTGTTGGCATATATGGAGCCGATTAGTGTTACCATGGTAATACCTTCGTTTGAAGAGTGGTGCATAATCAAACATGACATCGGTGTGCACTCCTATGTGCTATTTGATTCATAAATGGAATTAATGCTGCACACAAATGTGCCATAGAATAGATGCTGTAAATCTATTATAAACACGTGCAATGCGTTTATTGTTATCCCGGGGCCTGTCAGGTGTGACTAATAAAGGGCTGTAGAAACCGGGCCTGTCACGTATGACTAGTAAAGGGCTGCATAACCCGGGGCCTGTCACGTGTGACTAGTTAAGGGCTGCATAACCCGGGGCCTGTCACGCGTGACTAGTAAAGGGCTGCATAACTCGGAGCCTGTCACGTGTGACTAGTAAAGGGCTGCATAACCCGGGGCCTGTCACGTGTGACTAGTAAAGGACTGCAGCAACCGGGCCTGTCACGTATGACTAGTAAATGGCTGCAGAACCCGGGGCCTGTCACGTGTGAGTAGTAAAGGGCTGCAGAACTCGGAGCCTGTCACGTGTGACTATAAAAGGGCTGCACAACCCGGGGCCTGTCACGTGTGACTAGTAAAGGGCTGTAGCACCCGGGGCCTGATATGTGTTCCAGTACAGGGCTGCATAACCCGGGGCCTGTCACGTGTGACTAGTAAATGACTGTACCATGTATGATTCACATACTGCAATAGTTCGTGGTTCTAACAGGATAGTAATGTGATGTACTGTGTGCCTCTTGTTTTAACGACATACCGGAAGGCTAATGGTGTGATATATCTATGTGTTAGTCACACGCTCTGTCATAGTGTACAGCCTTTCCGGTAAGAACATAATTATGATAAATTTATTTTTTAAACACCTGATTGAAACTCCTACACCAATCGCATGTGGCAGCGTAAACTGAACCAATTGTGTTTCCATAAATGTAATTGATTAGACACGACCGACACATTTATTCAGATGTCGTAAATAATGATATTATTTATAAGACTGATTGATTTTACCTATTCAATATGGTGTATTTCCTCATTACGTGGTGCGAAAGTTCAATATTTAAAAAATACATTTTTAATATCCTAATAACGGTATATTTGTTAATTTAATTAAGTTCATATGCGTTCATCCAAACCGCTATTTTAAAACATGTTCACGTTCAGAGCTCAGACAATAGTTATAATTATGTAGGTACGTCAATGAAACATTAATTGATAAAATTATGTTCACTCAAAACAGACCTCTGGCATTAATTGGGTAACATTACTAGTACTTTCATATTCACATTCAAAATATTTACATACGTTCGAAATCTTAATGTCTGCAAACTCGACTAAAGTAATAGATGCTGTTTCTAAATATATATTTAATGCATTCAAACTGAGAAATGAGGCTGTCCGATTAGCGCAGTGGTTAGCGCGCTCGCTTCTCACCAATGCGACCCGGGTTCGATCCTCGGACAGGGAAGTATGTGAGATGGTACGATGGTCGCCAGATCGGATAGGTGGGTTTTCTCCGGGTACTCCGGTTTCCTCCCACATGAATGGCCACATATACGCTTTCATCCGAGCCAACGAGAGTGATTAATATAAGTTGTTAAAACTTGCTTCGCAATCGATGTAAAATAAATAAAGTATATATATGAGAAATGATGATACTATTACGTAAGTGTCTATGATAATGCTTGTAGAATACATCTACAATATCCAGCTGTGGTGAAAATTTACAAATTATTTTGAATCGCCTTCTAAGGAATTTCATGGTTTTCACTAGTTACAATGTATCTTGTATTGTTTGTGGCTATAAATATGTAAATGTTTGATGCCAATAAAATCTATGTTTAATGTATTAAATAACTCAACGATTACTCCGCGATATAACGCCATGTACTGCAATAGCGTAATGTGCATTGGAAACGATTGTCATTGGTTGATATAGTATTGGGCGACGTCTTTCATTGGTTCATATAGTATTGGGAGACGATTGTCATTGGTTGATATAGTATTGGGGGACGTCTTTCATTGGTTGATATAGTATTGGGAGACGATTGTCATTGGTTGATATAGTATTGGGCGACGATTGCCATTGGTTGATATAGTATTGGGATACGATTGTCATTGGTTGATATAGTATTGGGAGACGATTGTCATTGGTTGATATAGTATTGGGGGACGTCTTTCATTGGTTGATATAGTATTGGGAGACGATTGTCATTGGTTGATATAGTATTGGGCGACGATTGCCATTGGTTGATATAGTATTGGGATACGATTGTCATTGGTTGATATAGTATTGGGAGACGATTGTCATTGGTTGATATAGTATTGGGGGACGTCTTTCATTGGTTGATATAGTATTGGGAGACGATTGTCATTGGTTGATATAGTATTGGGCGACGATTGCCATTGGTTGATATAGTATTGGGATACGATTGTCATTGGTTGATATAGTATTGGGAGACGATTGTCATTGGTTGATATAGTATTGGGCGACGATTGCCATTGGTTGATATAGTATTGGGGGACGATTGCCATTGGTTGATATAGTATTGGGCGACGATTGCCATTGGTTGATATAGTAATTGGTTGCTGGTACACTATGAGATAGAAGTTGGATTAAGAAAAAAATGGGGAAAAACTGTACAATATTAGGATGGAAATTACGGCATAACAGAATACACTAAAGTCACTTATTTTATATTGTTATTAGCAACTACTAACCTCTCTGTGTTTTACGTTTATTTATCGTCGCTACTGGTTACACATATGAGCGACGCCTCCTAAAGAGATTTGTTATTTTAGAATTTGGAGGATAGTGCAATGATACAGACAGAGACCAATTCCAGAATCTCCTCTGGTTCTTTTACGTGCACGGTGTAAAGCACCGACACGAGACCTCGGTTTAACGTCCCATCTGAAAGACTGTTAATTTTATTAGGGCCAGACGGGGGATCGAACCTGCGAACTGATCCTCTCTTTGCACACTTCTAGTATATATACATAGCGTAGGCTTAAGGGCTTTTAAGATATATAATGTTAGATTTTTGCACCTTTTTTATCACACTACCAGTGTCCTCTTTGGTGGAATTATAGTAGCTGAGGAGGCCTGGTAGCTTACTTTTCTAACCCCCCCCCCCCACGCATGGCCATAATAGCTCAAGTGTTGACTGTTAGCAATTAACAGAGAAGAAGAAGATGGCAATAGTATGTTCCCGTTTTCGGCGAAAGTGGTTAATATGTGAATTTAACACTAACAGACTTTATCAGGAAATCCATGCTTTCGTAATACATTCTGTGGTGCTCACGTATGCGAATATAAGGTTATTTTTGTCCAATAGGACCATGTTCACTTTATTTCCGGAGGCATATGGGCGTTGCTTTACAATACCTTCCTTCCTGCATACTCCCAAGCAACCAATTGAACTGAGTCATTACAATTAATTAATTAATTAATGCGATATAGCTAGTGTTTTACGTCTGTATTTAAGCCTCTAACTTTGTATCATTAATGAATTTTCGACATTTAAATTATTGCTCAAGATATTTTCTTGACAGAATCATTTGACAAAATTACTTCTATAGCGGCGTTGTGACCGGATGTTGTGTAAAGCTCTTCACACTGTGCACAGCAGTTCGGTTATTACATGCTAGTGATATATGAATTCCTGCTCAAGTTACACATAAGCATAGTGTGTACGCTCACTAATACGTGACTATAGCACAATAATAATTGCATCTTCTTCTCACATAATTGAATCTCAAAAACCGGTATAGAAAGAATTAATTATGTCTGAGAAGAGATATGTTCAAATCCTACTACCAAACTTACTTCTAAGAATTATTTCCGAAATTAGAATAATTTAAACGCATGGGTCTATGGACTGGAATCATTTTCTTGTATCATCGAGAAGCAAAGTGCTTGATAAATTGTATTAATGCATAACTCGTCTGTAAGTTGTGATCAACCGGATGTCGTGAACAAGTCAAAGCGGTAACAGTGTAATTTATATCAACTGTGAGAAGTGATCGGTCCATGGAAAGTTATTTGCTAGTATTGTAGATTTAAATAATTGATTTGTAAGTTTTATGTTTTCTTACATGTTATCTATATGCGGAAATTCCCGCTCAGGCTTTCCCTATATATAGAGATATGGCGATCTAGGTAGTTAATGAATTCACCAGAACCGACTTGACGCCTTCCAGGGTTGACTGGTTCACAGCAGTTTGAGGCAGTTTGTTCCATCGGAAAACACTTGTTCTAGTTATTGTTATTCATGTCTCGTGTCCATTACCTGTTCTAGTTATTGTTATTCATGTCTCGTGTCCATTACCTGTTCTAGTTATTGTTATTCATGTCTCGTGTCCATTACCTGTTCTAGTTATTGTTATTCATGTCACGTGTCCATTACCTGTTCTAGTTATTGTTATTCATGTCTCGTGTCCATTACCTGTTCTAGTTATTGTTATTCATGTCTCGTGTCCATTACCTGTTCTAGTTATTGTTCTTCATGTCTCGTGTCCATTACCTGTTCTAGTTATTGTTATTCATGTCTCGTATCCTATACCTGTTCTAGTTATTGTTCTTCATGTCTCGTGTCCATTACCTGTTCTAGTTATTGTTATTCATGTCTCGTATCCTTTACCTGTTCTAGTTATTGTTCTTCATGTCTCGTGTCCATTACCTGTTCTAGTTATTGTTCTTCATGTCTCGTGTCCATTACCTGTTCTAGTTATTGTTATTCATGTCTCGTATCCTTTACCTGTTCTAGTTATTGTTATTCATGTCTCGTGTCCATTACCTGTTCTAGTTATTGTTCTTCATGTCTCGTGTCCATTACCTGTTCTAATTATTGTTCTTCATGTCTCGTATCCTTTACCTGTTCTAGTTATTGCTTTTCATGTCTCGTGTCCATTACCTGTTCTAGTTATTGTTCTTCATGTCTCGTGTCCATTACCTGTTCTAATTATTGTTCTTCATGTCTCGTATCCTTTACCTGTTCTAGTTATTGCTTTTCATGTCTCGTTTGTTTCCTTTACCTGTTCTAGTTATTGTTCTTCATGTCTCGTTTCCTTTACCTGTTCTAGTTATTGTTCTTCATGTCTCGTTTCCTTTACCTGTTCTAGTTATTGCTTTTCATGTCTCGTTTCCTTTACTAGTTTCGGTTATTGCTCTGCATGCCTCGTTTCCTTACCTGTTCTAGTTATTACTATGCATGTCTCGTTTGCTTTACTAGTTCCGGTTATTGCTCTGTATGTCTCGTTTCCTTTACTAGTTCCGGTTATTGCTCTGCATGGCTCGTTTCCTTTACTAGTTCCGGTTATAGCTCTGTATGTCTCGTTTCCGTTACTAGTTACGGTTATTGCTCTGTATGTCTCGTTTCCTTTACTAGTTCCGGTTATTGCTCTGCATGTCTCGTTCCCTTTACTAGTTCCGGTTATTGCTCTGCATGTCTCGTTTCCTTTACTAGTTCCGGTTATTGCTCTGCATGTCTCGTTTCCTTTACTAGTTCCGGTCATTGCTCTGCATGTCTCGTTTCCTTTACCTGTTCTAGTTATTGCTCTGCATGTCTCGTTTCCTTTACCTGTTCTAGTTATTGCTCTGCATGTCTCGTTCCCTGTACTAGTTCCGGTTATTGCTCTGCATGTCTCGTTTCCTTTACTAGTTCCGGTTATTGCTCTGCATATCTCGTTTCCTTTACTAGTTCCGGTTATTGCTCTGCATGTCTCGTTCCCTTTACTAGTTCCGGTTATTGCTCTGCATGTCTCGTTTCCTTTACTAGTTCCGGTTATTGCTCTGCATGTCTCGTTTCCTTTACTAGTTCCGGTCATTGCTCTGCATGTCTCGTTTCCTTTACCTGTTCTAGTTATTGCTCTGCATGTCTCGTTTCCTTTACCTGTTCTAGTTATTGCTCTGCATGTCTCGTTCCCTGTACTAGTTCCGGTTATTGCTCTGCATGTCTCGTTTCCTTTACTAGTTCCGGTTATTGCTCTGCATATCTCGTTTCCTTTACTAGTTCCGGTTATTGCTCTGCATGTCTCGTTCCCTTTACTAGTTCCGGTTATTGCTCTGCATGTCTCGTTTCCTTTACTAGTTCCGGTTATTGCT
>CM026395.1:19633738-19693738 GCA_014843695.1 Archivesica marissinica | reverse complement strand
GGTAAACTACATCCTACTTAAATATCCAGTAGTCGTTTCACTCATGTGCTGAACCAGAGCAAACATGATCGTTAACATTCCCTAACAACACAACAAATGTCCCGCATAGAAATACATTTCTCTCCAGTATCAAATCGATCTCCTCTCCCTCGCTACCATATTGAAAAAAACTGGCAACTATATAATGGATACGTCCCGGACCTGTACAAATCCTGAAATTTCATGAACATGTATAGACGGATATCAATGCTGTTACAATAGTAATGTATGGTAGAATGTGTTGCTTGTTAGTACTGTATATATTATAGTATATATATATATACACACACTGCCGAACAATAATTAACCGTTAAATACAAGTTGGACATCAAATCCGACGTTCGAATGTGTGTGAGTACGATCCATATTTCCAAACAATACAATATTTCGGATAGGACATAAAACCGACTATCCAGGAACATGACATTTATTTTAGCTCGATTGCTAAGCAAGTTCTTTCAACTTATAATAATCACTCTCGAGACCTCATATTCCTGATGGAATCTATCGCCATGAAGGAGAGAGAAGAGGCATGTGGAATTAAAATGCCTTGCCTAAGGGCACACTCGTAACGGCTCTAGCGGGGCTCGAATTCCGGACAGTTCGCACCTGAAACGAACGATCATCCACTGCGCAATCACGACTTCCATGACATGTTATATACTGGTCATATCAAATAACCAGGGATGTTTATGGAACTGGGTTTCCTTCTTCTTTATGTTACCTTATCCTCTAAGACATAAACTGATTAATGAAATTCTGGAGAAGATAAATTAACGCTTAATAAGGTGCATCTTTAGTTACTCTAGGCTAACTTATACATCATATTGATACAACCAGATACAATAAATGAACTTTACCCAATTCCGACAATCAATACACGGATATAACCACAATCTTGGTTTGGAACATATTTATTCATTCATAATGTACAGTACATATCTATTGTATACAGAATGAAAATTGATATACTCGAAAGTGTAAAGTTTATTGAGAGTATCTCACTAACCACAATCTTCACAGCTATAACAACATTATTGTTCTTATAAAACATAATTAAACCAAACTACAACTGTTCTGCTGTTATTTCAATTGATTTCTCTTTCACCGCTGTATCGATTGATAACTGTAGATGCGGTATGTAGTATCATGCTTTACAGGGTGTAGCAACGAGCAAGTCAGAACTGTAAACTCTATCAAAGCACATGCCAATTATCTCTTAATTATAGAACATGCCAGCTATCGCCTATAAAATAGAACATGCCAGCTATCTCATATAATGTAGAACATGCTAGCTATCGCCTATAATATAGAACATGCCAGCTATCTAATGTAATATAGAACATGTCAGCTATCTCATATAATAGAGAACATGCCAGCTATCTCATATAACATAGAACATGTCAGCTATCTCCTATCACATAGAACATGCCAGTCATCTCCTACAATATAGAACATGCCAGCCATCTCCTACAATATAGAACATGCCAGCCAGCTCCTACAATATAGAACATGCCAGCCATCTCCTACAATATAGAACATACCAGTCATCTCCTACAATATAGAACATGCCAGCCATATCCTACAATATAGAACACACCAGCCATATCCTACCATATAGAACATACCAGTCATCTCCTACAATATAGAACATGCCAGCCATCTCCTACAATATAGAACATACCAGTCATCTCCTACAATATAGAACATACCAGTCATCTCCTACAATATAGAACATACCAGCCATCTCCTACAATATAGAACATACCAGTCATCTCCTACAATATAGAACATGCCAGTCATCTCCTACAATATAGAACATACCAGTCATCTCCTACAATATAGAACATATCAGTCATCTCCTACAATATAGAACATGCCAGTCATCTCCTACAATATAGAACATACCAGTCATCTCCTACAATATAGAACATACCAGCCACCTTCTACAATATAGAACATGCCAGTCATCTCCTGCAATATAGAACATACCATTCATCTCCTACCATATAGAACATACCAGCCATCTCCTACAACATAGAACATACCAGTCATCTCCTACAATATAGAACATACCAGTCATCTCCTACAATATAGAACATACCAGTCATCTCCTACCATATAGAACATACCAGTCATCTCCTACCATATAGAACATACCAGCCATCTCCTACAATATAGAACATATGGTAATCCATGGAAACAGTACATTTCTATGTAGTTAGATGCAACAACTTTAATTTCAAAAGATAATACCATATCAGGAAGTATGTGAGATGGTACGGTGGTCGCCAGATCGGGCAGGTGGGTTTTCTCCGGGTACTCCGGTTTCCTCCCACATGAATGACCACATTTACGCTTTCATCCGCGCCAACGAGAGTGATTAATATAAGTTATTAGAACTTGCTTCGCAATCGTTGTAAAATAAATAAAGTTTAAACTAATACCATATCGCACGACATTCTATTGAAGGAATTGTAGTTGCAGTGCTTTCGTGTAGCAACTCAGTTAAAACAATTGCCAAGATAGTGAGGGGGTGTTCAAGCCAACATCTAGAAGGCGATAAATTGCCGCTGCGTTAGATATCGAATAGTAGTGAGTGAATATATATATTAAAAGCCCATACCCGAAATTACCCCATCAATTCTAATAAAATATTGATACCTTAAGTTATAAATTAATAACTTTGCAATGAATATGTGATAATTATATCAACCTTCCTGTCATAAAAAGTGTGCGGCCGAAGAAGCGAAATATAACTATATAATAAATAGGGCATATGATTAGTGGGTCGGCCATGGTGGCCTGACCGATGGCTGGACCGACCAGCCGCCAACGACTAGTCTGTATGTAGGTGTGACATGCCGTGTATGTAGGTGTGACATGCCGTGACATATATGAGTATTTTAGCTTAGAATTGTTCTTATTGAAACACTGTGACTTTATGGTGTCCTAAGGAGGGGAAATGAGCGGCAAGAGAAAGAGAACAATGAGCGACAATATGTCAACCATAGCCAAATGTGTCAGCAGTTATACAACTTCCCATTTATTATGTCTAACTCTACCACAAACATCTGGTGATATGCTCATTATGCTGTCTCACCACTGACACATCTTGGTCACTATATAGTTGCAGCACGTACAATGGTTGCAGCGCGTATAATGGTTGCAGTATGTACAATGGTTGCAGCACGTATGATGGTTGCAGCTCGTATAATGTTGCAGCACGTACAATGGTTGCAGCACGTATAATGGTTGCAGCGTGTATAATGGTTGCATCACGTATAATGGTTGCAGCGCGTATAATGTTGCAGCACGTACAATGGTTGCAGCGCGTATAATGGTTGCAGTATGTACAATGGTTGCAGCACGTATAATGGTTGCAGCTCGTATAATGTTGCAGCACGTACAATGGTTGCATCACGTATAATGGTTGCAGCGTGTATAATGTTGCATCACGTATAATGGTTGCAGCGCGTATAATGTTGCAGCACGTACAATGGTTGCAGCGCGTATAATGGTTGCAGCGCGTATGATGTTGCAACACGTAAAATGTTGCAGCACGTATAATGGTTGCAGCGCGTATAATGGTTGCAGCACGTATAATGGTTGCAGCACGTACAATGGTTGCAGCACGTACAATGGTTGCAACGCGGGCAGTGGTGAAGCACGTGCAATGGTTACCACGTGCAATGGTTGCAGCGCGTGCAATGGTTGCAGAACGTATAATGGTTACAGTACGTATAATGGTTACAGTACGTATAATGGTTGCAGAACGTACAATGGTTACAGTACGTATAATGGTTGCAGCACGTACAATGGTTACAGTACGTATAATGGTTGCAGCACGTACAATGGTTACAGTACGTATAATGGTTGCAGCACGTACAATGGTTACAGTACGTATACTGGTTACAGCACGTATAATGGTTACAGTACGTATAATGGTTGCAGCACGTACAATGGTTACAGTACGTATAATGGTTACAGTACGTATAATGGTTGCAGCATGTACAATGGTTACAGTACATATACTGGTTACAGCACGTATAATGGTTACATTACGTATAATGGTTACAGTACGTATAATGGTTGCATCACGTACACTGGTTACAGTACGTATAATGGTTGCAGCGCGTACAATGGTTGCAACACGTACAATGGTTGCAGCGCGTACAATGGTTGCATCACGTACAATGGTTGCAGCACGTACAATGGTTGCAGGGCGTATAATGGTTACAGCATGTACAATGGTTGCAGCGCGCACAATGGTTGCAGCACGTATAATGGTTGCAGCACGTATAATGGTTGCAGCGCGTATAATGGTTGCAGCGCGTATAATGGTTGCAGCACGTATAATGGTTGCATCGCGTATAATGGTTGCAGCGCATATAATGGTTGCAGCACGTATAATGGTTGCAGCGCGTATAATGGTTGCAGCTCGTATAATGGTTGCAGCGCGTATAATGGTTGCAGCACGTATAATGGTTGCAGCGCGTATAATGGTTGCAGCGCGTACAATGGTTGCAGCGCGTATAATGGTTGCAGCGCGTATAATGGTTGCAGCACGTATAATGGTTGCAGCGCGTATAATGGTTGCAGCTCGTATAATGGTTGCAGCACGTATAATGGTTGCATCACGTATAATGGTTGCAGCGCGTACAATGGTTGCCCCGCGTACAATGGTTGTATCACGTATAATGGTACATCACGTAAAATGGTTGCCCCGCGTAGAATGGTTGCAACACGTACAATGGTTGCAGCACGTATAATGTTGCAGCACGTACAATGGTTGCAGCACGTATAATGTTGCAGCACGTATAATGGTTGCAGCGCGTATAATGGTTGCAGCACGTATAATGGTTGCAGCACGTATAATGTTGCAGCACGTACTGGTTAACCACTGGAGCAGACAGTGCCCAGGAAAACTAGGTAAACTGCCCATCGCTCAAATGGGAAACTGGTAGCGACGTTAAATAAACTTAAATTAAAAAAAGTTAAACATTATATAGAGTATTGATGCAAATTATTTATTTTATTAATTATTCGCAAACGTTTTCATTATTAAAAAAGTTTAAACTTGATTTACTTTACAATGATTGCGACGCAAATTCTAGCAACTTATATTAATCACTCTCGTTGGCGAGGATGAAAGCGTATATGTAGTCATTCGTATGGGAGGAAACGATTTTTTTTTTTTAAAAGCCATATTATTGCCTTACAAAATAAAATACTATTATTATGTGAATATAAACAAACCGCATAAATAAGGAAATGTTTATGGAGAAGGCACTTATGTTGTAAGTCATGCATTGATAGTAACTCAATGAACGATAGAGTAAGCACTCTGTCATTTGACGTATCGTTTAGTTTTTTAGCAACAAATAATTCATAATTGTTTCCGGTTATATTATGTTTGTCAACCGTTTCATAACATTTTCATATACTTCTTGAATATCCCATTACAGCAAGTACATTATGTTCTTTACGCTGACTGTCTGTAGCTGGGCTCCTATCTCTCGAGCTGATGTGTGATAACGTGATATAGTGATATAGTGCTTGAGGTTCGAGGCCACTTTATTTTAGCTCGAGACCTCATTCCTGATGGAATCCGTCGCCACGAGGGAGAGGCAATGTGGAATTTAAATGCCTTGCATCTGGACACAATCGTAACGGGTCCAGTAGTGTTAGAACCCCAGACCTTTCGCACCTGAAGCGAACGCGCTACCACAGAGCTATCACGACTTCCACCGTAACCTTACAATTTGTAAATTAAACCTCTAAATTGCATAGTTCTATTTGAATTGGTAAATAACGCTTATTTTAAGACACACTATGATTTAAAAGAAGTATTGACGCAATTATAACACCGCAATTATAACATTGTAGATATATCTATGTACAGTATATTTATATATATTTATATCTACCATGTTTTACAGTAAAACAGTGCACGGACCAATCCTGTGTAACATATGTGTGTTTATGTGTGGGTTGCAACATGCACGTACATGTTAATTGCTATGAAACATAAATGTCACATTCGATTTGCGTTTTCTTTGCAGAATATGGATTGAAACAGCCCTAATATATTACGTGTTATGATCATCATCATCATTAGAAGAACAGGTTTGATGTGTATATATGAGCATGCTGCATATCTCGAAGACGACAGAAGAATAATTATGTTAGCGGTTCAAGCACACAAATAACAAATACAAAATGTAAATAAAGATGTGTCAAAGATAAATAGATGGCCGTGTATGTTACATTGGCATTCATCTTCCACCTCATCCTCGACCATATACTATGTCATCCTCCACCATTGACTATGTCATCCTCGACCATTGACTATGCCATCCTCGACCATTGACACTGTCATCCTCCACCATTGATAATGTCATCATCCACCATTGACAATGTCATCCTCCACCATTGAATATGTCATCCTCCACCATTGACTATGTCATCCTCCACCATTGACTATGTCATCCTCCACCATTGACTATGTCATCCTCCACCATTGACTATGTCATCCTCCACCATTGACTATGTCATCCTCCACCATTGACTATGTCATCCTCCACCATTGACTATGTCATCCTCCACCATTGACTATGTCATCCTCCACCATTGACTATGTCATCCTCCACATTGACAATGTCATCCTCCACCATTGACAATGTCATCCTCCACCATTGACTATGTCATCCTCCACCATTGACATTCATCCTCCACCATTGACATGTCATCCTCCACCATTGACAGTCATCCTCCACCATTGAATGTCATCTCCACCATTGACAGTCATCCTCCACCATTGACATGTCACCTCACATTGACATGTATCCTCACCATTGACTAGGTCATCCTCCACCATTGACGATGTCATCCTCCACCATTGACTATGTCATCCTCCACCATTGACTATGTCATCCTCCACCATTGACAATGTCATCCTCCACCATTGACAATGTCATCCTCCACCATTGACTATGTCATCCTCCACCATTGACAATGTCATCCTCCACCATTGACAATGTCATCCTCCACCATTGACTATGTCATCCTCCACCATTGACTATGTCATCCTCCACCATTGACATGTCATCCTTCACCATTGACAATGTCATCCTCCACCATTGATAATGTCATCATTCACCATTGACTATGTCATCCTCCACCATTGATAATGTCATCCTACACCATTGACTATGTCATCCTCCACCATTGATAATGTCATCCTACACCATTGACTATGTCATCCTCCACCATTGACAATGTCATCCTCCACCATTGATAATGTCATCATTCACCATTGACAATGTCATCCTCCACCATTGACAATGTCATCCTCCACCATTGACTATGTCATCCTCCACCATTGACTATGTCATCCTCCACCATTGACTATGTCATCCTCCACCATTGACAATGTCATCCTCCACCATTGACTATGTCATCCTCCACCATTGACGATGTCATCCTCCACCATTGACTATATCATCCTCCACCATTGACTATGTCATCCTCCACCATTGACTATGTCATCCTCCACCATTGACAATGTCATCCTCCACCATTGACTAAGTCATCCTCCACCATTGACAATGTCATCCTCCACCATTGACAATGTCATCCTCCACCATTGACTCTGTCATCCTCCACCATTGACTATGTCATCCTCCACCATTGACAATGTCATCATTCACCATTGACTATGTCATCCTCCACCATTGATAATGTCATCCTACACCATTGACTATGTCATCCTCCACCATTGACAATGTCATCCTCCACCATTGATAATGTCATCATTCACCATTGATAATGTCATCCTCCACCATTGACAATGTCATCCTCCACCATTGACCATGTCATCCTCCACCATTGACCATGTCATCCTCCACCATTGATAATGTCATCATTCACCATTGATAATGTCATCCTCCACCATTGACAATGTCATCCTCCACCATTGACTATGTCATCCTCCACCATTGATAATGTCATCCTACACCATTGACTATGTCATCCTCCACCATTGACTATGTCATCCTCCACCATTGACAATGGCATCCTCCACCATTGATAATGTCATCATTCACCATTGATAATGTCATCCTCCACCATTGACTATGTCATCCTCCACCATTGATAATGTCATCATCCACCATTGACTATGTCATCCTCCACGATTGATAATGTCATCCTCCACCATTGATAATGTCATCCTACACCATTGACTATGTCATCCTACACCATTTACAATGTCATCCTCCACCATTGACAATGTCATCCTCCACCATTGACTATATCATCCTCCTACATTGACTATGTCATCCTCCACCATTGACAATGTCATCCTCCACCATTGACAATGTCATCCTCCACCATTGACAATGTCATCCTCCACCATTGACAATGTCATCCTCCACCATTGACAATGTCACCCTCCACCATTGACAATGTCATCCTCCACCATTGACAATGTCATCCTCCACCATTGACTATGTCATCCTCCATCATTGACAATGTCATCCTCCATCATTGACAATGTCATCCTCCACCATTGACTATGTCATCCTCCACCATTGGCAATGTCATCCTCCACCATTGACAATGTCATCCTCCATCATTGACAATGTCATCCTCCACCATTGACTATGTCATCCTCCACCATTGACAATGTCATCCTCCATCATTGACAATGTCATCCTCCATCATTGACAATGTCATCCTCCATCATTGATTATATCATCCTTGACCATTGACACTGTCATCCTCCATCATTGACACCATTGACTATGTCATCCTCCGACATTGACCATGTCATCCTCCACCATTGACAATGTCATCCGACACCATTGTCAATGTCATCTCCACCATTGACAATGTCATCCTTCACCATTGACGATGTCATCCTCCACCATTGACAATGTCATCCTCCACCATTGACAATGTAATCCTCCACCATTGACAATGTAATCCTCCACCATTGACTATGTCATCCTCCACCATTGACTATGTCATCCTCCACCATTAACAATGTCATCCTCCACCAGTGACTATGTCATCCTCCATCATTGACAATGTCATACTCCACCATTGACAATGACATCCTCCACCATTGACTATGTCATCCTCCACCATTGACAATGTCATCCTCCACCATTGACAATGTCATCCTACACCATTGACTATGTCATCCTCCACCATTGACGATGTCATCATCCACCATTGACGATGTCATCCTCCACCATTGACAATGTCATCCTCCACTATTGACAATGGCATCCTTCACCATTGATTACGTCATCCTCCACCATTGACAATGTCATCCTCCACCATTGACTATGTCATCCTCCACCATTGACAATGTCATCCTCCACCATTTACAATGTCAGCCTCCACCATTGACAATGTCATCCTCCACCATTGACTATGTCATCCTACACCATTGACAATGTCATCCTCCACCATTGACTATGTCATCCTCCACCATTGAATATGTCATCCTCCACCATTGACTATGTCATCCTCCACCATTGACTCTGTCATCCTCCACCATTGACAATGTCATCCTCCACCATTTACAATGTCATCCTCCACCATTGATAATGTCATCATTCACCATTGACTCTGTCATCCTCCACCATTGACTATGTCATCCTCCACCATTGACTATGTCATCCTCCACCATTGACTATGTCATCCTCCACCATTGACTATGTCATCCTCCACAATTGACAATGTCATCCTTCACCATTGACAATGTCATCCTCCACCATTGACTATGTCATCCTCCACCAATGACTATGTCATCCTCCACAATTGACAATGTCATCATTCACCATTGACAATGACATCCTCCACCATTGACTATGTTATCCTCCACCATTGACAATGACATCCTCCACCATTGACTATGCCATCCTCCACCATTGACAATGTCATCCTCCACCATTGACAATGTCATCCTTCACCATTGACTATGTCATCATTCACCATTGACAATGTCATCCTCCACCATTGACAATGTCATCCTCCACCATTGACTATGACATCCTTCACCATTGACAATGTCATCCTCCACCATTGACCATGTCATCCTCCACCATTGACGATGTCATCATCCACCATTGACAATGACATCCTCCACCATTGACTATGCCATCCTCCACCATTGACAATGTCATCCTCCACCATTGACGATGTCACCCTTCACCATTGACTATGTCATCCTCCACCATTGACTAGGTCATCCTCCACCATTGACGATGTCACCCTTCACCATTGACTATGTCATCCACCACCATTGACTAGGTCATCCACCACCATTGACGATGTCACCCTTCACCATTGACTATGTCATCCTCCACCATTGACTATGTCATCCTCCACCATTGACACTGTCATCCTCCACCATTGACACTGTCATCCTCCACCATTGACAATGTCATCCTCCACCATTGACTATGTCATCCACCACCATTGACACTGTCATCCTCCACCATTGACACTGTCATCCTCCACCGTTGACTATGACATCCTCCACCATTGACGATGTCATCCTCCACCATTGACAATGTCATCCTCTACCATTGACCATGTCATCCTCCACCATTGACAATGTCATCCTCCAACATTGGCAATGTCATCCTCCACCATTGACAATGTCATCCTCCACCATTGACTATGTCATCCTACACCATTGACAATGTCATCCTCCACCATTTACTATGTCATCCTCCACCATTGACTATATCATCCTCCACCATTGACTATGTCATCCTCCACCATTGACAATGTCATCCTCCACCATTGATAATGTCATCCTCCACCATTGACAATGTCATCCTCCACCATTGACAATGTCATCCTCCACCATTGATAATGTCATCATTCACCATTGACCATGTCATCCTCCACCATTGACAATGTCATCCTTCACCATTGACAATGTCATCCTCCACCATTGACGATGTCATCCTCCACCATTGACAATGTCATCCTCCACCATTGACAATGTCATCCTCCACCATTGACAATGTCATCCTCCACCATTGACAAAGTCATCCTCCACCATTGACAATGTCATCCTCCAACATTGACTCTGTCATCCTCCACCATTGACTATGTCATCCTCCACCATTGACAATGTCATCCTCCACCATTGACAATGTCATCCTCCACCATTGACTATGTCATCCTCCACCATTGACTATATCATCCTCCACCATTGACTATGTCATCCTCCACCATTGACTAGGTCATCCTCCACCATTGACGATGTCACCCTTCACCATTGACTATGTCATCCTCCACCATTGACTAGGTCATCCTCCACCATTGACGATGTCACCCTTCACCATTGACTATGTCATCCACCACCATTGACTAGGTCATCCACCACCATTGACGATGTCACCCTTCACCATTGACTATGTCATCCTCCACCATTGACTATGTCATCCACCACCATTGACACTGTCATCCTCCACCATTGACACTGTCATCCTCCACCATTGACAATGTCATCCTCCACCATTGACTATGTCATCCACCACCATTGACACTGTCATCCTCCACCATTGACACTGTCATCCTCCACCGTTGACTATGACATCCTCCACCATTGACGATGTCATCCTCCACCATTGACAATGTCATCCTCCACCATTGACCATGTCATCCTCCACCATTGACAATGTCATCCTCCAACATTGGCAATGTCATCCTCCACCATTGACAATGTCATCCTCCACCATTGACTATGTCATCCTACACCATTGACAATGTCATCCTCCACCATTGACTATGTCATCCTCCACCATTGACTATATCATCCTCCACCATTGACTATGTCATCCTCCACCATTGACAATGTCATCCTCCACCATTGATAATGTCATCCTCCACCATTGACAATGTCATCCTCCACCATTGACAATGTCATCCTCCACCATTGACAATGTCATCATTCACCATTGACCATGTCATCCTCCACCATTGACAATGTCATCCTCCACCATTGGCAATGTCATCCTTCACCATTGACAATGTCATCCTCCACCATTGACGATGTCATCCTCCACCATTGACAATGTCATCCTCCACCATTGACAATGTCATCCTCCACCATTGACAATGTCATCCTCCACCATTGACAAAGTCATCCTCCACCATTGACAATGTCATCCTCCAACATTGACTCTGTCATCCTCCACCATTGACTATGTCATCATCCACCATTGACAATGTCATCCTCCACCATTGACAATGTCATCCTCCACCATTGACTATGTCATCCTCCACCATTGACTATATCATCCTCCACCATTGACTATGTCATCCTCCACCATTGACAATGTCATCCTCCACCATTGACTATGTCATCCTCCACCATTGAGGATGTCATCCTCCACCATTGACTATATCATCCTCCACCATTGACTATGTCATCCTCCACCATTGACTATGTCATCCTCCACCATTGACAATGTCATCCTCCACCATTGACTAAGTCATCCTCCACCATTGACAATGTCATCCTCCACCATTGACAATGTCATCCTCCACCATTGACTCTGTCATCCTCCACCATTGACTATGTCATCCTCCACCATTGACTATGTCATCCTCCACCATTAACTATATCATCCTCCACCATTGACTATGTCATCCTCCACCATTGACAATGTCATACTCCACCATTGACTATGTCATCCTCCACCATTGACGATGTCATCCTCCACCATTGACTATATCATCCTCCACCATTGACTATGTCATCCTCCACCATTGACTATGTCATCCTCCACCATTGACAATGTCATCCTCCACCATTGACTAAGTCATCCTCCACCATTGACAATGTCATCCTCCACCATTGACAATGTCATCCTCCACCATTGACTCTGTCATCCTCCACCATTGACTATGTCATCCTCCACCATTGACAATGTCATCATTCACCATTGACAATGTCATCCTCCACCATTGATTATGTCATCCTCCACCATTGACTATGTCATCCTCCACCATTGACTATGTCATCCTCCACCATTGACTATGTCATCCTCCACAATTGACAATGTCATCCTTCACCATTGACAATGTCATCCTCCACCATTGACTATGTCATCCTCCACCATTGACTATGTCATCCTCCACAATTGACAATGTCATCATTCACCATTGACAATGACATCCTCCACCATTGACTATGTTATCCTCCACCATTGACAATGACATCCTCCACCATTGACTATGCCATCCTCCACCATTGACAATGTCATCCTCCACCATTGACAATGTCATCCTTCACCATTGACTATGTCATCATTCACCATTGACAATGTCATCCTCCACCATTGACAATGTCATCCTCCACCATTGACTATGACATCCTTCACCATTGACAATGTCATCCTCCACCATTGACCATGTCATCCTCCACCATTGACGATGTCATCATCCACCATTGACAATGACATCCTCCACCATTGACTATGCCATCCTCCACCATTGACAATGTCATCCTCCACCATTGACGATGTCACCCTTCACCATTGACTATGTCATCCTCCACCATTGACTAGGTCATCCTCCACCATTGACGATGTCACCCTTCACCATTGACTATGTCATCCTCCACCATTGACTAGGTCATCCTCCACCATTGACGATGTCACCCTTCACCATTGACTATGTCATCCTCCACCATTGACTATGTCATCCTCCACCATTGACACTGTCATCCTCCACCATTGACACTGTCATCCTCCACCATTGACAATGTCATCCTCCACCATTGACTATGTCATCCACCACCATTGACACTGTCATCCTCCACCATTGACACTGTCATCCTCCACCGTTGACTATGACATCCTCCACCATTGACGATGTCATCCTCCACCATTGACAATGTCATCCTCCACCATTGACCATGTCATCCTCCACCATTGACAATGTCATCCTCCAACATTGGCAATGTCATCCTCCACCATTGACACTGTCATCCTCCACCATTGACACTGTCATCCTCCACCATTGACAATGTCATCCTCCACCATTGACTATGTCATCCTCCACCATTGACAATGTCATCCTCCACCATTGACAATGTCATCCTCCACCATTGACAATGTCATCCTCCACCATTGACAATGTCATCCTCCACCATTGACAATGTCATCCTCCACCATTGACCATGTCATCCTCCACCATTGACAATGTCATCCTCCACCATTGATAATGTCATCCTCCACCATTGACAATGTCATCCTCCACCATTGACTATGTCATCCTCCACCATTGACAATGTCATCCTCCACCATTGACTATGTCATCCTCCACGATTGATAATGTCATCATCCACCATTGACTATGTCATCCTCCACGATTGATAATGTCATCCTCCACCATTGATAATGTCATCTTACACCATTGACTATGTCATCCTACACCATTTACAATGTCATCCTCCACCATTGACAATGTCATCCTCCACCATTGACTATATCATCCTCCTACATTGACTATGTCATCCTCCACCATTGACAATGTCATCCTCCACCATTGACAATGTCATCCTCCACCATTGACAATGTCATCCTCCACCATTGACAATGTCATCCTCCACCATTGACAATGTCACCCTCCACCATTGACAATGTCATCCTCCACCATTGACAATGTCATCCTCCACCATTGACTATGTCATCCTCCATCATTGACAATGTCATCCTCCATCATTGACAATGTCATCCTCCACCATTGACTATGTCATCCTCCACCATTGGCAATGTCATCCTCCACCATTGACAATGTCATCCTCCATCATTGACAATGTCATCCTCCACCATTGACTATGTCATCCTCCACCATTGACAATGTCATCCTCCATCATTGACAATGTCATCCTCCATCATTGACAATGTCATCCTCCATCATTGATTATATCATCCTTGATCATTGACACTGTCATCCTCCATCATTGACACCATTGACTATGTCATCCTCCGTCATTGACCATGTCATCCTCCACCATTGACAATGTCATCCGACACCATTGTCAATGTCATCTCCACCATTGACAATGTCATCCTTCACCATTGACGATGTCATCCTCCACCATTGACAATGTCATCCTCCACCATTGACAATGTAATCCTCCACCATTGACAATGTAATCCTCCACCATTGACTATGTCATCCTCCACCATTGACTATGTCATCCTCCACCATTAACAATGTCATCCTCCACCAGTGACTATGTCATCCTCCATCATTGACAATGTCATACTCCACCATTGACAATGTCATCCTCCACCATTGACTATGTCATCCTCCACCATACAATGCACCTCCACCATTTACAATGTCATCCTCCACCATTGACAATGTCATCCTCCACCATTGACTATGTCATCCTACACCATTGACAATGTCATCCTCCACCATTGACTATGTCATCCTCCACCATTGAATATGTCATCCTCCACCATTGACTATGTCATCCTCCACCATTGACTCTGTCATCCTCCACCATTGACAATGTCATCCTCCACCATTTACAATGTCATCCTCCACCATTGATAATGTCATCATTCACCATTGACTCTGTCATCCTCCACCATTGACTATGTCATCCTCCACCATTGACTATGTCATCCTCCACCATTGACTATGTCATCCTCCACCATTGACTATGTCATCCTCCACCATTGACTATGTCATCCTCCACAATTGACAATGTCATCCTTCACCACTGACAATGTCATCCTCCACCATTGACTATGTCATCCTCCACCATTGACTATGTCATCCTCCACCATTGACCATGTCATCCTCCACCATTGACCATGTCATCCTCCACCATTGATAATGTCATCATTCACCATTGATAATGTCATCCTCCACCATTGACAATGTCATCCTCCACCATTGACTATGTCATCCTCCACCATTGATAATGTCATCCTACACCATTGACTATGTCATCCTCCACCATTGACTATGTCATCCTCCACCATTGACAATGGCATCCTCCACCATTGATAATGTCATCATTCACCATTGATAATGTCATCCTCCACCATTGACTATGTCATCCTCCACCATTGATAATGTCATCATCCACCATTGACTATGTCATCCTCCACGATTGATAATGTCATCCTCCACCATTGATAATGTCATCCTACACCATTGACTATGTCATCCTACACCATTTACAATGTCATCCTCCACCATTGACAATGTCATCCTCCACCATTGACTATATCATCCTCCTACATTGACTATGTCATCCTCCACCATTGACAATGTCATCCTCCACCATTGACAATGTCATCCTCCACCATTGACAATGTCATCCTCCACCATTGACAATGTCATCCTCCACCATTGACAATGTCACCCTCCACCATTGACAATGTCATCCTCCACCATTGACAATGTCATCCTCCACCATTGACTATGTCATCCTCCATCATTGACAATGTCATCCTCCATCATTGACAATGTCATCCTCCACCATTGACTATGTCATCCTCCACCATTGGCAATGTCATCCTCCACCATTGACAATGTCATCCTCCATCATTGACAATGTCATCCTCCACCATTGACTATGTCATCCTCCACCATTGACAATGTCATCCTCCATCATTGACAATGTCATCCTCCATCATTGACAATGTCATCCTCCATCATTGATTATATCATCCTTGACCATTGACACTGTCATCCTCCATCATTGACACCATTGACTATGTCATCCTCCGACATTGACCATGTCATCCTCCACCATTGACAATGTCATCCGACACCATTGTCAATGTCATCTCCACCATTGACAATGTCATCCTTCACCATTGACGATGTCATCCTCCACCATTGACAATGTCATCCTCCACCATTGACAATGTAATCCTCCACCATTGACAATGTAATCCTCCACCATTGACTATGTCATCCTCCACCATTGACTATGTCATCCTCCACCATTAACAATGTCATCCTCCACCAGTGACTATGTCATCCTCCATCATTGACAATGTCATACTCCACCATTGACAATGACATCCTCCACCATTGACTATGTCATCCTCCACCATTGACAATGTCATCCTCCACCATTGACAATGTCATCCTACACCATTGACTATGTCATCCTCCACCATTGACGATGTCATCATCCACCATTGACGATGTCATCCTCCACCATTGACAATGTCATCCTCCACTATTGACAATGGCATCCTTCACCATTGATTACGTCATCCTCCACCATTGACAATGTCATCCTCCACCATTGACTATGTCATCCTCCACCATTGACAATGTCATCCTCCACCATTTACAATGTCAGCCTCCACCATTGACAATGTCATCCTCCACCATTGACTATGTCATCCTACACCATTGACAATGTCATCCTCCACCATTGACTATGTCATCCTCCACCATTGAATATGTCATCCTCCACCATTGACTATGTCATCCTCCACCATTGACTCTGTCATCCTCCACCATTGACAATGTCATCCTCCACCATTTACAATGTCATCCTCCACCATTGATAATGTCATCATTCACCATTGACTCTGTCATCCTCCACCATTGACTATGTCATCCTCCACCATTGACTATGTCATCCTCCACCATTGACAATGTCATCCTCCACCATTTACAATGTAATCCTCCACCATTGACAATGTAATCCTCCACCATTGACTATGTCATCCTCCACCATTGACTATGTCATCCTCCACCATTAACAATGTCATCCTCCACCAGTGACTATGTCATCCTCCATCATTGACAATGTCATACTCCACCATTGACAATGACATCCTCCACCATTGACTATGTCATCCTCCACCATTGACTATGTCATCCTCCACCATTGACCATGTCATCCTCCACCATTGACCATGTCATCCTCCACCATTGATAATGTCATCATTCACCATTGATAATGTCATCCTCCACCATTGACAATGTCATCCTCCACCATTGACTATGTCATCCTCCACCATTGATAATGTCATCCTACACCATTGACTATGTCATCCTCCACCATTGACTATGTCATCCTCCACCATTGACAATGGCATCCTCCACCATTGATAATGTCATCATTCACCATTGATAATGTCATCCTCCACCATTGACTATGTCATCCTCCACCATTGATAATGTCATCATCCACCATTGACTATGTCATCCTCCACGATTGATAATGTCATCCTCCACCATTGATAATGTCATCCTACACCATTGACTATGTCATCCTACACCATTTACAATGTCATCCTCCACCATTGACAATGTCATCCTCCACCATTGACTATATCATCCTCCTACATTGACTATGTCATCCTCCACCATTGACAATGTCATCCTCCACCATTGACAATGTCATCCTCCACCATTGACAATGTCATCCTCCACCATTGACAATGTCATCCTCCACCATTGACAATGTCACCCTCCACCATTGACAATGTCATCCTCCACCATTGACAATGTCATCCTCCACCATTGACTATGTCATCCTCCATCATTGACAATGTCATCCTCCATCATTGACAATGTCATCCTCCACCATTGACTATGTCATCCTCCACCATTGGCAATGTCATCCTCCACCATTGACAATGTCATCCTCCATCATTGACAATGTCATCCTCCACCATTGACTATGTCATCCTCCACCATTGACAATGTCATCCTCCATCATTGACAATGTCATCCTCCATCATTGACAATGTCATCCTCCACCATTGACTATGTCATCCTCCACCATTGACAATGTCATCCTCCACCATTGACTATGTCATCCTCCACCATTGATAATGTCATCCTCCACCATTGACTATGTCATCCTCCACGATTGATAATGTCATCATCCACCATTGACTATGTCATCCTCCACGATTGATAATGTCATCCTCCACCATTGATAATGTCATCTTACACCATTGACTATGTCATCCTACACCATTTACAATGTCATCCTCCACCATTGACAATGTCATCCTCCACCATTGACTATATCATCCTCCTACATTGACTATGTCATCCTCCACCATTGACAATGTCATCCTCCACCATTGACAATGTCATCCTCCACCATTGACAATGTCATCCTCCACCATTGACAATGTCATCCTCCACCATTGACAATGTCACCCTCCACCATTGACAATGTCATCCTCCACCATTGACAATGTCATCCTCCACCATTGACTATGTCATCCTCCATCATTGACAATGTCATCCTCCATCATTGACAATGTCATCCTCCACCATTGACTATGTCATCCTCCACCATTGGCAATGTCATCCTCCACCATTGACAATGTCATCCTCCATCATTGACAATGTCATCCTCCACCATTGACTATGTCATCCTCCACCATTGACAATGTCATCCTCCATCATTGACAATGTCATCCTCCATCATTGACAATGTCATCCTCCATCATTGATTATATCATCCTTGATCATTGACACTGTCATCCTCCATCATTGACACCATTGACTATGTCATCCTCCGTCATTGACCATGTCATCCTCCACCATTGACAATGTCATCCGACACCATTGTCAATGTCATCTCCACCATTGACAATGTCATCCTTCACCATTGACGATGTCATCCTCCACCATTGACAATGTCATCCTCCACCATTGACAATGTAATCCTCCACCATTGACAATGTAATCCTCCACCATTGACTATGTCATCCTCCACCATTGACTATGTCATCCTCCACCATTAACAATGTCATCCTCCACCAGTGACTATGTCATCCTCCATCATTGACAATGTCATACTCCACCATTGACAATGTCATCCTCCACCATTGACTATGTCATCCTCCACCATTGACAATGTCATCCTCCACCATTTACAATGTCATCCTCCACCATTGACAATGTCATCCTCCACCATTGACTATGTCATCCTACACCATTGACAATGTCATCCTCCACCATTGACTATGTCATCCTCCACCATTGAATATGTCATCCTCCACCATTGACTATGTCATCCTCCACCATTGACTCTGTCATCCTCCACCATTGACAATGTCATCCTCCACCATTTACAATGTCATCCTCCACCATTGATAATGTCATCATTCACCATTGACTCTGTCATCCTCCACCATTGACTATGTCATCCTCCACCATTGACTATGTCATCCTCCACCATTGACTATGTCATCCTCCACCATTGACTATGTCATCCTCCACCATTGACTATGTCATCCTCCACAATTGACAATGTCATCCTTCACCACTGACAATGTCATCCTCCACCATTGACTATGTCATCCTCCACCATTGACTATGTCATCCTCCACAATTGACAATGTCATCCTTCACCATTGACAATGACATCCTCCACCATTGACTATGTTATCCTCCACCATTGACAATGACATCCTCCACCATTGACTATGCCATCCTCCACCATTGACAATGTCATCCTCCACCATTGACGATGCCATCCTCCACCATTGACAATGTCATCCTTCACCATTGACTATGTCATCATTCACCATTGACTATGCCATCCTCCACCATTGACTATGCCATCCTCCACCATTGACAATGTCATCCTTCACCATTGACTATGTCATCCTCCATCATTGACAATGTCATACTCCACCATTGACAATGTCATCCTCCACCATTGACAATGTCATCCTTCACCATTGACTATGTCATCATTCACCATTGACCATGTCATCCTCCACAATTGACTATGACATCCTTCACCATTGACTATGTCATCCTCCACCATTGACGATGCCATCCTCCACCATTGACAATGTCATCCTCCACCATTGACAATGTCATCCTCCACCATTGACAATGCCATCCTCCATCATTGAAGATGCCATCCTCCATCATTGACAATGTCATCCTCCATCATTGACTATGTCATCCTCCACCATTGACTAGGTCATCCTCCACCATTGACGATGTCATGCATAGTAAGCCTTCCAGCATATGAACTCTGACACACCCATGTGTGGTACTTCCGAAACCTCGTGACGTCACACTGAACATGAGACTAGGATAAAGTCACGCCTAGATATACGGCACGCATAATCTGGTGCCCTCGAATAGACCTCTAATTGTGTGTATGTACCTCGGATTGGATCCTCGATGCAGTTCCTTCATGAACCGCCAGGATATATCAAATGACCAGGAGCTAAGTATTCCGGACAGCAAGCACAGACAGATGGACACACAGTTACTAGATCAGTTACATTATATTATACACGAATTATCAGAGGCGTGTGCGGGTGTACCAAATGTAACGGTTAGGATAGTTTATACTTTATTTATTTTACAACGATTGCGAAGCAAGTTTTAACAACTTATAGTAATCACTCGCGTTGGCTCGGATGAAAGCGTATATGTGGTCATTTACCTGGGAGGAAACCGAGAACCCGGAGAAAACCCACCTGTCCGATCTGGCGACCATCGTATCATCTCACATACTTCCCGTTCCGAGGATCGAACCCGGGTTGCATTGGTGAGCAGCGAGCGAGCGAGCGAGCGAGCGCGCTAACCAGTTCGCTAATCGGACAGCCAAGTGCACGATTACTTTTTGAACACCCGCCGCATATCAAAACTGTCGATATGACGCAATAATTACGGACTACCTAAGTGGATAAATAAGAAATGTTTGACATTGACATGTAACACCCACAGGAAGCAGTAGCAACGTGTATGCCGGTAGTATGTAGTGTGTGAACATGCAGGTACGCATGTAGGTTAGCAAAAGATACGTAATCCAATAAATATATATGTATGCGTATGTTGGACGAGTTGAACATCTAGTGTGACATTTCGATAATGATAGACTTAGTGGCTGACTGTTTGCACGTCGTCAATGTAGTCGCCGTTGTGCGGTTGATTGATATATGAATACATATATGATTTGAGGCTAATGTTATTGTGTATACTATTTCCTTTTCTTATAGGTACAATCAACCAAGGCTTGATTTCGTTCACCCTTTGTTTATGCTACCATTGTTGTAAGATTACGTTATGGTTGAAGTTATGATAGCGCAGTGAATGCGCGTTTGCTTCAGGTGGGAAAGGTCCGGAGTTCGAGCCCCGCTGGATTGTGCCCTTAGGCAAGGCATTTAAATTCCACGTTGCCTCTTCTCTTTCCTTCATGGCGATGGGTTCCATCAGGAATGTTGTCTCGAGAGTGATTAATATAAGTTGTAAGAACTTGTTTCGCAATCGAGCTAAGATTAAATTGTGTTGTATAAACCAAGATTGAATTATATAGCCAAGAGTTGACAGTTGTCTTTAGATTGAAAAACTTGGATAGTAAATATTTTCAATTTAACTGTTTTAGGCAAGATGTATGCAATTATAAATGTGTGTGTCACCATATCATTGCTATCAAGATATCAATGGTTGTATGTTGTCTGCTATCAGGTCGAGACGGTCTGTGTGTTTAACGTCCTTTATGCAGGAGTCACGGGCTCATGTCGATAGTTAATACGCGTGTATTTTTGGCTCTGTAATCAAAAAGTAAATACATGGATGAAGGTCAATAATAAACGTAAGGTTTACTAAAGCTGGTGATGTTTAAATTGTGTCATCCTCAGGGAAATACGACCACGACTTCCAGAAGACGGATTACGTTACACACTTTAATTCTACGCTTCAGTTTCACTATAGTATCGCCTTACCAGAATATAACACGTCAGGAGGCAACACTGCAAGTCACACGACACGTGTATATAATTGTCGTTAGTTCTAACAGCCAAGCAAAGTAAAACACTGTCCGATTAGTGCAGTGTTTAGTGCGCTCTCTTCTCACCAATGCAGCCCGGGTTCGATCCTCGGACCGGGAAGTATGTGAGAATGTACGGTGGTCGCCAGATCGGACAGGTGGGTTTTCTCCGGTACTCCGGTTTCCTACCACACGAATGACCACATATTCGCTTTCATCCGCGCCAACGAGAGTGATTAATATAAGTTGTTAAAACTTGCTTCGAAGTCGTTGTAAAATAAATAAAGTTTAAACTTAAAGCAAAGAACGACTACATGATAAAACAATGGGCGACATAACGAAACGTTCCAAAATAAATAAAAATCGTCATTCAGTTTTACTTCTGATATACATCCTAGAATTCTCAGACCAACCTCATAATATCAGTTATATACACCAAGACCAAACTGAATTATTTCGAAATACATTTGCATTTTCAGCATCATCTATGGAATTCATTGCCTCACTCATTTCAAAATGCTCCAACTATCCAACAGTTCAAAATGCTCTACTATGATAGTGTACACAGTCTTATCACAAATACAATGTATGTATTGCCATTGCTCTGTTTACTAGATTATGTGAATTGTTGTCTCTTGACGCTGATTCCATACATATGTTAAAGATACCCCTATAAATCATATCTGCATGTTTGATAAATACATTATCATTAATAATTATTGTCTCATTCATCATAATTTTATTCCATTACATATTACATATAGATTCTCTACTTTTCACGCATAGTCCTACCGTTTCATTTTATTTTATTTGTATATATTTTGAAGGCCTCATGGTAGATTAACTTTTGTTTTCGTAAACTAAAGTTTTTATTATTAATAGTTTTTATTATTAATAGTTTTTATTATTAATAATGTTCACAGAAAGACAAATGTCTACATAATGAAATAGCGAAAGCACATTACAGTGACATACGATATAATGGCATTGACGCATAGACGACATAATAGCAAGACGACTGAATTACATAGATAAAAGACGACACATTACTAAATACAATTTTTATCAAAAATACGACATACTGAGAAATCAAAAATACGGCATAATGAGGAATCAAAAATACGACATAATGAGAAATCAAAAATACGGTATAATGAGGAATCAAAAATACGACATAATGAGAAATCAAAAATACGACATAATGAGAAATCAAAATATACGACATAATGAGGAATCGAAATACGACACAATGAGGAATCAAAAATACGACATAATGAGAAATCAAAAATACGACATAATGAGAAATCAAAAATACGACATAATGAGAAATCGAAAATACGACATAATGAGGGAATCAAAAATACGACATAATAAGAAATCAAAAATACGACATAATGAGAAATCAAAAATACGACATTCACGATGGTATGACATTGCGGACAAATGACACAACTAAGCGACCACATGATGATAAAGCTAATTGACGACGGAATGGCAATTCAAAAGTATGTCAAATGACACAACAACAAAAAAGCACAACATATATATAATAGAATGATATAACTGTATACGTGGACCAAACGTCTATAGCCACACTATATTCCGTAACGATAGATATACTGTATATGTGGACCAAACGTCCATAGCAGCGCTGTATTCCGTAACGATAGATATACTGTATATGTGGACCAAACGTCTATAGCCGCGCTGTATTCCGTAACGATAGATATACTGTATATGTGGACCAAACGTCTATAGCCGCGCTATATTCCGTAACGATAGATATACTGTATATGTGGACCAAACGTCTATAGCCGCGCTATATTCCGTAACGATAGATATACTGTATATGTGGACCAAACGTCTATAGCCGCGCTGTATTCCGTAACGATAGATATACTGTATATGTGGACCAAACGTCTATAGCCGCGCTATATTCCGTAACGATAGATATACTGTATATGTGGACCAAACGTCTATAGCCGCGCTGTATTCCGTAACGATAGATATACTGTATATGTGGACCAAACGTCTATAGCCGCGCTGTATTCCGTAACGATAGATATACTGTATATGTGGACCAAACGTCTATAGCCGCGCTATATTCCGTAACGATAGATATACTGTATATGTGGACCAAACGTCTATAGCCGCGCTGTATAACGTAACGATATAAATACTGTCAACGTGGACCAAACGTCTATAGCCGCGCTGTATAACGTAACGATATAAATACTGTATATGTGGACCAAACGTCAATAGCCTCGCTGTATTCCATAACGATGGAAATACTGTCTACGTGGACCAAACGTCTATGACCACGCTGTATTCCGTAACGATAGAAATACTGTCTACGTGGACCAAACGTTTATAGCCGCGCTGTATAACGTAACGATATAAATATTGTCTACGTGGACCAAACGTCTATAGCCGCGCTGTATTCCATAACGATAGAAATACTGTATATGTGGACCAAACGTCTATAGCCGCGCTGTATTCCGTAACGTTAGAAATACTGTCAACGTGGACCAAATGTCTATAGCCGCGCTGTATTCCGTAACGTTAGAAATACTGTCAACGTGGACCAAATGTCTATAGCCGCGCTGTATTCCGTAACGTTAGAAATACTGTCAACGTGGACCAAACGTCTATAGCCGCGCTGTATTCCGTAACGTTAGAAATACTGTCAACGTGGACCAAACGTCTATAGCCGCGCTGTATTCCGTAACGTTAGAAATACTGCCAACGTGGACCAAATGTCTATAGCCGCGCTGTATTCCATAACGTTAGAAATACTGTCAACGTGGACCAAACGTCTATAGCCGCGCTGTATTCCGCAACGTTAGAAATACTGTCAACGTGGACCAAACGTCTATAGCCACCATGTATTCCGTAACGTTAGAAATACTGTATACGTGGACGAAACGTCTATAGCCACGCTGTATTCCATAACGATGGAAATACTGTCTACGTGGACCAAACGTCTATATTCGCGCTGTATTCCGTAACGATGGAAATAATGTATACCTGGTCCAAACGTCTATAGCCACGCTGTATTCCGTAACGATAGAAATACTGTATATGTGGACCAAACGTCTATAGCCACGCTGTATTCCGTACCGTTAGATATACTGTCTACCTACACCAAACGTCTATGACCACGCTGTATTCCGTAACGATGGAAATAATGTCTACCTGGTCCAAATGTCTATGACCACGCTGTATTCCGTAACGATGGAAATACTGTCTACGTGGACCAAACGTCTATAGCCACGCTGTATTCCGTAACGATAGAAATACTGTATATGTGGAACAAACGTCTATAGCCACGCTGTATTCCGTACCGTTAGATATACTGTCTACCTACACCAAACGTCTATGACCACGCTGTATTCCGTAACGATGGAAATACTGTCTACCTGGTCCAAACGTCTATAGCCACGCTGTATTCCGTACCGTTAGATATACTGTCTACCTACACCAAACGTCTATAGCCACGCTGTATTCCGTAACGATAGAAATACTGTATATGTGGAACAAACGTCTATAGCCACGCTGTATTCCGTACCGTTAGATATACTGTCTACCTACACCAAACGTCTATAGCCGCGCTGTATTCCGTAACGATGGAAATAATGTCTACGTGGACCAAACGTCTATAGCCGCGCTGTATTCCGTAACGTTAGAAATACTGTCTACGTGGACCAAACGTCTATAGCCGCGCTGTATTCCGTAACGATAGAAATACTGTCTACGTGGACCAAACGTCTATATTTTCAGAGACATGGACATAAATGACACGGCATGTAAACGTCATTTTATTATTTTGATACATACATCTGTCTGAACAATAGTTGCATCAATAATGTGAATTCATACACTACACTACATACAGACTAGTGCAACGCTAACTGCAACTGGTAACCAGACTGTTTAAGAATAACCAGTAAGCGCTTTAATGCAACACGCTCGCCCATATGGTTCGCCGGCGTCGAGGGTAAATAAGCTCAATCATCATCACTTTAATGCAAATACAGTTGAGACAAAACAATATTTTATGCAAAGACAATCGGCTGTTTAAACACAAACGTTGATTGTAAGACATCGCAATGTCCGAGTTTTACTACGTGTAACAGCTGTTGTTCACAGTGTGTATAATATTCCTAAAATAGCATAGGAAATGAATCAACAACTTAACACTGCCAAGTGTTGCTAGCTCGTAAATTGTGAACTAACTCCCATTGCTACAAGCTAACGTCGATTGCATCATTCGCATAAAAGCATTCATTCACATTTCTGATTCACAAAATAGGATACACCGTTCCTGCGCGATTTCATTCCACTCATAAAACTTAATCTGAATACAATAACGTAGTCTCGTTATTACGAAATATACGATGTGGCCAACACATGCTACAATAATTTACAATGCAGGTTTAAAGAAATGAATGAACGATCGATCTATGAAAGATAACACATTTCAAACCTAGTATTTAATTATGTGATTGACAAGTGATACTAATCCAATGAAAACATGCTTGTAAGATCTTTAATATATGATTAAGGCGGATACTGATATAACTCCGCCTCCTGTTAGAGCGAGCAATACACCATGCAATTGTAGCGTATATAAGCGTAGAGATCGCACTATATCGACAATCCTATACTAAATCATTACATCTTAGTATCAATGTAGACACGTATTCTACTGAAATAAATAAGCTATTGTTTCATATTTATATATTTGAAATAGTTGAAGCTATAGATAGCAACTTGTACGAAGTAGTAAAAAGAAGTACAACAAGTACAATGGAGCTGGAGTTACTGTTACACAGGGATTATAGACAGTCACTAACAATGCCTGTGAAATTAGAGACTGGTGGGGTTTCTGGTCACTACTCAGTGTTACAGAATAGAGACAGTAAATGCTCGTATTCTGTTAGAACTTCTCTAAGATCAGTTGTTCTGTGTTCAATAGTTATTGTGATACTAAGTTTGTGTTCCGTAACTACTGCGATGCCCAGCGCGCTGTTATGTCAAGCTGAATGTCTACATGGCGGGAAGATGCACGTGCCAGATGGACCATTTGCTTACTGTATGTGCATATGCCCTCGTAGATTCGTTGGTTTAAGATGCGAGTTTAATAGAATGTTTGGCAGACGCATACGACGCATAAACAGATTGAAAAGACTTGTAAAAATTAGAAATGAAGTCGAAGGCATGCTGACGGATAAAAGACGACACCGCCATTACAAGAGATGACCGAAGTCAAGAACACGCTTATAAAACTGGTAAATATATGCATGACACTAGTTATCAATGAACTGTTACATATTGTAATGTTGTAAATATAGTTCAAAGATGTTATTATATCTTCACGTGAGAGAGAATGTGCATTAACAGTCCACAACATGTTATCAAACGCCTATCATGTCAAGTGTTTGTATTGATCTACATGTATATATATCCAAGATCTGTGGTTTAAACTTTATTTATTTTACAACGATTGCGAAACAAGTTCTAACAACTTATATTAATCACTCTCGTTGGCTCGGATGAAAGCGTAATTGTGGTTGGTCATTCGTGTGGGAGGAAACCGGAGTACCCGGAGAAAACCACCTGTCCGATCTGGCTACCACCGTACCATCTCACATACTTCCCTGTCCGAGGATCGATGTAGACTAAATATACAGAACGTGCACATAGTGTGAACATGTATATATAGTACCACGATTGATGAGCTATACATTGTACAACAATGTAGCACGTATTCAGTGTCCTATATATATATAACATAGCGCTAACTGATATAATTTATTTTAAATGTTGAACAATAAAAAATGATATTATTCCATGGAATTATCATCTCATTTACAAAAACAACCACATTGTACTTTTAAGCTTAGGCTTGAACAATAATCAACAAATATGGGAGAGATATACACAAAATATACAAAACCACCACCAACAACAACAAACCACTAAGTATTGTGTGTATTACGTTTATTTATCGTCGCTACCGGTTGCCCATATGAGCGACGCCTCCTGAAGAGATTAGTCATTTTAGAATTTTGGAGGGTAGTGCAATGATACAGAGAGAGACCCATTCCAGAGTCTCCTCTGATTCTTTTACGTGCACGGTGTAAAGCACCGACACGAGACCTCGGTTTAACGTCCCATCTGAAAGACTGTTAATTTTATTAGGGTCAGACGGGGGATCGAACCTGTGATCCCTGGATTACCAGTCCAGCGTGTTACCACTGGACTACAGATCGATCTGTAAAGTCTCTAAGTATTCATCTTTAGAAACAATTAAGTATATCTATTTAGATATTAACACATATTATACGACGTTCAAATGCTTCAAAACCGTATATAGGTAAATAATAATAATATAAATACATTAAATTAACAGTCTTTCAGATGGGACGTTAAACCGAGGTCTCGTGTCGGTGCTTTACACCGTGCACGTAAAAGAACCAGAGGAGACTCTGGAATGGGTCTCTGTCTGTATCATTGCACTATCCTCCAAAATCTAAAATTACTAATCTATTCAGGAGGCGTCGCTCATATGGGCAACCGGTAGCGACGATAAATAAACGTAAAAAAAACACATACATGCATTTAGTTAAGTTGAATTGATTGTGTTGATTTCATGAGGGTTGTTGTAACTGTGTTAATGTTTCGTCAAGAATAATAAGTGTCTAAGTGTCTAAATACCAATACATAACACAAGCATATTGTACACCTGGCATAGGTATTACAGATGCATGCATAATTCGGGTGGGATATGCCGACGAGGCAGAGTTCCAGACATGATTATACTAGGATTAGTATTAATGTCACAGTAAACCATTGCACATCGACATTGCGCACGTAACTTGCCAATATACTAAGCATATGAGCAATACGTTTTTGTACATCGAACTAGTGCATAAACGTATATAATTTAGTTGGTACATCGAACTAGTGCATGCATAAACGTATATAATTTAGTTGGTACATCGAACTAGTGCATGCATAAACGTATATAATTTAGTTGGTACATCGAACTAGTGCATGCATAAACGTATATAATTTAGTTGGTACATCGAACTAGTTGCATAAACGTATATAATTTAGTTGGTACATCGAATTAGTGCATAAACGTATATAATTTAGTTGGTACATCGAATTAGTGCATAAACGTATATGATGTAGTTGGTACATCGAACTCTTGCATATAACGTATATAAGTTATTTGATATATCGAACTAGTGCATATAACGTATATAAGTTATTTGGTACATCGAACTCTTGCATATGACGTATATAAGTTATTTGATATATCGAACTCTTGCATATAACGTATATAATTTATTTGGTATATCGAACTAGTGCATATAACGTATATAAGTTATTTGGTACATCGAACTCTTGCATATAACGTATATAAGTTATTTGGTACATCGAACTATTGCATATAACGTATATAATTTATTTGGTATATCGAACTAGTGCATATAACGTATATAATTTATTTGGTATATCGAACTAGTGCATATAACGTATATAAGTTATTTGGTACATCGAACTCTTGCATATAACGTATATAAGTTATTTGGTACATCGAACTATTGCATATAACGTATATAATTTATTTGGTATATCGAACTAGTGCATATAACGTATATAAGTTATTTGGTACATCGAACTCTTGCATATAACGTATATAAGTTATTTGGTACATCGAACTATTGCATATAACGTATATAAGATAGTTGGTACATCGAATTAGTGCATAAACGTATATAATTTAGTTGGTACATCGAACTCTTGCATATAACGTATATAATTTATTTCGTACATCGAACTCTTGCATATAACGTATATAATTTATTTGGTACATCGAACTCTTGCATATAACGTATATAATTTATTTGGTACATCGAACTCTTGCATATAACGTATATAAGTTATTTGGTACATCGAACTCGTGCATATAACGTATATAAGTTATTTGGTATATCGAAATAGTGCATATAACGTATATAAGTTATTTGATATATCGAACTAGTGCATATAACGTATATAAGTTATTTGATATATCGAACTAGTGCATATAACGTATATAAGTTATTTGATATATCGAACTAGTGCATATAACGTATATAAGTTATTTGATATATCGAACTAGTGCATAAACGTATATAAGATATTTGGTACATCGAACTCTTGCATAAACGTATATAATTTATTTGGTACATCGAACTCTTGCATATAACGTATATAATTTATTTGGTACATCGAAGTCTTGCATATAACGTATATAAGATAGTTGGTACATCGAATTAGTGCATAAACGTATATAAGATATTTGGTACATCGAACTCTTGCATAAACGTATATAATTTATTTGGTACATCGAACTCTTGCATATAACGTATATAATTTATTTGGTACATCGAAGTCTTGCATATAACGTATATAAGATAGTTGGTACATCGAATTAGTGCATAAACGTATATAAGATATTTGGTACATCGAACTCTTGCATAAACGTATATAATTTATTTGGTACATCGAACTCTTGCATATAACGTATATAATTTATTTGGTACATCGAAGTCTTGCATATAACGTATATAAGATAGTTGGTACATCGAATTAGTGCATAAACGTATATAAGATATTTGGTACATCGAACTCTTGCATAAACGTATATAATTTATTTGGTACATCGAACTCTTGCATATAACGTATATAATTTATTTGGTACATCGAAGTCTTGCATATAACGTATATAAGTTATTTGGTATATCGAACTAGTGCATAAACGTATATAAGATATTTGGTACATCGAACTCTTGCATACACGTATATACGATATTTGGTATGTGCAGTCGTGTAAATTGTATCCATTATGTATTATTAAAACCCAACCGACACGCGTTGCTGATTAAATTAAAGAAAACACAATAAAACATTAACATCTGAGATATACATCATACCTATGCATGTAGTGTACACATGTATGAACATATCTATGTGCAGTCGTGTATATTACATCCATTCATCAGGTCTAATGCTGACTACGTGTAATTCAATATAGTGCATGAGAATGAAGTGAACATGTTAAATGTAAATATACACGAAGCAAACACAGAACAAGTCCTACTGATACTTGATAAGATTAAGTGTTAACACCCAAAATAGTGTCACTATCTTGTTTCTGATTACCCGTATCTGCGGGTATAAAAAGGAAAGTATGTGCTCTAAACCTTATGTTATTAAGTGGTTTTAAAAGTTCTCTAAACATGGACGACTAAATTATAAAAATTAAAACTGTTTTCTATATCGGATCACCTATGTGAGTATATTCATCATTTGTGTGTGTGTGTTTTACGTTTATTTATCGTCGCTACCGGTTGCCCATATGAGCGACGCCTCCTAAAGAGAATAGTCATTTTAGATTTTTGAAGGATAGTGCATGATACAGATAGAGACCCATTCCAGAGTCTCCTCTGGTTCTTTTACGTACACGGTGTAAAGCACCGACACGAGACCTCGGTTTAACGTCCCATCTGAAAGACTGTTAATTTTATTAGAGTCAGACGACGGTGGAACGAACCTGCGATCCCTGGATTACCAGTCCAGCGCATATTCATCATTCACAAACTACTTACTATATATATACTGTTGTATAGTTCAGCCGATTAACTATAAATTATGCGTCACGTATAGAACGATTGCAATCTTATTATCTCAAAGTCAACAACTAAGCATTTCTAATGTAGATTAATATTTAATGTGGAATGAAAATAAAGCTGACTATGTTAGAATGTTATCGTCAGTGTCGTGACCTAGGTTGACCTGGTAACATGCCCATCACTGTGACCTTGTTTGACCCAATAATGGCAAAAACCATACGGATTTAGTAATTATTTACTCATAAAACCATAATCACCGTGATTGTTAACTGTGCTTTAATTATTCTTCAATTGTAATCAAAACACCATAAAACATAACTGCAATTGTCCCAGTAACAGCATACTTGTCCAATCAAACGCTATCTCCAGCATACACGTTTGTCAGAAAGCATAAACTTGTCACATTTTGGGCTCATAAAATTTGAAAACTGTTCTTGTTACTGAATAACGCTGTTATGAGTTTATGATAAAGCACATTATACTGCTATTAAAGTATCCCCGTCTGTATTTTTGAAAGCATAACTGTCTGTCTTTATGTCGTATCGTACAAGCGGGTTATGATGGAATACATTGCAGTACCATTTCTATTGTTTTCGGCTTTCAACATAAAACTTATCTGCCGTTTTTAGAAACTCTTCAAAAAGCAGAACCAGCCGTTCATTTCTCTAATTACCATTTGAAATTAGTTCAGTAATATGAACTAGATGTGTTTCTGACAAGAAAAAAAGGAAGAAATAAAATTGTCATTAAGTTATTTAGCAACTCTTGCTATGTCTGTATTGACAACATGAAACGTACTCAATACTGAGGTAGTAAATAATTAATGAAAGCTGTTGCGGCGCGGTTGTATTCAATAGAAAGATAGTAAAAACATAGTAAAACACGTTAAGGTTAACACCGACATTAGTATAATGCAGTAAGTTGTCAATTTGATTTCAGTAATGACACTTTGATAACAGTTATAAAGACGTTGCGACCAACATGTCTATACGTGACCTTTATTATTGTTCAAGCACACCTCTACTGTAAGCCAGTATGTAGCATCGATCTATTTTAATAAGAATGCCAAGTTTAAATCCCAATTATGCGTTTACTGAGAATGTGCTGAACATCGAGAACTTGTAAGGAGCGGACGATAAGAAATTAAATTGTGATTTTTTTGTCTTATATTTTCCCTTTTCAATAATTAATTATTACTGTAAAAAGTCAATTATTTGGAAAATATGTCCCACAGACTAACCAGCTTTTCTGAAATTATAATTTATAAATTACGGATATTATTTAGCAAAATCATCAATAACTCTGTAAATGGTGGTTTACTATAGTTAACACTAGGGTAGATTTACATATCATCCAATTTAATAAAAAGAAAACACATAAAAAGTCTTGAGTTCACTGTTTCAATTTGAATGATAAAGACACCAGAGAGCCAATGTATATGTATTTGAAAACATGTCGTGCTTTTTCAGAATATAATTCGAAGGATAGTGTATTGTTGTGTCTGAATTATTCTGGCTCAATCCCAAAATTTCATCTAAAAATCAACTTCAATTTGTTAACAAACAAACGCATGTAATTACATCTGATAGAAATAGCAAAGATCTACTTTGAAGCAGCTTGTGTTATCCAATTTAAAGTCACATATAATGGTTTGGTATTGATTAAAAATCCACCTCAATTGAACAAATATAATTATTCAATACGTTTAATTAACACAGAACGCAAACACCGTATAAGTGAACCTCCCTGTATCATTTTCAGTTTGAGGATTATAGAGCCCATTATTCAAAAGTGGCAAATACACATATCTCAAATATGAATAATAACTCACTTGAAGAATGAATGCAAAACACACATTGCGACGGCTCGGAAGTAGGTGGATGATCCCAAATTAGTTTTGTCAATGGTATTTGTATGCTGGTAGGATTGGAGTTCATTGACCAAATCAATCAGTCCACTCCCACTTTGGTACTCAATACTGGTAATTATTTCCGATGTGAGTGAAATTGAATAGTTTGTTAGTTAAATAGAATATATGAATTACATGTGCTATCTTTTGCATAGTTTATATTCGAAGTGCTCCTACAGTCTTGTGTTCTTCTCTGTTTTCAGAAATCAGACGGGTTATAAAGTCAAACTGAAAGAGACTACCGCACTAAGACTGGTTCCGAAGTTTGAAGTACGGGAGAAGAACACGTGAAATCCAGCCAGACACGCTATTCGATTGACAGTACATCTCCGTATATTCCAGTAACGACGACATTCCAAGAAATCAACACGACAAAGATTAAAACACTGATAAACCTGCATAGTCGCTATCGAACCACGGAACAAGACCTGTGCAATCGCTATCGAACCACAGACAGCAATGAATGGATGAACACAGGTCGATATGTATAACAATGAAACGCATCAGAGACGCTTTCCGGTAATTTTAGGAACAATACATTTCACTCTAAACCAATCAAGAATATTACGGAAATGATTTTCATCATATGGACAGGACAGGGAACAGTCCCTTGGGTCACACTTACAAATAAAACCTTCAGCGCTTGTTAATTGTGGTATCAAACAGCATGGGACATATATTTCATCGTCGGAGCAGACATGCGTGAATAACTAATCAATTCACACGTGACTTGTTCTTATGAGAATCAAGTTGCGATAGCTTCTTTCAGCGATTTAGATAGTTTTTTATTTTATTTGTCTCAAAGATTGGTTATGTGTTTGTGTTGTATATGTTTATCTTCTTGTCCATTTAATTTAGTATTGTAGCGACTAATACACCTATACGCGTGTTTCATATGTAGCTAAATATAAACAGCCCAGTGACCATTATTAACTTATTTTCAACGGCATCTCTTTAATAGTATTAAATAAATATCTTTAGATATTGCTGTTTCATTTTAGGTAAAATTAAATGTGTTTTAGTATACAAATGACTTCTCACAGAAATCGGCGTTCGCCTCTCACATTAACATGATAAAATAAGACACGGGTGTAGGACAACCATACTTGATGAACTTGTAAGGATCTAATACTAAGCTTGGTATCGAACTCAATGGTATATTATAGTTCCAAAAAGGCCATCACATGTTATGCAGTTAATTGGCATACATTACATGTGCAAAGAATCGAACTGAAATTGTGTTCGTGTTTTTTGCCATTCATTTGTGTTTTTCCAACAGTGTGAGTCAATTCTACACAGTCGCAGTAAGTTCTCAGTTCTACATGTGTAACACAAACTACATCAGTTCTACATCTGTAACATAAACTACATCAGTTCTACATCTGTAACACAAACTACATCAGTTCTCAGTTCTACATCTGTAACACAAACTACATAAGTTCTCAGTACTTCATCTCTAACACAAACTACATAAGTTCGCAGTTCTACATATGTAACACAAACTACATAAGTTCTCAGTTCTACATCTGTAACACAAACTACATAAGTTCGCAGTTCTACATCTGTAACACAAACTACATAAGTTCTCAGTTCTACATCTGTAACACAAACTACATCAGTTCTCAGTTCTACATCTGTAACACAAACTACATCAGTTCTCAGTTCTACATCTGTAACACAAACTACATCAGTTCTCAGTTCTACATCTGTAACACAAACTACATAAGTTCTCAGTTCTACATCTGTAACACAAACTACATCAGTTCTCAGTTCTACATCTGTAACACAAACTACATCAGTTCTCAGTTCTACATCTGTAACACAAACTACATCAGTTCTCAGTTCTACATCTGTAACACAAACTACATCAGTTCTCAGTTCTACATCTGTAACACAAACTACATCAGTTCTCAGTTCTACATCTGTAACACAAACTACATCAGTTCTACATCTGTAACACAAACTACATCAGTTCTACATCTGTAACACAAACTACATCAGTTCTCAGTTCTACATCTGTAACACAAACTACATCAGTTCTCAGTTCTACACCTGTAACACAAACTACATCAGTTCTCAGTTCTACATCTGTAACACAAACTACATCAGTTCTCAGTTCTACATCTGTAACACAAACTACATAAGTTCTCAGTTCTACATCTGTAACACAAACTACATCAGTTCTCAGTTCTACATCTGTAACACAAACTACATCAGTTCTCAGTTCTACATCTGTAACACAAACTACATAAGTTCTCAGTTCTACATCTGTAACACAAACTACATAAGTTCGCAGTTCTACATCTGTAACACAAACTACATCAGTTCTCAGTTCTACATCTGTAACACAAACTACATCAGTTCTCAGTTCTACATCTGTAACACAAACTACATCAGTTCTCAGTTCTACATCTGTAACACAAACTACATCAGTTCTCAGTTCTACATCTGTAACACAAACTACATCAGTTCTCAGTTCTACATCTGTAACACAAACTACATCAGTTCTCAGTTCTACATCTGTAACACAAACTACATCAGTTCTCAGTACTTCATCTCTAACACAAACTACATAAGTTCTCAGTTCTACATCTGTAACACAAACTACATAAGTTCGCAGTTCTACATCTGTAACACAAACTACATAAGTTCGCAGTTCTACATCTGTAACACAAACTACATAAGTGCGTATGTGACCATTTCCCGAGGTTATAACACTTCTCAAAACTCAAACTCAAGCTGAAATGATTTGATTGGTTGATTCTGAGTATTACTGTCAGCTGAACCAATCAGAAGCTTGAGACGGAGTTTGAGATAAGAGAAAGGTTTTGTAACCTCGAGGACATGTCTTTGTTTTACCATTGTGCTTTCATTCCAAATGGAAGATTTAATTTATTTATTTTATTTATTTATATTATTTCGCCAGTTTGTCTTCATTATGTTGTGTTATCATGTTTATTTTCTGCGGAGTTGAAGGTATGTTACAAGTATGCTCTGTCTTACACGTACGCTAAGGAGTGCATGCTCTGCGAAGTCGAACATGTGCGTTAGCTTCGGCAATAAAATTTAACAATGTTCATCTTTACATCAATACAACTATGTCTGGATTTCGAAATATGTTTGGCAATCTAATATTGGAAGAAGTTAAGAATGGGGGAATAAAATATTTGCATCGGTATAACTGCATGACTGTCCTTTCATTTGTGTACTTTTGAATGTATTTGTGACAACAAGTATGCCTACCTTTTCTTGAATCTGCATGTCTACATGCGATACATAACGTGGATATAAGTGTCTCGTACACCAACTTGAACGATTTACCAGAATTCTAGTTGCTAGCTATCACAATCTTTGCGTATATTTAAGTACACATTTTGTTACGGTTAAGCAGAGAAATGAAAAATTACGCAACATTTTATTACTAACTGATGTTATCCAATGTTGAGTAGCCTACACAATGCGTGTCAGGCGTAGCACATGATTGCATGTACAAGTTAGTTATCACATAGCTAATAATGGGGTATAATGTGGGCTTCGACACCACTGTACCAATGATGTACATGCATTACAAACGAATCGTACAGTTAACTGCTGTGCATATTTGGCAAGTAACGTTGAAGTGAACAACGGTGATTGAAGACGCACCTATGTCTGTTCTATGGCTTAGCTTCGTTTTCTAACGAATGTTAAATCATAACACAAGATTATTTTTCCAACCTATCAATTTTGATAGTGGCCATTATATGCTGATGCTAAGTTTTTATGCTAATTAGGTGTACATACCTGACAATTCATACCTCATGTTTATAACGTTATAATTACAACTAATATTTTACAAATTACAAAACAAATTCTCTTTTTGATTCGTCACACCATACAAAAATAACCCGCTATGAATAATAATACCAAAAGAATAATTTTGCAATTCATTGGGTTATGAACGGCGATCACATGGGCTGAATCAACCAATCAGAATCGTGATATTGTAAGAAGTTGTCATTATACCAAAATCCAATACGGGAACGTTTATATTAGCTTCTTATTTATAGCTCTAGTTGTGTTGTTTGTCTACTACAGTAGTTATATGTAGTGTTTGATTGGGTGAATCTCAACTGTGCCATATAGATATTGTATCATGCATCCCGCTCTCTGCCTTGTTTTGCATCAGTATCTATAATAATATCACGAACGGCAAGCTAACGTTAAACCCAATACAAATAGTATGAGTAAAGTATATCTAAATACTGGAAAGTATATCTAAATACTGGAAAGTATATCTAAATACTGCAAAGTATATTTAAATACTGCAAAGTATATCTAAATACTGCAAAGTATATCTAAATACTGCAAAGTATATCTAAATACTGCTAAGTTCTTATATCCTTCTTTTGTCTTTTTCTCTGTAAAGTTATCCAATCGTGACAAGATAAACGATAAACACATTGCAACTCAGTATAATGGCAGTATGCATATATTTAGTGATATTAGTTTCGACGCATGTGGACATAGTTTTGAGATTTATTATTTATTTTCGCACACACTATACATTGTCTTATTTATTTCATTGTTCATTTTTAGAACATTTTGCATAGTTTGTATTTCCTGTGTAATCATTCTATTTATAAATGTCATTCCAGAATACGGAACAATTTAATGTCGCCCTCTTAATATACTTTTGCATATCGACGCCAAATCTGATTCTGACGTTTTGTTCCATTATTTCTATATTGCGCAACATTTAATTTCATGTTGTCACATTATGTTTGAGTGACAACATTAAACTTTTACAATGTAGTTAATGACGTATATGTAATTGACCAATCCAGTGTGGTTGTGAGGTTGGTTATGGTTTTGCACGAGAATTGATCAATATTAATGTTCAGTCTGCCAGCCAGCCAGCCTGTCAGCCAGCCAGCCAGCCTGTCAGCCAGCCTGCCAGATCTATATTCCAATTTAAGTGATGCATAAGTTGGAAAATTGCAATGCAAGAACATAGAAGTAGAATAGTGTAGTTTCTTGCCTATTGTTATGTCATATACATATTTTGTTTTTGTTTAACCATGACCTAAGAGAAACTCTATTTTATAAACGAAACAAATAAAGAAATTGTTACAGCTATATGCCTTGTATATTATTCATTGCCTATCCTCGATGGAAAACCACATCTACTTCATTAATAGAATTCGTTAACGGGACATTAAGGAACATAGATTGCTAATTGGTTTCAATTAAGTCACTGAAGAAGAAGGAAATGTATTACAAGGATAACTATTTTAAACATGCTCTATAATTGACGAACGATAGTGACAATCTATACGTGTTAGTCTATGCTTGACGTAATCGCTACAGCTGGATTGTGGAAAGTCGATGGTTTTAGCCGGGTGCCCACCAGTGCCTGAAAAACTTCTTGAAAGGACATCCGGGGACTTACTCCACTAATACCAGCCATATGACCCTATTGGTGCGATTTCAGACACAGACCCAAACACAACACATTGACGAACGTGCAGCAACCCCATGGTGTCGGAGCAAACCTGAGATGGCAAAGACCTCCTGTTGGTCCTGCACATATCTCGTAGAGGCCCATGGTTTACACACATTTATCTTAGCTCCATTGCGAAACAAGTTCTTACAACTTGTATTAATCACTCTCGAGACCTCATTCCTGATTCGAGAGGGAGAGAGAAGAGGCAACGTGGAATTTAAACGCCTTGCCTAAGGGCACACTCGTAACAGCTCCAGCGGGGGCTCGAACTCCGGACATTTCGCACCTGATTGCACATGGTTGCTTATCCTCTCTTTAGCAGCACATTAAGGTACTAGTTTGGATCTCAATGATTCAAAGGTTGTGATTTAAGCATGTAAGTATTTACGTGTAGAAGATTCCAACTATCTGTCCTGGCAATCCATGACTCGCAGGTTCGATCCCCCGTCTGACCATAATAACATTAACAATCTTTCAGATGGGACTTTACACCGACGTCTCGTGTCGGTGTTGTACACCGTGCACGTAAAATAACCAGAGGAGACTCTGGAATGGGTCTCTGTCTGTATCATTGCATTCTCCTCCAAAATCTAAAATGACTAATCTCTTCAGGAGGCGTCGCTCATAGGCAACCTGTAGCGACGATAAATAAACGTAAAAACCACCACGCATAGTTACCATTTGGGGTGAGTCTTCATTATAGTATCTGTTGTATTCGTGAATTTCACAGGTTGCTATTTGCTATGGCGGACATACATTATTTGGGCTGAATTTCACCTTAGCAACAGTATCAGTGCTTTAAAAATAACAATTCACTCGGACACGTGACGATGATCCCATTTTCAGATCAAACAAAATCCATATGGAATTAAATTTCTTTATAAATATAATCATTATATTCACCCATTTAATCAGTATTCCCAAATGAGCGATAATGTATACATCACGTGCTTGAAAAAATAACAACCCATTCGTACTGTTCATAATGATTTCCCAACAGATGTCAATCCTTATCTCCCGAATGGGCTTACCTATCCTCGAGTACAAGTACAAGTTCATAATCTAAACATTTAAATATGATAGATAAGAAATTGATATAGAATATTGTGTAGCTCTCATCCACTCTCACCCTCTCAATTTCTCACACCAAGCACTCTCACAACCATATTTGTGTGTTTTACGTTTATTTATCTTCGCTACCGGTTGCCCATATGAACGACGCCTCCTAAAGAGATTAGTAATTTTAGATTGTTGGAGGATAGTGCAATGATACAGACAGAGACACATTCCAGAGTCTCCTCTGGTTCTTTTACATGCACGTCGTACAGCACTGACACGAGACCTCGGTTTAACGTCCCATCTGAAAGACTGTTAATTTAATTAGGGTCAGACGGGGGATCGAACCTGCGATCCCTGGATTACCAGTCGAGCGTGTTACCACTGGACTACAGATCCGTCTGTGACAACCATACACACATTCATACAGCATACGCACGTATCAGCAGGTACAGAAGCACTCTCACTACCATGCACACAGTCATACAGCATATATACGCACGTATCAGCAGGTACAGAAGCACTCTCACAACCATGCACACATTCATACAGCATACGCACGTATCAGCAGGTACAGAAGCACTCTCACAACCATACACACATGCATACAACATATATACGCACGTATCAACAGGTACAGAAGCACTCTCACAACCATACACACATTCATACAGCATATGTACGCACGTATCAGCAGGTACAGAAGCACTCTCACAACCATACACACATTCATACAGCATAAATTATATACGCACGTATCAGCAGGTACAGAAGCACTCTCACTACCATGCACACAGTCATACAGCATACACACGTATCAGCCGGTACAGAAGCACTCTCACAACCATACACACATCCATACAGCATATATACGCACGTATCAGCAGGTTCAGAAGCACCCTCACAACCATACACACATTCATACAGCATATATACGCACGTATCAGCAGGTACAGAAGCACTCTCACAACCATACACACATTCATACAGCATACATTATATACGCACGTATCAGCAGGTACAGAAACACTCTCACTACCATGCACACAGTCATACAGCATATATACGCACATATCAGCAGGTACAGAAGCACTCTCACAACCATACACACATGCATACAGCATATATACGCACGTATCAACAGGTACAGAAACACTCTCACAACCATACACACATGCATACATCATATATATACGCACGTATCAACAGGTACAGAAGCACTCTCACAACCATACACACATCCATACAGCATACGCACGTATCAGCAGGTACAGAAGCACTCTCACAACTATACACACATTCATACAGCATATATACGCACGTATCAGCAGGTTCAGAAGCACTCTCACAACCATACACACATTCATACAGTATATATACGCACGTATCAGCAGGTACAGAAGCACTCTCACAACCATACACACATTCATACAGCATACATTATATACGCACGTATCAGCAGGTACAGAAACACTCTCACTACCATGCACACAGTCATACAGCATATATACGCACGTATCAGTAGGTACAGAAGCACTCTCACAACCAATCACACATTCATACAGCATACGCACGTATCAGCAGGTACAGAAGCACTCTCACAACCATACACACATTCATACAGCATAAATTATATACGCACGTATCAGCAGGTACAGAAGCACTCTCACTACCATGCACACAGTCATACAGCATACACACGTATCAGCCGGTACAGAAGCACTCTCACAACCATACACACATCCATACAGCATATATACGCACGTATCAGCAGGTTCAGAAGCACCCTCACAACCATACACACATTCATACAGCATATATACGCACGTATCAGCAGGTACAGAAGCACTCTCACAACCATACACACATTCATACAGCATACATTATATACGCACGTATCAGCAGGTACAGAAACACTCTCACTACCATGCACACAGTCATACAGCATATATACGCACATATCAGCAGGTACAGAAGCACTCTCACAACCATGCACACATTCATACAGCATACGCACGTATCAGCAGGTACAGAAGCACTCTCACAACCATACACACATGCATACAGCATATATACGCACGTATCAACAGGTACAGAAACACTCTCACAACCATACACACATGCATACATCATATATATACGCACGTATCAACAGGTACAGAAGCACTCTCACAACCATACACACATCCATACAGCATACGCACGTATCAGCAGGTACAGAAGCACTCTCACAACTATACACACATTCATACAGCATATATACGCACGTATCAGCAGGTTCAGAAGCACTCTCACAACCATACACACATTCATACAGTATATATACGCACGTATCAGCAGGTACAGAAGCACTCTCACAACCATACACACATTCATACAGCATACATTATATACGCACGTATCAGCAGGTACAGAAACACTCTCACTACCATGCACACAGTCATACAGCATATATACGCACGTATCAGTAGGTACAGAAGCACTCTCACAACCAATCACACATTCATACAGCATACGCACGTATCAGCAGGTACAGAAGCACTCTCACAACCATACACACATTCATACAGCATATATACGCACGTATCATCAGGTACAGAAACACTCACAACCATACACACATTCATACAGCATACGCACGTATCAGCAGTTGCAGAAGCACTCTCACAACTATGCACACATTCATACAGCATATATACGCACGTATCAGCAGGTACAGAAGCACTCTCACAACCATACACATATTCATACAGCATACGCACGTATCAGCAGGTACAGAAGCACTCTCACAACCATACACACATTCATACAGCATAAATTATATACGCACGTATCAGCAGGTACAGAAGCACTCTCACAACCATACACACATTCATACAGCATATATATGCACGTATCATCAGGTACAGAAACACTCACAACTATGCACACATTCATACAGCATACGCACGTATCAGCAGGTACAGAAGCACTCTCACAACCATACACACATCCATACAGCATACGCACGTATCAGCAGGTACAGAAGCACTCTCACAACCATGCACACATTCAAACAGCATACGCACGTATCAGCAGGTACAGAAGCACTCTCACAACCATACACACATGCATACAGCATATATACGCACGTATCAAGAGGTACAGAAGCACTCTCACAACCATACACACATGCCTACAGCATATATACGCACGTATCAACAGGTACAGAAGCACTCTCACAACCATACACACATCCATACAGCATACGCACGTATCTGCAGGTACAGAAGCACTCTCACAACCATACACACATTCATACAGCATATATACGCACGTATCAGTAGGTTCAGAAGCACTCTCACAACCATACACACATTCATACAGCATATAACGCACGTATCAGCAGGTACAGAAGCACTCTCACACCATACACACATTCATACAGCATAAATTATATACGCACGTATCAGCAGGTACAGAAGCACCCTCACTACCATGCACACAGTCATACAGCATATATACGCACGTATCAGCAGGTACCACTCTCACAAACACTCACACATTCATACAGCATACGCACGTATCAGCAGGTACAGAAGCACTCTCACACCATACACACATTCATACAGCATATATACGCACGTATCACAGGTACAGGAACACACTCACAACCATACACACATTCATACAGCATACGCACGTATCAGCAGGTACAGAAGCACTCTCACAACCATACACACATTCATACAGCATACATAATACGCACGTATCAGCAGGTACAGAAGCACTCTCACAACCATACACACATTCATACAGCATATATATGCACGTATCAGCAGGTACAGAACACTCTCACAACCATACACACATTCATACAGCATACGCACGTATCAGCAGGTACAGAAGCACTCTCACAACCATACACACATTCATACAGCATACGCACGTATCAGCAGGTACAGAAGCACTCTCACAACCATACACACATTCATACAGCATACGCACGTATCAGCAGGTACAGAAGCACTCTCACAACCATACACACATTCATACAGCATACTATATACGCACGTATCAGCAGGTACAGAAGCACTCTCACAACCATACACACATTCATACAGCATATATACGCACGTATCAGCAGGTACAGAAGCACTCTCACAACCATACACACATTCATACAGCATATATACGCACGTATCAGCAGGTACAGAAGCACTCTCACAACCATACACACATGCATACAGCATACGCACGTATCAGCAGGTACAGAAGCACTCTCACAACCATACACACATTCATACAGCATACGCACGTATCAGCAGGTACAGAAGCACTCTCACAACTATACACACATTCATACAGCATATATACGCACGTATCAGCAGGTACAGAACACTCTCACAACCATACACACATTCATACAGCATACGCACGTATCAGCAGGTGCAGAAGCACTCTCACAACCTATACACACATTCATACAGCATATATACGCACGTATCAGCAGGTACAGAAGCACTCTCACAACCATACACACATTCATACAGCAAATACGCACGTATCAGCAGGTACAGAAGCACTCTCACTACCATTACACATTCATACAGCATACGCACGTATCAGCAGGTACAGAAGCACTCTCACAACCATACACACATTCATACAGCATACGCACGTATCAGCAGGTACAGAAGCACTCTCACAACCATACACACATTCATACACATATATCGCACGTATCAGCAGGTACAGAAGCACTCTCACAACCATACACACATTCATACAGCATACGCACGTATCAGCAGGTACAGAAGCACTCTCACAACATGCACACATTCATACAGCATACGCACGTATCAGCAGGTACAGAAGCACTCTCACAACCATACACACATTCATACAGCATACGCACGTATCAGCAGGTACAGAAGCACTCTCACTACCATACACACATTCATACAGCATACGCACGTATCAGCAGGTACAGAAGCACTCTCACAACTATACACACATTCATACAGCATACACACGTATCAGTAGGTACAGAAGCACTCTCACTACCATGCACACATTCATACAGCATACGCACGTATCAGCAGGTACAGAAGCACTCTCACAACCATGCACACATTCATACAGCATACACACGTATCAGCAGGTACAGAAGCACTCTCACAACTATACACACATTCATACAGCATACGCACGTATCAGCAGGTACAGAAGCACTCTCACAACCATACACACATTCACACAGCATACGCACGTATCAGCAGGTACACAAACAAATTCAGTATGCGTACGAGATACCTCTAACGTATTCCAAATATATGTTTATATACATTTGTTGGAATAAGTTTATAATAAATTCCTAAAACTAACAAAACATTAATATGCGGAGAATATATTCCATTTTGTATTATGCTTTTCCAATTTGTCATGCATCAATGCGATAGTTTTTTCGATTTCCAATCGACCTTTTACGTATTTGATAAATATGTCTATATGTGGATTCGACTTTTTAATTTTACTTAAGTATATGAAATATTTGGCTACGAGAATAATGGAATATGTATAATAGAGATATTGATCTGATTTTACACAATACGAACCAATGTGGCTGCTACTTTTGAGCAGCATATTTCCACTAGTGTTCCGTAAAGCTTAACACGAACTCTGTTGTGTGTTTTACGTTTATTTATCGTCGCTACCGGTTGCCCATATGAGCGACGCCTCCTGAAGAGATTAGTCATTTTAGATGTTTGGAGGATAGTGCAATGATACAGACGGATACCCATTCCAGAATCTCCTCTGGTTCTTTTACGCGCACGGCGTACAGCACCGACACGAGACCTCGGATTAAAATCCCATCTGAAAGACTGTTAATTTTATTAAGGTCAGACGGGGGATCGACCCTGCGATCCCTGGATTACCAGTCCAGCGTTATAACACTGGACTACATATCTGTATGTGAACTCTGTTGTGCTCAATGTGTACATTATATAACGATCAGTGACGTTTGGATAGCTATGATGAAATAACCAATAAAGTAATGGGATTCTTTTTTAAAAACAACACATTTATTCCAACAATTTGATCTATTCATTACATTCAGGATGTTTAACCGGACATTCAACCGTATAACAATTGTTATACATTTATCATCAACATCTATAATTGTCTGTGATATTTCTCTGAGACTTACGACTGAATATGGCAATATGGGCTCTTGTTAAGCTTAAACAAAATGGAATCAACAATGAACTTCTCAATGGGAAACGAATATCTGTCCAATCGGAAACAGTCCCGTCTTTGAAATATGTGAAATTTCTAATATATTCAATATCACTGCTGGTGTCCACCAAGGCTCTGCGCTTGGTCCCCTGATATGTATAGCTTATTATATTCTACTTAGTGTAACACGATACTTCGCAGACGATAGATAGTGTACTTGCCATTTTATCTAACGATAGGAATTATAAACAACAATGATCACAGAAACATTAACCAATGAACTAAGACATTTCTCGTAAATTTTAACCAGACAAAAAAAATAACGTCATCTTATTTCCATTAAATCACTGTTTAGGTGATAACATTTTCATCGAATGTAAGCTTTCCGCTCGAGCTATTGCCTAAACTACCGATTAATCTCGCCATAACAACTGCGATTATCTTACAATTGCACGTCGAAACCAATTATATAGTAACTCATGTATCTCTACTGCATTATGGGATCAACTTAAAAATACGAAGTAATTCTTGTGCACACACATACGTATTGTTTATGCAAGCACTATTCAAGCATGTGTACACAGCCAATATTACCCTGTATATAAGTGTGCATGCATGCATGTGTACACAGCAAATATTACTCTGTATATAAGTGTGCATGCATGCATGTGTACACAGCCAATATTACTCTGTGTATAAGTGTGCATGCATGCGTGTGTACACAGCAAATATTACTCTGCATGCACGTGTACACAGCCAAAATTACTCTGTATATAAGTGTGCATGCATGTGTACACAGCCAATATTACTCTGTATATAGGTGTGCATGCATGTGTACACAGCAAATATCACTATGTATATAAGTGTGCATGCATGTGTACACATCCAATATCACTATGTATAAAAGTGTGCACGCATGTGTACACAGCCAATATCACTATGTATATAAGTGTGCATGCATGTGTACACAGCAACTATCACTATGTATATAAGTGTGCATGCGTGTGTACACAGCCAATATCACTCTGTATATAAGTGTGCATGCGTGTGTACAAAGCCAATATCACTATGTATATAAGTGTGCATGCACGTGTACACAGCCAATATCACTATGTATATAAGTGTGCATGCACGTGTACACAGCCAATATCACTATATATATAAGTGTGCATGCATGTGTACACAGTCAATATCACTATGTATATAAGTTTACATGCACGTGTACACAGCCAATATCACTATGTATATAAGTGTGCATGCACGTGTACACAGCAACTATCACTATGTATATAAGTTTGCATGCATGTGTACACAGCAAATATCTGTATATAAGTGTGCATGCACGTGTACACAACCAATAGCACTATGTATATAAGTGTGCATGCACGTGTACACAACCAATATCACTATGTATATAAGTGTGCATGCAGGTGTAGACAACCAATATCACTATGTATATAAGTTTGCATGCATGTGTACACAGCCAATATCACTATGTATATAAGTGTGCATGCATGTTTATACAGCCAATATCACTTTGTATATAAGTGTGCATGCATGTGTATACAGCCAATATCACTATGTATATAAGTGTGCATGCATGTGTATACAGCCAATATCACTTTGTATATAAGTGTGCATGCATGTGTACACAGCCACTATCACTATGTATATAGGTGTGCATGCATGTGTATACAGCCAATATCACTCTGTATATAAGTGTTCATGCATGTGTACACAGCCAATATCACTATGTATATAAGTGTGCATGCATGTGTACACAGCCAATATCACTATGTATATAAGTGTGCATGCACGTGTACACAACCAATATCACTATGTATATAAGTGTGCATGCACGTGTACAAAACTAATATCACTCTGTATATAAGTGTGCATGCACGTGTACACAGCCAATATCACTATGTATATACGTGTGCATGCACGTGTACACAGCCAATATCACTCTGTATATAAGTGTGCATGCATGTGTACACAGCCAATATCACTATGTATATAAGTGTGCATGCACGTGTACACAGCCAATATCACTATGTATATAAGTGTGCATGCACGTGTACACAGCCAATATCACTCTGTATATAGTGTACATGCACGTGTACACAGCCAATATCACTCTGTATATAAGTGTGCATGCACGTGTACACAGCCAATATCACTCTGCATATAAGTGTGCATGCATGTGTACACAGCCAATATCACTATGTATATAAGTGTGCATGCATGTGTACACAGCAAATATCACTATGTATATAAGTGTGCATGCATGTGTACACAGCCAATATCACTATGTATATAAGTGTGCATGCACGTGTACACAGTCAATATTACTCTGTATATAAGTGTGCATGCATGTGTACACAGCCAATATCACTATGTATATAAGTGTGCATGCATGTGTACACAGCCAATATCACTATGTATATAAGTATGCATGCATGTGTACACAGCCAATATCACTATGTATATAAGTGTGCATGCACATGTACACAGCCAATATCACTATGTATATAAGTATGCATGCATGTGTACACAGCCAATATCACTATGTATATAAGTGTGCATGCATGTGTACACAGCCAATATCGCTCTGTATATAAGTGTGCATGCATGTGTACACAGCCAATATCACTATGTATATAAGTGTGCATGCACGTGTACACAGTCAATATTACTCTGTATATAAGTGTGCATGCATGTGTACACAGCCAATATCACTATGTATATAAGTGTGCATGCACGTGTACACAGCCAATATTACTCTGTATATAAGTGTGCATGCATGTGTACACAGCCAATATTACTATGTATATAAGTGTTCATGCACGTGTACACAGCCAATATCACTCTGTATATAAGTGTGCATGAACGTGTACACAGCCAATATCACTCTGTATATAAGTGTGCATGCATGTGTACACAGCCAATATCACTATGTATATAAGTGTGCATGCATGTGTACACAGCAACTATCACTATGTATATTAGTGTGCATGCACGTGTACACAGCCACTATCACTATGTATATAAGTGTGCATGCACGTGTACACAACCAATATCACTATGTATATAAGTGTGCTTGCACGTGTACACAACCAATATCACTATGTATATAAGTGTGCATGCACGTGTACACAACCAATATCACTATGTATATAAGTGTGCATGCACGTGTACACAACCAATATCACTCTGTATATAAGTGTGCATGCACGTGTACACAGCCAATATCACTATGTATATAAGTGTGCATGCACGTGTACACAGCCAATATCACACTGTATATAAGTGTGCATGCATGTGTACACAGCCAATATCACTATGTATATAAGTGTGCATGCACGTGTACACAGCCAATATCACTATGTATATAAGAGTGCATGCACGTGTACACAGCCAATATCACTATGTATATAAGTGTGCATGCACGAGTACACAGCCAATATCACTATATATATAAGTGTGCATGCATGTGTACACAGTCAATATCACTCTGTATATAAGTGTACATGCACGTGTACACAGCCAATATCACTATGTATATAAGTGTGCATGCACGTGTACACAGCAAATATCACTATGTATATAAGTGTGCATGCATGTGTACACAGCAAATATCTGTATATAAGTGTGCATGCACGTTTACACAACCAATATCACTATGTATATAAGTGTGCATGCACGTGTACACAACCAATATCACTATGTATATAAGTGTGCATGCACGTGTAGACAACCAATATCACTATGTATATAAGTGTGCATGCATGTGTACACAGCCAATATCACTATGTATATAAGTGTGCATGCATGTGTACACAGCCAATACCACTATGTATATAAGTGTGCATGCACGTGTACACAGCCAATATCACTATGTATATAAGTGTGCATGCACGTGTACACAGCCAATATCACTCTGCATATAAGTGTGCATGCACGTGTACACAGCCAATATCACTCTGAATATAAGTGTGCATGCACGTGTACACAGCCAATATCACTCTGTATATAAGTGTGCATGCATGTGTACACAGCCAATATCACTATGTATATAAGTGTGCATGCATGTGTACACAGCAACTATCACTATGTATATAAGTGTGCATGCACGTGTACACAGCCAATATTACTATGTATATAAGTGTGCATGCACGTGTACACAGCCAATATCACTATGTATATAAGTGTGCATGCACGTGTACACAGCCAATATCACTATATATATAAGTGTGCATGCATGTGTACACAGTCAATATCACTCTGTATATAAGTTTACATGCACGTGTACACAGCCAATATCACTATGTATATAAGTGTGCATGCACGTGTACACAGCAACTATCACTATGTATATAAGTGTGCATGCATGTGTACACAGCAAATATCTGTATATAAGTGTGCATGCACGTGTACACAACCAATATCACTATGTATATAAGTGTGCATGCACGTGTACACAACCAATATCACTATGTATATAAGTGTGCATGCACGTGTAGACAACCAATATCACTATGAATATAAGTGTGCATGCATGTGTACACAGCCAATATCACTATGTATATAAGTGTGCATGCATGTGTATACAGCCAATATCACTTTGTATATAAGTGTGCATGCATGTGTACACAGCCAATATCACTATGTATATAAGTGTGCATGCATGTGTACACAGCCAATATCACTATGTATATAAGTGTGCACGCACGTGTACACAACCAATATCACTATGTATATAAGTGCGCATGCACGTGTACACAACCAATATCACTCTAATTATAAGTGTGCATGCACGTGTACACAGCCACTATCACTATGTATATAAGTATGCATGCACGTGTACACAGCCAATATCACTCTGTATATAAGTGTCCATGCATGTGTACACAGCCAATATCACTATGTATATAAGTGTGCATGCATGTGTACACAGCCAATATCAATATGTATATAAGTGTGCATGCACGTGTACACAGCCAATATCACTCTGTATATAGTGTGCATGCACGTGTACACAGCCAATATCACTCTGTATATAAGTGTGCATGCACGTGTACACAGCCAATATCACTTTGTATATAAGTGTGCATGCATGTGTACACAGCCAATATCACTATGTATATAAGTGTGCATGCATGTGTACACAGCAACTATCACTATGTATATAAGTGTGCATGCACGTGTACACAGCCAATATCACTATGTATATAAGTGTGCAGGCACGTGTACACAGCCAATATCACTATGTATATAAGTGTGCATGCACGTGTACACAGTCAATATCACTCTGTATATAAGTGTGCATGCACGTGTACACAGCCAATATCACTCTGTATATAAATGTGCATGCACGTGTACACAGCCAATATCACTCTGTATATAAGTGTGCATGCACGTGTACACAGCAACTATCACTATGCATATAAGTGTGCATGCATGTGTACACAGCAACTATCACTATGTATATAAGTGTGCATGCACGTGTACACAGCCAATATCACTATGCATATAAGTGTGCATGCACGTGTACACAGCCAATATCACTATGTATATAATTGTGCATGCATGTGTACACAGTCAATATCACTCTGTATATAAGTGTACATGCACGTGTACACAGCCAATATCACTATGTATATAAGTGTGCATGCACGTGTACACAGCAAATATTACTATGTATATAAGTGTGCATGCATGTGTACACAGCAAATATCTGTATATAAGTGTGCATGCACGTGCACACAACCAATATCACTATGTATATAGGTGTGCATGCACGTGTACATAACCAATATCACTATGTATATAAGTGTGCATGCACGTGTACACAATCAATATCACTATGTATATAAGTGTGCATGCATGTGTACACAGCCAATATCACTATGTATATAAGTGTGCATGCATGTGTATACAGCCAATATCACTATATATATAAGTGTGCATGCATGTGTACACAGTCAATATCACTCTGTATATAAGTTTACATGCACGTGTACACAGCCAATATCACTATGTATATAAGTGTGCATGCACGTGTACACAGCAACTATCACTATGTATATAAGTGTGCATGCATGTGTACAAAACAAATATCTGTATATAAGTGTGCATGCACGTGTAGACAACCAATATCACTATGAATATAAGTGTGCATGCAAGTGTACACAGCCAATATCACTATGTATATAAGTGTGCATGCATGTGTATACAGCCAATATCACTTTGTATATAAGTGTGCATGCATGTGTACACAGCCAATATCACTATGTATATAAGTGTGCATGCATGTGTACACAGCCAATATCACTATGTATATAAGTGTGCATGCACGTGTACACAACCAATATCACTATGTATATAAGTGCGCATGCACGTGTACACAACCAATATCACTCTGTATATAAGTGTGCATGCACGTGTACACAGCCAATATCACTATGTATATAAGTATGCATGCACGTGTACACAGCCAATATCACTCTGTTTATAAGTGTCCATGCATGTGTACACAGCCAATATCACTATGTATATAAGTGTGCATGCATGTGTACACAGCCAATATCACTATGTATATAAGTGTACATGCACGTGTACACAGCCAATATCACTCTGTATATAGTGTGCATGCACGTGTACACAGCCAATATCACTCTGTATATAAGTGTGCATGCACGTGTACACAGCCAATATCACTTTGTATATAAGTGTGCATGCATGTGTACACAGCCAATATCACTATGTATATAAGTGTGCATGCATGTGTACACAGCAACTATCACTATGTATATAAGTGTGCATGCACGTGTACACAGCCAATATCACTATGTATATAAGTGTGCATGCACGTGTACACAGCCAATATCACTATGTATATAAGTGTGCATGCACGTGTACACAGCCAATATCACTCTGTATATAAGTGTGCATGCACGTGTACACAGCCAATATCACTCTGTATATAAGTGTGCATGCACGTGTACACAGCCAATATCACTATGTATATAAGTGTGCATGCATGTGTACACAGCCAATATCACTATGTATATAAGTGTGCATGCATGTGTACACAGCAACTATCACTATGTATATAAGTGTGCATGCACGTGTACACAGCCAATATCACTATGCATATAAGTGTGCATGCACGTGTACACAGCCAATATCACTATGTATATAATTGTGCATGCATGTGTACACAGTCAATATCACTCTGTATATAAGTGTACATGCACGTGTACACAGCCAATATCACTATGTATATAAGTGTGCATGCACGTGTACACAGCAAATATTACTATGTAAAACACAAACACAATATAAGTGTGCATGCATGTGTACACAGCCAATATCACTATGTATATAAGTGTGCATGCACGTGTACACAGCCAATATCACTATGTATATAAGTGTGCATGCATGTGTACACAGCCAATATCACTATGTATATAAGTGTGCATGCATGTGTACACAGCCAATATCACTATGTATATAAGTGTGCATGCATGTGTACACAGCCAATATCACTATGTATATAAGTGTGCATGCATGTGTACACAGCCAATATCACTCTGTATATAAGTGTACATGCACGTGTACACAGCCAATATCACTATGTATATAAGTGTGCATGCACGTGTACACAGCAAATATCACTATGTATATAAGTGTGCATGCATGTGTACAAAACAAATATCTGTATATAAGTGTGCATGCACGTGTACACAACCAATATCACTATGATATAAGTGTGCATGCAAGTGTACACAGCCAATATCACTATGTATATAAGTGTGCATGCATGTGTACACAGCCAATATCACTATGTATATAAGTGTGCATGCATGTGTACACAGCCAATATCACTATGTATATAAGTGTGCATGCATGTGTACACAGCCAATATCACTATGTATATAAGTGTGCATGCACGTGTACACAACCAATATCACTATGTATATAAGTGCGCATGCACGTGTACACAACCAATATCACTCTGTATATAAGTGTGCATGCACGTGTACACAGCCAATATCACTATGTATATAAGTATGCATGCACGTGTACACAGCCAATATCACTCTGTTTATAAGTGTCCATGCATGTGTACACAGCCAATATCACTATGTATATAAGTGTGCATGCATGTGTACACAGCCAATATCACTATGTATATAAGTGTACATGCACGTGTACACAGCCAATATCACTCTGTATATAGTGTGCATGCACGTGTACACAGCCAATATCACTCAGTATATAAGTGTGCATGCACGTGTACACAGCCAATATCACTTTGTATATAAGTGTGCATGCATGTGTACACAGCCACTATCACTATGTATATAAGTATGCATGCACGTGTACACAGCCAATATCACTCTGTATATAAGTGTCCATGCATGTGTACACAGCCAATATCACTATGTATATAAGTGTGCATGCATGTGTACACAGCCAATATCAATATGTATATAAGTGTGCATGCACGTGTACATAGCCAATATCACTCTGTAAATAATGTGCATGCACGTGTACACAGCCAATATCACTCTGTATATAAGTTTGCATGCTCGTGTACACAGCCAATATCACTTTGTATATAAGTGTGCATGCATGTGTACACAGCCAATATCACTATGTATATAAGTGTGCATGCATGTGTACACAGCAACTATCACTATGTATATAAGTGTGCATGCACGTGTACACAGCCAATATCACTATGTATATAAGTGTGCATGCACGTGTACACAGCCAATATCACTATGTATATAAGTGTGCATGCACGTGTACACAGCCAATATCACTCTGTATATAAGTGTGCATGCACGTGTACACAGCCAATATCACTATGTATATAAGTGTGCATGCACGTGTACACAGCCAATATCACTATGCATATAAGTGTGCATGCACGTGTACACAGCCAATATCACTATGTATATAAGTGTGCATGCATGTGTACACAGCCAATATCACTCTGTATATAAGTGTACATGCACGTGTACACAGCCAATATCACTATGTATATAAGTGTGCATGCACGTGTACACAGCAAATATCACTATGTATATAAGTGTGCATGCATGTGTACACAGCCAATATCACTATGTATATAAGTGTGCATGCATGTGTATACAGCCAATATCACTATATATATAAGTGTGCATGCATGTGTACACAGTCAATATCACTCTGTATATAAGTTTACATGCACGTGTACACAGCCAATATCACTATGTATATAAGTGTGCATGCACGTGTACACAGCGACTATCACTATGTATATAAGTGTGCATGCATGTGTACACAGCAAATATCTGCAGATAAGTGTGCATGCACGTGTACACAACCAATATCACTATGTATATAAGTGTGCATGCACGTGTACACAACCAATATCACTATGTATATAAGTGTGCATGCACGTGTAGACAACCAATATCACTATGAATATAAGTGTGCATGCAAGTGTACACAGCCAATATCACTATGTATATAAGTGTGCATGCATGTGTATACAGCCAATATCACTTTGTATATAAGTGTGCATGCATGTGTACACAGCCAATATCACTATGTATATAAGTGTGCATGCATGTGTACACAGCCAATATCACTATGTATATAAGTGTGCATGCACGTGTACACAACCAATATCACTATGTATATAAGTGCGCATGCACGTGTACACAACCAATATCACTCTGTATATAAGTGTGCATGCACGTGTACACAGCCAATATCACTATGTATATAAGTATGCATGCACGTGTACACAGCCAATATCACTCTGTTTATAAGTGTCCATGCATGTGTACACAGCCAATATCACTATGTATATAAGTGTGCATGCATGTGTACACAGCCAATATCACTATGTATATAAGTGTACATGCACGTGTGCACAGCCAATATCACTCTGTATATAGTGTGCATGCACGTGTACACAGCCAATATCACTCTGTATATAAGTGTGCATGCACGTGTACACAGCCAATATCACTTTGTATATAAGTGTGCATGCATGTGTACACAGCCAATATCACTATGTATATAAGTGTTCATGCATGTGTACACAGCAACTATCACTATGTATATAAGTGTGCATGCACGTGTACACAGCCAATATCGCTATGTATATAAGTGTGCATGCACGTGTACACAGCCAATATCACTATGTATATAAGTGTGCATGCACGTGTACACAGCCAATATCACTCTGTATATAAGTGTGCATGCACGTGTACACAGCCAATATCACTCTGTATATAAGTGTGCATGCACGTGTACACAGCCAATATCACTCTGTATATAAGTGTGCATGCATGTGTAAACAGCCAATATCACTATGTATATAAGTGTGCATGCATGTGTACACAGCAACTATCACTATGTATATAAGTGTGCATGCACGTGTACACAGCCAATATCACTATGCATATAAGTGTGCATGCACGTGTACACAGCCAATATCACTATGTATATAATTGTGCATGCATGTGTACACAGTCAATATCACTCTGTATATAAGTGTACATGCACGTGTACACAGCCAATATCACTATGTATATAAGTGTGCATGCACGTGTACACAGCAAATATTACTATGTATATAAGTGTGCATGCATGTGTACACAGCAAATATCTGTATATAAGTGTGCATGCACGTGCACACAACCAATATCACTATGTATATAGGTGTGCATGCACGTGTACATAACCAATATCACTATGTATATAAGTGTGCATGCACGTGTACACAACCAATATCACTATGTATATAAGTGTGCATGCATATGTACACAGCCAATATCACTATGTATATAAGTGTGCATGCATGTGTATACAGCCAATGTCACTTTGTATATAAGTGTGCATGCATGTGTATACAACCAATATCACTATGTATATAAGTGTGCATGCATGTGTATACAGCCAATATCACTTTGTATATAAGTTTGCATGCATGTGTACACAGCCACTATCACTATGTATATAAGTGTATATGCATGTGTACACAGCCAATATCACTATGAATATAAGTGTGCATGCATGTGTACACAACCAATATTACTATGTATATAAGTGTGCATGCACGTGTACACAACCAATATCACTATGTATATAAGTGTGCATGCATGTGTACACAGCCAATATCACTATGTATATAAGTGTGCATGCATGTGTACACAGCAACTATCACTATGTATATAAGTGTGCATGCACGTGTACACAACCCATATCACTATGTATATAAGTGTGCATGCATGTGTACACAGCAAATATTAGTCTGTATATACGTGTACATGCACGTGTACACAACCAATATCACTCTGTATATAAGTGTGCATGCATGTGTACACAGCAACTATCACTATGTATATAAGAGTGCATGCATGTGTACACAGCAACTATCACTATGTATATAAGTGTGCATGCATGTGTACACAGCCAATATCACTATGTATATAAGAGTGCATGCATGTGTACACAGCAACTACCACTATGTATATAAGTGTGCATGCACGTGTACACAGCCAATATCATTCTGTATATAAGTGTGCATGCATGTGTACACAGCAAATATCTGTATATAAGATTGCATGCACGTGTACACAGCCAATATCACTATGTATATAAGTATGCATGCATGTGTACACAGCAAATATCAATATGTATATAAGTATGCATGCATGTGTACACAGCCAATATCACTATGTATATAAGGGTGCATGCATGTGTACACATCAACTATCACTATGTATATAAGTGTGCATGCACGTGTACACAGCCAATATCATTCTGTATATAGGTATGCATGCACGTGAACACAGCCAATATCACTATGTATATAAGTGTGCATGCATGTGTACACAGCCAATATCACTATGTATATAAGTGTGCATGCACGTGTACACAGCCAATATCACTATGTATATAAGTGTACATGCATGTGTACACAGCCAATATCACTATGTATATAAGTGTGCATGCATGTGTACACAGCCAATATCACTATGTATATAAGTGTGCATGCATGTGTACACAGCAACTATCACTATGTATATAAGTGTGCATGCACGTGTACACAACCAATATCACTATGTATATAAGTGTGCATGCATGTGTACACAGCAAATATTACTCTGTATATAAGTGTGCATGCACGTGTACACAGCCAATATCACTATTATATAAGTGTGCATGCATGTGTACACAGCCAATATCCTATGTATATAAGTGTGCATGCACGTGTACACAGCCAATATCACTATGTATATAAGTGTGCATGCACGTGTACACAACCAATATCACTATGTATATAAGTGTGCATGCACGTGTACACAGCCAATATCACTATGTATATAAGTGTGCATGCACGTGTACACAGCAAATATCACTATGTATATAAGTGTGCATGCATGTGTACACAGCCAATATATGTATATAAGTGTGCATGCACGTGTACACAGCCAATATCACTATATATAAGTGTGCATGCATGTGTACACAGCCAATATCACTATGTATATAAGTGTGCATGCACGTGTACACAGCAAATATCACTATGTATATAAGTGTGCATGCATGTGTACACAGCAAATATATGTATATAAGTGTGCATGCATGTGTACACAGCCAATATCACTATGTATATAAGTGTGCATGCATGTGTACACAGCCAATATCACTATGTATATAAGTGTGCATGCATGTGTACACAGCAAATATCACTATGTATATAAGTGTGCATGCACGTGTACACAGCCAATATCAC
>CM026395.1:19499557-19632738 GCA_014843695.1 Archivesica marissinica | reverse complement strand
ACATGCATGTGTTCACAGCAAATATCGTTGTATTTATGTGTGCATGCATGTGTACACATCCAATATCACTATGTATATAGGTGTGCATGCATGTGTACACAACCAATATCGCTATGTATTTAAGTGTGCATGCATGTGTACACATCCAATATCGCTATGTATATAAGTGTGCATGCATGTGTATACATCCAATATCACTTTGTATATAAGTGTGCATGCATGTGTATACATCCAATATCGCTATGTATATAAGTGTGCATGCATGTGTATACATCCAATATCACTATGTATATAGTGTGCATGCATGTTTACAGATCCAATATCACTATGTATATAAGTGTGCATGCATGTGTACACATCCAATATCACTCTGTATATAAGTGTGCATGCACGTGTACACAGCAAATATCTGTATATAAGTGTGCATGCACGTGTACACAGCCAATATCGCTATGTATATAAGAGTGCATGCATGTGTACACATCCAATATCGCTATGTATATAAGTGTGCATGCACGTGTACACATCCAATATCACTATGTATATAAGTGTACATGCACGTGTACACATCCAATATCGCTATGTATAAAAGTGTGCATGCACGTGTACACAGCCAATATCACTATGTATATAAGTGTGCATGCATGTGTACACAGCAAATATCACTATGTATATAAGTGTGCATGCATGTGTACACAGCCAATATCACTATATATATATAAGTGTGCATGCATGTACACAGCCAATATCATTATTTATATAAGTGTGCATGCATGTGTACACTGCAACTATCACTATGTATATAAGTGTGCATGCACGTGTACACAACCAATATTAGTCTGTATATAAGTGTGCATGCACGTGTGCACATCCACTATAACTATGTATATATGTGTGCATGCACGTGTACACAACCAATATTAGTCTGTATATAAGTGTGCATGCACGTGTACACAGCAAATATCACTATGTATATAAGTGTGCATGCATGTGTACACAGCGACTATATGTACATAAGTGTGCATGCATGTGTACACAGCCAATATCACTATATATAAGTGTGCATGCATGTGTACACAGCCACTATCACTATGTATATAAGTGTGCATGCACGTGTACACAGCAAATATCACTATGTATATAAATGTGCATGCATGTGTACACAGCCACTATATGTTTGTGTGTGTGTGTGTTTTGTGTGTGTGTTGGTGTTTGTGTTTGGTGTTTTGGTGGTTTGTTTTGGGTGTTGGTGGTTTTGTTTGTGGGGGTGTGTTGTGGTTTTGTGTGTGGGGGTACCAGCATATCACTTGTTATAAGTGTGCATGCAGTGACACAGCCAATATCACTATGTATATAATTGTGCATGCATGTGTACACAGTCAATATCACTTGTATATAAGTGTACATGCACGTGTACATAGCCAATATCGCTATGTATATAAGTATGCATGCACATGTACACAGCAAATATCACTCTGTATATAAGTGTGCATGCATGTGTACACAGCCAATATCTTGTATATAAGTGTGCATGCATGTGTACACAGCCAATATCACTATGTATATAAGTGTGCATGCACGTGTACACAACCAATATCACTGGTTTGTGTGTGGTGTGTGTTATGTATATAAGTGTGCATGCACGTGTACACAGCCAATATCACTATGTATATAAGTGTGCATGCACGTGTTCACAACCAATATCACTCTGTATATAAGTGTACATGCACGTGTACACAGCAAATATCGCTATGTATATAAGTGTGCATGCATGTGTACACAGCCAATATCGCTATGTATATAAGTGTGCATGCACGTGTGCACAGCCAATATCACTCTGTATATAAGTGTACATGCATGTGTACACAGCCAATATCGCTATGTATATAAGTGTGCATGCACGTGTACACAGCCAATATCACTATGTATATAAGTGTGCATGCACGTGTACACAACCAATATCACTCGGTATATAAGTGTGCATGCACGTGTATACAGCCAATATCACTATGTATATAAGTGTACATGCATGTTGTTGGTGTTTGTGTGTGTGTTGTTTTTTTGTGGTGTACACAGCCAATATCACTATGTATATAAGTGTGCATGCATGTGTACACAGCCAATATCACTATGTATATAAGTGTGCATGCATGTGTACACAGCCAATATCACTATGTATATAAGTGTGCATGCATGTGTACACAGCCAATATCACTATGTATATAAGTGTGCATGCACGTGTACACAGCAAATATCACTATGTATATAAGTGTGCATGCATGTGTACACAGCCAATATCACTATGTATATAAGTGTGCATGCACGTGTACACAGCCAATATCACTATGTATATAAGTGTGAATGCATGTGTACACAGCCAATATCACTATGTATATAAGTGTGCATGCACGTGTACACAGCAAATATCACTATGTATATAAGTGTTCATGCACGTGTACACAGCCAATATCACTATGTATATAAGTGAGCATGCACGTGTACACAGCAAATATCACTATGTATATAAGTGTGTGTGTGTACACAGCCAATATCACTCTGTATATAAGTGTACATGCATGTGTACACAGCAAATATCACTATGTATATAAGTGTGCATGCATGTGTACACAGACAATATCACTATGTATATAAGTGTACATGCATGTGTACATAGCCAATATCGCTATGTATATAAGTGTGCATGCATGTGTACACAGCAAATATCCTCTGTATATAAGTGTGCATGCATGTGTACACAGCCAATATCACTATGTATATAAGTGTGCATGCATGTGTACACAGCCAATATCACTATGTATATAAGTGTGCATGCACGTGTACACAACCAATATCACTCGGTATATAAGTGTGCATGCACGTGTACACAGCAAATAGTACTATGTATATAAGTGTGCATGCACGTGTACACAGCCAATATCACTATGTATATAAGTGTGCATGCACGTGTTCACAACCAATATCGCTCTGTATATAATGTACATGCATGTGTACACAACCAATATCGCTCTGTATTTAAGTGTACATACATGTGTACACATCCAATATCACTATGTATATAAGTGTACATGCATGTGTACACAACCAATATCGCTCTGTATTTAAGTGTACATGCATGTGTACACATCCAATATCGCTATGTATATAAGTGTGCATGCATGTGTACACATCCAATATCACTCTGTATATAAGTGTGCATGCACGTGTACACATCCAATATCGCTATGTATATAAGTGTGCATGCTGTGTACACATCCAATATCCTATGTATATAAGTGTGCATGCATGTGTACAGATCCAATATCACTATGTATATAAGTGTGCATGCATGTGTACACATCCAATATCACTCTGTATATAAGTGTGCATGCACGTGTACACAGCAAATATCTGTATATAAGTGTGCATGCACGTGTACACAGCCAATATCGCTATGTATATAAGAGTGCATGCATGTGTACACATCCAATATCGCTATGTATATAAGTGTGCATGCACGTGTACACATCCAATATCACTATGTATATAAGTGTACATGCACGTGTACACATCCAATATCGCTATGTATATAAGTGTGCATGCACGTGTACACAGCCAATATCACTATGTATATAAGTGTCCATGCATGTGTATACAGCAAATATCACTATGTATATAAGTGTGCATGCATGTGTACACAGCCAATATCACTATATATATAAGTGTGCATGCATGTACACAGCCAATATCATTATTTATATAAGTGTGCATGCATGTGTACACAGCAACTATCTCTATGTATATAAGTGTGCATGCACGTGTACACAACCAATATTAGTCTGTATATAAGTGTGCATGCACGTGTGCACATCCACTATAACTATGTATATATGTGTGCATGCACGTGTACACAACCAATATTAGTCTGTATATAAGTGTGCATGCACGTGTACACAGCAAATATCACTATGTATATAAGTGTGCATGCATGTGTACACAGCGACTATATGTACATAAGTGTGCATGCATGTGTACACAGCCAATATCACTATATATAAGTGTGCATGCATGTGTACACAGCCACTATCACTATGTATATAAGTGTGCATGCACGTGTACACAGCAAATATCACTATGTATATAAATGTGCATGCATGTGTACACAGCCACTATATGATTATAAGTGTGCATGCATGTGTACACAGCCAATATCACTATGTATATAAGTGTGCATGCATGTGTACACAGCCAATATCACGCTGTATATAAGTGTACATGCATGTGTACACAGCCAATATCACTATGTATATAAGTGTGCATGCATGTGTACACAGCCAATATCACACTGTATATAAGTGTGCACGCATGTGTACACAGCCAATATCACGCTGTATATAAGTGTGCATGCATGTGTACACAGCCAATATCACTCTGTATATAAGTGTACATGCACGTGTACACAGCCAATATCACTATGTATATAAGTGTGCATGCATGTGTACACAGACAATATCACTATGTATATAAGTGTACATGCACGTGTACATAGCCAATATCGCTATGTATATAAGTATGCATGCACATGTACACAGCAAATATCACTCTGTATATAAGTGTGCATGCATGTGTACACAGCCAATATCACTATGTATATAAGTGTGCATGCATGTGTACACAGCCAATATCACTATGTATATAAGTGTGCATGCACGTGTACACAACCAATATCACTCGGTATATAAGTGTGCATGCACGTGTACACAGCAAATAGTACTATGTATATAAGTGTGCATGCACGTGTACACAGCCAATATCACTATGTATATAAGTGTGCATGCACGTGTTCACAACCAATATCACTCTGTATATAAGTGTACATGCACGTGTACACAGCAAATATCGCTATGTATATAAGTGTGCATGCATGTGTACACAGCCAATATCGCTATGTATATAAGTGTGCATGCACGTGTGCACAGCCAATATCACTCTGTATATAAGTGTACATGCATGTGTACACAGCCAATATCGCTATGTATATAAGTGTGCATGCACGTGTACACAGCCAATATCACTATGTATATAAGTGTGCATGCACGTGTACACAACCAATATCACTCGGTATATAAGTGTGCATGCACGTGTATACAGCCAATATCACTATGTATATAAGTGTACATGCATGTATACACAGCCAATATGACGCTGTATATAAGTGTGCATGCATGTGTATACAGCCAATATCACTATTATATAAGTGTGCATGCACGTGTACACAGCCAATATCACTATGTATATAAGTGTGCATGCATGTGTACACAGCCAATATCACTATGTATATAAGTGTGCATGCATGTGTACACAGCCAATATCACTATGTATATAAGTGTGCATGCACGTGTACACAGCCAATATCACTATGTATATAAGTGTGCATGCACGTGTACACAGCAAATATCACTATGTATATAAGTGTGCATGCATGTGTACACAGCCAATATCACTATGTATATAAGTGTGCATGCACGTGTACACAGCCAATATCACTATGTATATAAGTGTGCATGCATGTGTACACAGCCAATATCACTATGTATATAAGTGTGCATGCACGTGTACACAGCAAATATCACTATGTATATAAGTGTGCATGCACGTGTACACAGCCAATATCACTATGTATATAAGTGTGCATGCATGTGTACACAGCAAATATCACTATGTATATAAGTTTGTATAAGGTGCATGCATGTGTACACAGCAAATATCACTATGTATATAAGTGTGCATGCACGTGTACACAGCAAATATCACTATGTATATAAGTGTGCATGCATGTGTACACAGCCAATATCACTATGTATATAAGTGTGCATGCATGTGTACACAGCAATATCACTATGTATATAAGTGTGCATGCATGTGTACACAGCAAATATCACTATGTATATAAGTGTGCATGCATGTGTACACAGCCAATATCACTATGTATATAAGTGTGCATGCATGTGTACACAGCCAATATCACTATGTATATAAGTGTGCATGCACGTGTACACAACCAATATCACTATGTATATAAGTGTGCATGCACGTGTACACAGCAAATATCACTATGTATATAAGTGTGCATGCATGTGTACACAGCCAATATCACTATGTATATAAGTGTGCATGCACGTGTACACAACCAATATCACTCTGTATATAATGTGCATGCATGTGTACACAACCAATATCGCTATGTATATAAGTGTGCATGCATGTGTACACATCCAATATCACTATGTATATAAGTGTGCATGCATGTGTACACAACCAATATCACTCTGTATATAAGTGTGCATGCATGTGTACACATCCAATATCGCTATGTATAAGTGTGCATGCAGTGTACACATCCAATATCACTCTGTATATAAGTGTGCATGCACGTGTACACACAAATTATGTATATAAGTGTGCATGCATGTGTACAGATCCAATATCACTATGTATATAAGTGTGCATGCATGTGTACACATCCAATATCACTCTGTATATAAGTGTGCATGCACGTGTACACAGCAAATATCTGTATATAAGTGTGCATGCACGTGTACACAGCCAATATCGCTATGTATATAAGAGTGCATGCATGTGTACACATCCAATATCGCTATGTATATAAGTGTGCATGCACGTGTACACATCCAATATCACTATGTATATAAGTGTACATGCACGTGTACACATCCAATATCGCTATGTATATAAGTGTGCATGCACGTGTACACAGCCAATATCACTATGTATATAAGTGTCCATGCATGTGTATACAGCAAATATCACTATGTATATAAGTGTGCATGCATGTGTACACAGCCAATATCACTATATATATAAGTGTGCATGCATGTACACAGCCAATATCATTATTTATATAAGTGTGCATGCATGTGTACACAGCAACTATCTCTATGTATATAAGTGTGCATGCACGTGTACACAACCAATATTAGTCTGTATATAAGTGTGCATGCACGTGTGCACATCCACTATAACTATGTATATATGTGTGCATGCACGTGTACACAACCAATATTAGTCTGTATATAAGTGTGCATGCACGTGTACACAGCAAATATCACTATGTATATAAGTGTGCATGCATGTGTACACAGCGACTATATGTACATAAGTGTGCATGCATGTGTACACAGCCAATATCACTATATATAAGTGTGCATGCATGTGTACACAGCCACTATCACTATGTATATAAGTGTGCATGCACGTGTACACAGCAAATATCACTATGTATATAAATGTGCATGCATGTGTACACAGCCACTATATGATTATAAGTGTGCATGCATGTGTACACAGCCAATATCACTATGTATATAAGTGTGCATGCATGTGTACACAGCCAATATCACGCTGTATATAAGTGTACATGCATGTGTACACAGCCAATATCACTATGTATATAAGTGTGCATGCATGTGTACACAGCTAATATCACACTGTATATAAGTGTGCACGCATGTGTACACAGCCAATATCACGCTGTATATAAGTGTGCATGCATGTGTACACAGCCAATATCACTCTGTATATAAGTGTACATGCACGTGTACACAGCCAATATCACTATGTATATAAGTGTGCATGCATGTGTACACAGACAATATCACTATGTATATAAGTGTACATGCACGTGTACATAGCCAATATCGCTATGTATATAAGTATGCATGCACATGTACACAGCAAATATCACTCTGTATATAAGTGTGCATGCATGTGTACACAGCCAATATCACTATGTATATAAGTGTGCATGCATGTGTACACAGCCAATATCACTATGTATATAAGTGTGCATGCACGTGTACACAACCAATATCACTCGGTATATAAGTGTGCATGCACGTGTACACAGCAAATAGTACTATGTATATAAGTGTGCATGCACGTGTACACAGCCAATATCACTATGTATATAAGTGTGCATGCACGTGTTCACAACCAATATCACTCTGTATATAAGTGTACATGCACGTGTACACAGCAAATATCGCTATGTATATAAGTGTGCATGCATGTGTACACAGCCAATATCGCTATGTATATAAGTGTGCATGCACGTGTGCACAGCCAATATCACTCTGTATATAAGTGTACATGCATGTGTACACAGCCAATATCGCTATGTATATAAGTGTGCATGCACGTGTACACAGCCAATATCACTATGTATATAAGTGTGCATGCACGTGTACACAACCAATATCACTCGGTATATAAGTGTGCATGCACGTGTATACAGCCAATATCACTATGTATATAAGTATACATGCATGTATACACAGCCAATATGACGCTGTATATAAGTGTGCATGCACGTGTACACAGCAAATATCACTCTGTATATAAGTGTACATGCATGTGTACACAGCAAATATCACTATGTATATAAGTGTGCATGCACGTGCACACAGCAAATATTACTATGTATATAAGTGTGCATGCATGTGTACACAGCCAATATCACTATGTATATAAGTGTGCATGCATGTGTACACAGCCAATATCACTATGTATATAAGTGTTCATGCATGTGTACACAGCCAATATCACTATATATATAAGTGTGCATGCATGTGTACACAGCAAATATCACTATTTATATAAGTGTGCATGCATGTGTACACAGCCAATATCACTATGTATATAAGTGTGCATGCCTGTGTACACAGCCAATATCACTATATATATAAGTGTGCATGCATGTGTACACAGCAAATATCACTATGTATATAAGTGTGCATGCATGTGTACACTGCCAATATCACTATATATATAAGTGTGCATGCATGTACACAGCCAATATCACTATGTATATAAGTGTGCATGCATGTGTACACAGCAACTATCACTATGTATATAAGTGTGCATGCAAATGTACACAACCAATATTAGTCTGTATATAAGTGTGCATGCACGTGTACACATCCACTATCACTATGTATATAAGTGTGCATGCACGTGTACACAACCAATATTAGTCTGTATATAAGTGTGCATGCACGTGTACACAGCAAATATCACTATGTATATAAGTGTGCATGCATGTGTACACAGCCACTATATGTATATATGTGTGCATGCATGTGTACACAGCCAATATCACTATGTATATAAGTGTGCATGCATGTGTACACAGCCAATATCACTATATATATAAGTGTGCATGCATGTGTACACAGCAAATATCACTATGTATATAAGTGTGCATGCATGTGTACACAGCCAATATCACTATATATATAAGTGTGCATGCATGTACACAGCCAATATCACTATTTATATAAGTGTGCATGCATGTGTACACAGCAACTATCACTATGTATATAAGTGTGCATGCACGTGTACACAACCAATATTAGTCTGTATATAAGTGTGCATGCACGTGTACACATCCACTATCACTATGTATATATGTGTGCATGCACGTGTACACAACCAATATTAGTCTGTATATAAATGTGCATGCACGTGTACACAGCAAATATCACTATGTATATAAGTGTGCATGCATGTGTACACAGCGACTATATGTACATAAGTGTGCATGCATGTGTACACAGCCAATATCACTATGTATATAAGTGTGCATGCATGTGTAAACAGCCACTATCACTATGTATATAAGTGTGCATGCACGTGTACACAGCAAATATCACTATGTATATAAGTGTGCATGCATGTGTACACAGCCACTATATGTATATAAGTGTGCATGCATGTGTACACAGCCAATATCACTATGTATATAAGTGTGCATGCATGTGTACACAGCCAATATCACGCTGTATATAAGTGTACATGCATGTGTACACAGCCAATATCACGCTGTATATAAGTGTGCATGCATGTGTACACAGCCAATATCACTATGCATATAAGTGTGCATGCACGTGTACACAGCCAATATCACTATGTATATAAGTGTACATGCATGTGTACACAGCCAATATCAATATGTATATAAGTGTACATGCATGTGTACACAGCCAATATCACTATGTATATAAGTGTGCATGCATGTGTACACAGTCAATATCGCTATGTATATAAGTGTGCATGCATGTGTACACAGCAAATATCTGTATATAAGTGTGCATGCACGTGTACACAGCCAATATCACTATGTATATAAGTGTGCATGCATGTGTACACAGCAAATATCCATATCACGTATATAGTGTGCATGCATGTGTACATCCAATATCACTATGTATATAAGTGTGCATGCATGTGTACACAGCCAATATATGTATATAAGTGTGCATGCATGTGTACACAGCCAATATCACTATGTATATAAGTGTGCATGCATGTGTACACAGCCAATATCACTATGTATATAAGTGTGCATGCATGTGTACACAGCAAATATCATACTATGTATATATGTGTGCATGCATGTGTACACAGCCAATATCACTATGTATATAAGTGTACATGCATGTGTACACAACCAATATCGCTCTGTATATAATGTACATGCATGTGTACACAACCAATATCGCTCTGTATTTAAGTGTACATACATGTGTACACATCCAATATCACTATGTATATAAGTGTACATGCATGTGTACACAACCAATATCGCTCTGTATTTAAGTGTACATGCATGTGTACACATCCAATATCGCTATGTATATAAGTGTGCATGCATGTGTACACATCCAATATCACTCTGTATATAAGTGTGCATGCACGTGTACACATCCAATATCGCTATGTATATAAGTGTGCATGCATGTGTACACATCCAATATCACTATGTATATAAGTGTGCATGCATGTGTACAGATCCAATATCACTATGTATATAAGTGTGCATGCATGTGTACACATCCAATATCACTCTGTATATAAGTGTGCATGCACGTGTACACAGCAAATATCTGTATATAAGTGTGCATGCACGTGTACACAGCCAATATCGCTATGTATATAAGAGTGCATGCATGTGTACACATCCAATATCGCTATGTATATAAGTGTGCATGCACGTGTACACATCCAATATCACTATGTATATAAGTGTACATGCACGTGTACACATCCAATATCGCTATGTATATAAGTGTGCATGCACGTGTACACAGCCAATATCACTATGTATATAAGTGTGCATGCATGTGTACACAGCAAATATCACTATGTATATAAGTGTGCATGCATGTGTACACAGCCAATATCACTATATATATAAGTGTGCATGCATGTACACAGCCAATATCATTATTTATATAAGTGTGCATGCATGTGTACACAGCAACTATCACTATGTATATAAGTGTGCATGCACGTGTACACAACCAATATTAGTCTGTATATAAGTGTGCATGCACGTGTGCACATCCACTATAACTATGTATATATGTGTGCATGCACGTGTACACAACCAATATTAGTCTGTATATAAGTGTGCATGCACGTGTACACAGCAAATATCACTATGTATATAAGTGTGCATGCATGTGTACACAGCGACTATATGTACATAAGTGTGCATGCATGTGTACACAGCCAATATCACTATATATAAGTGTGCATGCATGTGTACACAGCCACTATCACTATGTATATAAGTGTGCATGCACGTGTACACAGCAAATATCACTATGTATATAAATGTGCATGCATGTGTACACAGCCACTATATGTATATAAGTGTGCATGCATGTGTACACAGCCAATATCACTATGTATATAAGTGTGCATGCATGTGTACACAGCCAATATCACGCTGTATATAAGTGTACATGCATGTGTACACAGCCAATATCACTATGTATATAAGTGTGCATGCACGTGTACACAGCCAATATCACTCTGTATATAAGTGTGCATGCACGTGTACACAGCCAATATCACGCTGTATATAAGTGTGCATGCATGTGTACACAGCCAATATCACTCTGTATATAAGTGTACATGCACGTGTACACAGCCAATATCACTATGTATATAAGTGTGCATGCATGTGTACACAGACAATATCACTATGTATATAAGTGTACATGCACGTGTACATAGCCAATATCGCTATGTATATAAGTATGCATGCACATGTACACAGCAAATATCACTCTGTATATAAGTGTGCATGCATGTGTACACAGCCAATATCACTATGTATATAAGTGTGCATGCATGTGTACACAGCCAATATCACTATGTATATAAGTGTGCATGCACGTGTACACAACCAATATCACTCGGTATATAAGTGTGCATGCACGTGTACACAGCAAATAGTACTATGTATATAAGTGTGCATGCACGTGTACACAGCCAATATCACTATGTATATAAGTGTGCATGCACGTGTTCACAACCAATATCGCTCTGTATATAATGTACATGCATGTGTACACAACCAATATCGCTCTGTATTTAAGTGTACATACATGTGTACACATCCAATATCACTATGTATATAAGTGTACATGCATGTGTACACAACCAATATCGCTCTGTATTTAAGTGTACATGCATGTGTACACATCCAATATTGCTATGTATATAAGTGTGCATGCATGTGTACACATCCAATATCACTCTGTATATAAGTGTGCATGCACGTGTACACATCCAATATCGCTATGTATATAAGTGTGCATGCATGTGTACACATCCAATATCACTATGTATATAAGTGTGCATGCATGTGTACACAGCCAATATCACTATGTATATAAGTGTGCATGCATGTGTACACAGCCAATATCACTATGTATATAAGTGTGCATGCACGTGTACACAGCAAATATCTGTATATAAGTGTGCATGCACGTGTACACAGCCAATATCACTATGTATATAAGTGTGCATGCATGTGTACACAGCAATATCACTATGTATATAAGTGTGCATGCACGTGTACACACCAATATTACTCTGTATATAAGTGTGCATGCACGTGTACACATCCATATTGTATATAGTGTGCATGCACGTGTACACACCAATATATTGTATATAAGTGTGCATGCAGTGTACACAGCAATATCACTATGTATATAAGTGTGCATGCATGTGTACACAGCATATTATGTATATAAGTGTGCATGCATGTGTACACAGCCAATATCACTATGTATATAAGTGTGCATGCAGTGTACACAGCATATCACTATGTATATAAGTGTGCATGCAGTGTACACAGCAATATATGTATATAAGTGTGCATGCATGTGTACACAGCAATATCTGTATTGTGTGTGGTGCAATATCACTATGTATATAAGTGTGCATGCATGTGTACACAGCCAATATCACTATGTATATAAGTGTGCATGCATGTGTACACAGCCAATATCACTATGTATATAAGTGTGCATGCATGTGTACACAGCCAATATCACTATGTATATAAGTGTGCATGCATGTGTACACAGCCAATATCATTGTTTGTGTTGGTGTCAATATCACTATGTATATAAGTGTGCATGCATGTGTACACAGCAATATATGTATATAAGTGTGCATGCATGTGTACACAGCCAATATCACTATGTATATAAGTGTGCATGCATGTGTACACAGCCAATATCACTATGTATATAAGTGTGCATGCATGTGTACACAGCAAATATCTGTATATAAGTGTGCATGCACGTGTACACAGCCAATATCACTATGTATATATGTGTGCATGCATGTGTACCAATCCAATATCACTATGTATATAAGTGTGCATGCATGTGTACACAGCCACTATATGTATATATGTGTGCATGCATGTGTACACAGCCAATATCACTATGTATATAAGTGTGCATGCATGTGTACACAGTCAATATCGCTATGTATATAAGTGTGCATGCATGTGTACACAGCAAATATCTGTATATAAATGTGCATGCACGTGTACACAGCCAATATCACTATGTATATATGTGTGCATGCATGTGTACCAATCCAATATCACTATGTATATAAGTGTGCATGCATGTGTACACAGCCACTATATGTATATATGTGTGCATGCATGTGTACACAGCCAATATCACTATGTATATAAGTGTACATGCATGTGTACACAACCAATATCGCTCTGTATATAATGTACATGCATGTGTACACAACCAATATCGCTCTGTATTTAAGTGTACATACATGTGTACACATCCAATATCACTATGTATATAAGTGTACATGCATGTGTACACAACCAATATCGCTCTGTATTTAAGTGTACATGCATGTGTACACATCCAATATCGCTATGTATATAAGTGTGCATGCATGTGTACACATCCAATATCACTCTGTATATAAGTGTGCATGCACGTGTACACATCCAATATCGCTATGTATATAAGTGTGCATGCATGTGTACACATCCAATATCACTATGTATATAAGTGTGCATGCATGTGTACACATCCAATATCACTCTGTATATAAGTGTGCATGCACGTGTACACAGCAAATATCTGTATATAAGTGTGCATGCACGTGTACACAGCCAATATCTTGTATATAAGTGTGCATGCATGTGTACACATCCAATATCGCTATGTATATAAGTGTGCATGCACGTGTACACATCCAATATCACTATGTATATAAGTGTACATGCACGTGTACACATCCAATATCGCTATGTATATAAGTGTGCATGCACGTGTACACAGCCAATATCACTATGTATATAAGTGTGCATGCATGTGTACACAGCAAATATCACTATGTATATAAGTGTGCATGCATGTGTACACAGCCAATATCACTATATATATAAGTGTGCATGCATGTACACAGCCAATATCATATTATATAAGTGTGCATGCATGTGTACACAGCAACTATCACTATGTATATAAGTGTGCATACACGTGTACACAACCAATATTAGTCTGTATATAAGTGTGCATGCACGTGTGCACATCCACTATAACTATGTATATATGTGTGCATGCACGTGTACACAACCAATATTAGTCTGTATATAAGTGAGCATGCACGTGTACACAGCAAATATCACTATGTATATAAGTGTGCATGCATGTGTACACAGCGACTATATGTACATAAGTGTGCATGCATGTGTACACAGCCAATATCACTATGTATATAAGTGTGCATGCATGTGTACACAGCCACTATCACTATGTATATAAGTGTGCATGCACGTGTACACAGCAAATATCACTATGTATATAAATGTGCATGCATGTGTACACAGCCACTATATGTATATAAGTGTGCATGCATGTGTACACAGCCAATATCACTATGTATATAAGTGTGCATGCATGTGTACACAGCCAATATCACGCTGTATATAAGTGTACATGCATGTGTACACAGCCAATATCACTATGTATATAAGTGTGCATGCATGTGTACACAGCCAATATCACGCTGTATATAAGTGTGCACGCATGTGTACACAGCCAATATCACGCTGTATATAAGTGTGCATGCATGTGTACACAGCCAATATCACTCTGTATATAAGTGTACATGCACGTGTACACAGCCAATATCACTATGTATATAAGTGTGCATGCATGTGTACACAGACAATATCACTATGTATATAAGTGTACATGCACGTGTACATAGCCAATATCGCTATGTATATAAGTATGCATGCACATGTACACAGCAAATATCACTCTGTATATAAGTGTGCATGCATGTGTACACAGCCAATATCACTATGTATATAAGTGTGCATGCATGTGTACACAGCCAATATCACTATGTATATAAGTGTGCATGCACGTGTACACAGCCAATATCACTATGAATATATGTGTACATGCATGTGTACACAGCCAATATCAATATGTATATAAGTGTACATGCATGTCTACGCAGCCAATATCATTATGTATATAAGTGTGCATGCATGTGTACAGTCAATATCGCTATGTATATAAGTGTGCATGCATGTGTACACAGCAAATATCTGTATATAAGTGTGCATGCACGTGTACCCAGCCAATATCACTATGTATATAAGTGTGCATGCATGTGTACACAGTCAATATCGCTATGTATATAAGTGTGCATGCATGTGTACACAGCAAATATCTGTATATAAGTGTGCATGCACGTGTACACAGCCAATATCACTATGTATATATGTGTGCATGCATGTGTACACATCTAATATCACTATGTATATAAGTGTGCACGCATGTGTACACAGCCAATATCACGCTGTATATAAGTGTGCATGCATGTGTACACAGCCAATATCACTCTGTATATAAGTGTACATGCATGTGTACACAACCAATATCGCTCTGTATTTAAGTGTACATGCATGTGTACACATCCAATATCACTATGTATATAAGTGTACATGCATGTGTACACAACCAATATCGCTCTGTATTTAAGTGTACATGCATGTGTTCACATCCAATATCACTCTGTATATAAGTGTGCATGCACGTGTACACAGCAACTATCACTCTGTATATAAGTGTGCAGGCACGTGTACACATCCAATATCGCTATGTATATAAGTGTGCATGCATGTGTACACATCCAATATCACTATGTATATAAGTGTGCATGCATGTGTACACATCCAATATCACTATGTATATAAGTGTGCATGCATGTGTACACATCCAATATCACTATGTATATAAGTGTGCATGCATGTGTACACATCTTTTTTTTGTGTGGTTTTTGTTTGTGTGTGGTGTCAATATCACTATGTATATAAGTGTGCATGCATGTGTACACAGCCAATATCACTTGTATATAAGTGTGCATGCATGTGTACACATCCAATATCACTATGTATATAAGTGTGCATGCATGTGTACACAGCCAATATCACTCTGTATATAAGTGTGCATGCATGTGTACACAGCCAATATCACTCTGTATATAAGTGTGCATGCATGTGTACACAGCCAATATCACTCTGTATATAAGTGTGCATGCATGTGTACACAGCCAATATCACTATGTATATAAGTGTGCATGCATGTACACAGCCAATATCTGTATATAAGTGTGCATGCAGTGTACACAGCCAATATCCTATGTATATAAGTGTGCATGCATGTGTACACCACTATGTATATAAGTGTGCATGCATGTGTACACAGCCAATATCACTATATATATAAGTGTGCATGCACGTGTACACAGCCAATATCACTATGTATATAAGTGTACATGCACGTGTACACAGCCAATATCACGCTGTATATAAGTGTGCATGCATGTGTACACAGCCAATATCACTATGTATATATGTGTGCATGCACGTGTACACAGCCAATATCACTATGTATATAAGTGTGCATGCACGTGTACTCAGCCAATATCACTCTGTATATAAGTGTACATGCACGTGTACACAGCCAATATCACGCTGTATATAAGTGTGCATGCATGTGTACACAGCAAATATCACTATGTATATAAGTGTACATGCATGTGTACACAGCCAATATTAATCTGTATATACGTGTGCATGCATGTGTACACATCCAATATCACTATGTATATAAGTGTACATGCATGTGTACACAGCCAATATTAATCTGTATATACGTGTGCATGCATGTGTACACAGCCAATATCACTATGTATATAAGTGTGCATGCATGTGTACACAGCCAATATCACTCTGTATATAAGTGTGCATGCATGTGTACACAGCAAATATCACTATGTATATAAGTGTGCACGCATGTGTACACAGCCAATATCACTCTGTATATAAGTGTGCATGCATGTGTACACAGCCAATATCACTTTGTATATAAGTGTACATGCATGTGTACACAGCCAATATCACTATGTATATAAGTGTACATGCATGTGTACACAGCAAATATCACTATGTATATATGTGTGCATTCATGTGTACACAACCAATATCACGCTGTATATAAGTGTGCATGCACGTGTACACAACCAATATCACGCTGTATATAAGTGTGCATGCACGTGTACACAACCAATATCACGCTGTATATAAGTATGCATGCATGTGTACACAACCAATATCACGCTGTATATAAGTGTGCATGCATGTGTACACATCCAATATCACTTTGTATATAAGTGTGCATGCATATTCTAACCGAGTGATTACTGTTGTTTAACTTTTCCCTTATAGAAGCACCTCTTGACGCCATTACCAATACGACATACATTGCCAATGTAGTTGCCACATCAATGTTCATAATAAAGACCAGACTCTCATGTAGTCCCAATAATATCTATGGAGGTGGGATAGATATGGCGACTACGTATCCACAGCATAGCTAAATGGCTGTCGTCTGTATGGAAATATAACAGTATATTAACCTAAATCTCTATGAAGGAAAGGGTTAATTGAAACCACGTACCTATTCCCGCTGTACGTTAGAATTCCATTGATAGCGTGGTTTTCCTTCATGCGAGGCTGCTGTACTGCTGGTTATATTATATTTATGTTATATTTCGGGTTTTAAGCCTGCATCAGCACCATTGTGGGCTATATCGCCGGCGGGCAGTTTACCTAACAACACCTTTCCTGAGCAGGCTCCAGCGGTTAACCAGTACTTGGGTGCACCAACCTCCGTAAGAAACTGCCAACTTTTTTATATAAATGAGACACGGCCTGAGCGGGGCTCGAACCCGTGACCATCAATGTGTCGATGGTTCTACACCATAAACTGTAATAATATAAACACAATTTAAATAGTGTCATCTATTAACATTTATAGAATAATCTATTATATATTAAGAATGGCACACGGCAAGGTAAATCCACCACCAACATGCATTGGTCCCTCATTTACAATGCCATCGAGCAGGCATACATATACGCATTCGAAACAAGACTCCCGTAGCTTGGTTTGTGACAAGAAACCATGTGTGGCATTAAATTTATATCACGTTACTTCGCTAATAATGGCTTTGTTAGTGTATATTTATAACATGTTATCATGCGACAATCAAAATAAGGAACATTTTAACTGATATCAATGCAGTTAAGAAGAACATTTCCCATGGATATACTAACACGTGTAGAAACATTAGCTGCCCTTAACTCTGACGACACACGAAACACACCGTAAATACCGAACTTGGTTGTAATAAGGAAACCTTGCATACATGTCACTATTAGTTCGATTTTTCTGGACGAATGGGAATTTTTGTGACAAGAATTACTCTCATGTATTCGTATGGTAGTTATTAAAAGTATCCATCTGTTTTCAGGGAACTAGTTCCAAGCTTTCACTGGTGTGCGCATATACATACAGACTTGAGCTGGAATCCAGAAATGGCCAGGTCAATCTATTTACGTAGTTGAAAGTTCTGCAACAATAATTGGTTCCCATATGATTCGCGGATGTTCCAGCAGGGATGTGATATATACTATTATGTTGGACAGGGTTTCATGCTATTGTCAACATGTTTGCATTCAATTACTAAACTATGCACTTTATAATTTATATACATTCACTCAATACACTATCCGAGTGTGTATTATGCAGCGTGAGCTTTCAATGATCCTTGATATTTAACAAATAAGTACCCATTGCACATACTGTATGAGATCTGACGAGGTATAGTAATTTAATAATCATAAGAAGCGATAACCGAATTGATAACATGTTATGCAAAGGAAACAACGACAAAAACAGAGGAAAACACTTAATATGACATATCTACTTTTAGGGAGTATTCAGGGGCAGTAGCCGTCTCACATTAACAAGTCTGTATAAGAAAATAATAGATCCCATTGTTTTATATGGATCCGAACATTGCAATTGGAATTAACGACTAACGATATTGATAAACCACAAACAACTATCATGTTATCAGTTAATTAACACGATTTTGATAAAATCACAATTATCATACCGCAACATCTGGTTAGGGAACAACAGTAAAAACAAAGGATTCTAACTTAAAGGATCTATTCACATTTGGGAATAAATCGGACTTTATCTGCCAAGGGAGGTAATAGAAAATTACTGATGTCTCTCATTGGAAATAAATCGTATGCACGGACGGGGAACTAGTAGGCATGAACAACTTGGAGGTAGTACTCCATCTAAAACGTAATGAAGCAACACAATACATATACAGTCAAACCTGTGCTAAAGGCCACCTCCGAATAAAGGCCGCATATGAAAAACCTGTCTCTAAAGATCACTATTTTTATCTCCCGTCGAGCCATTTTCAATGCATTTTAACACTCAAATTGAGAGGCCACCTGCCAACAAAGGCCACTTTTTTACTTTCCCGAGGATGACGTTTATAGACAGGTTTGACTGTATATCCAACGCGTTTTGCAGTTACAAACGGATACATATATAGATATACAAGGAAATAGGAAATGAAATGGGAGAGTAAATCAATTGTTTGCATTGACATAGTATAAGGTGTTGTGGTTCGTACTTGCAGTAAATGGAGACTATGAGTGTACACTCCTGTTCATTGACATAGTATAAGGTGTTGTGGTTCGTACTTGCAGTAAATGGAGACTATGATTGTACACTCCTGTTCATTGACATAGTATAAGGTGTTGTGGTTCGTACTTGTAGTAAATGGAGACTATGATTGTACACTCCTGTTCATTGACACAGTATCTTAAGGTGTTGTGGTTCGTACTTGCAGTAAATGGAGACTATGATTGTACACTCCTGTTCATTGACACAGTATCTTAAGGTGTTGTGGTTCGTACTTGCAGTAAATGGAGACTATAGTACACCCCTGTTCATTTGATGGTAGCTATACTAAAGCTACGTATGTTCAATGTATGAACATAGTAATACATGGTCGTAGTAACTGCTTTGATGACGGGGGAAATCAGCAGTAACTGCTCTGGTGAAGGGATAATCAGCAGTAACTGCTCCATTTGATGAGGGGGTAATCAGCAGTAACTGCTCCATTTGATGAGGGGGTAATCAGCAGTAACTGCTCCATTTGATAAGGGGGTAATCAGCAGTAACTGTTCCCCTTGATCAGGGGGCAATCAGCAGTAACTGCTTCCTTTGATGAGGGGATAATCAGCAGTAACTGCTCCCTTTGATGAGGGTAATCAGCAGTAACTGCTCCCTTTGATGAGGGGATAATCAGCAGTAACTGCTCCCTTTGATGAGGTGGTAATCAGCAGTAACTGCTCCCTTTGATGAGGGTAATCAGCAGTAACTGCTCCATTTGATGAGGGGATAATCAGCAGTAACTGCTCCCTTTGATGAGGTGGTAATCAGCAGTAACTGCTCCCTTTGATGAGGGTAATCAGCAGTAACTGCTCCATTTGATGAGGTGGTAATCAGCAGTAACTGCTCCCTTGATTGAGTGGGTAATCAGCAGTAACTGCTCCCTTTGATGAGGGTAATCAGCAGTAACTGCTCCATTTGATGAGGTGGTAATCAGCAGTAACTGCTCCCTTTGATGAGTGGGTAATCAGCAGTAACTGCTCCCTTTGATGAGGGTAATCAGCAGTAACTGCTCCCTTTGATGAGATGGTAATCAGCAGTAACTGCTCCCTTTGATGAGTGGGTAATCAGCAGTAACTGCTCCCTTTGATGAGGGTAATCAGCAGTAACTGCTCCCTTTGATGAGGGGGTATTCAGCAGTAACTGCTTCCTTTGATGAGGGTAATCAGCAGTAACTGCTCCCTTTGATGAGGATAATCAGCAGTAACTGCTCCCTTTGATGAGGGGATAATCAGCAGTAACTGCTCCCTTTGATGAGGATAATCAGAAGTAACTGCTCCCTTTGATGAGGGTAATCAGCAGTTTCTGAAAGACTTAATAAACAATAAATGATCAAATCATATCAATAGCACAATGTTAGCATGGATTGTGTGCCGACATCAAATTTTATTTTGTTAAACTTTATTTATTTTACAACAACGATTGCGAAGCAAGTTTTAACAACTTATATTAATCACTCTCGTTGACAAGGATGAAGGCATGAATGTGGTCATTCATGTGGGAGGAAACCGGAGCACCCAGAGAAAACCTACCTGTCCGATCTGGCGACCATTGTACAATCTCACATACTTCCCGGTACGATGATCGAACGCGGGTTGCATTGGTGGGAAGCGAGCCCGCTAACCACTGTACTAATCGGACAGTGTGTCATATTGTGAGTGTGGTGCCACGTCATGTCCTCAAATATAGATACAAGTATCCATTGTTCTGCTCAGGCTAAGCAATTGTCTTGTTTATTGCCATACATGCCATGGCACATACCCTTAAATCTCACAACCAACGCGCTACCTATATACCTACACATATACAGTGCAATCCGCAACCAACGCACTACCTATATACCTACACCTATACTGCGCAGGCTCACAACCATATACAGTGCAATCCACAACCAACGCGCTACCCATATACCTACACCTATACTGCGCAATCCGCAACCAACGCACTACCTATATACCTACACCTATACTGCGCAGGCTCACAACCAACGCGCTACCCATATACCTACACATATACTGCGCAGGCTCACAACCAACGCGCTACCCATATACCTACACATATACTGCGCAGGTTCACAACCAACGCGCTACCCATATACCTACACATATACTGCGCAGGCTCACAACCAACGCGCTACCCATATACCTACACATATACTGCGCAGGCTCACAACCAACGCGCTACCCATATACCTACACATATACTGCGCAGGCTCACAACCAACGCGCTACCCATATACCTACACATATACTGCGCAGGCTCACAACCAACGCGCTACCCATATACCTACACATATACTGCGCAGGCTCACAACCAACGCGCTACCTATATACCTATACCTATACTGCGCAATCCACAACCAACGCGCTACCCATATACCTACACATATACTGCGCAATCCACAACCAACGCGCTACCCATATACCTACCTATATACTGCGCAATCCACAACCAACGCGCTACCTATATACCGACACCTATACTGCGCAATCCACAACCAACGCGCTACCCATATACCTAGCACGTCATGTCCTCAAATATAGATACAAGTATCCATTGTTCTGCTCAGGCTAAGCAATTGTCTTGTTTATTGCCATACATGCCATGGCACATACCCTTAAATCTCACAACCAACGCGCTACCTATATACCTACACATATACAGTGCAATCCGCAACCAACGCACTACCTATATACCTACACCTATACTGCGCAGGCTCACAACCATATACAGTGCAATCCACAACCAACGCGCTACCCATATACCTACACCTATACTGCGCAATCCGCAACCAACGCACTACCTATATACCTACACCTATACTGCGCATGCTCACAACCAACGCGCTACCCATATACCTACACATATACTGCGCAGGCTCACAACCAACGCGCTACCCATATACCTACACATATACTGCGCAGGTTCACAACCAACGCGCTACCCATATACCTACACATATACTGCGCAGGCTCACAACCAACGCGCTACCCATATACCTACACATATACTGCGCAGGCTCACAACCAACGCGCTACCCATATACCTACACATATACTGCGCAGGCTCACAACCAACGCGCTACCCATATACCTACACATATACTGCGCAGGCTCACAACCAACGCGCTACCCATATACCTACACATATACTGCGCAGGCTCACAACCAACGCGCTACCTATATACCTATACCTATACTGCGCAATCCACAACCAACGCGCTACCTATATAATACACCTATACTGCGCAATCCACAACCAACGTGCTACCTATATACATACACCTATACTGCGCAATCCACAACCAACGCGCTACCTATATACCTACACCTATACTGCGCAATCCACAACCAACGCGCTACCTATATACCTACACCTGTACTGCGCAATCCACAACCAACGCGCTACCTATATACCTACACCCATACTGCGCAGGCTCACAACCAACGCGCTACCTATATACCTAAACCTGTACTGAACAGGCTCACAACCAACACGCTACCCATATACCTACACATATACTGCACAATCCACAACCAACGCGCTACCTATATACCGACACCTATACTGCGCAATCCACAACCAACGCGCTACCCATATACCTACACATATACTGCGCAATCCACAACCAATGCGCTACCTATATACCGACACCTATACTGCGCAATCCACAACCAGTGCGCTACCTATATACCTATACTGCGCAATCCACAACCAACGCGCTACCTATATATATACCGACACCTATACTGCGCAATCCACAACCAACGCGCTACCTATATATATACCGACACCTATACTGCGCAATCCACAACCAACGCGCTACCTATATATATACCTACACCTATACTGCGCAATCCACAACCAACGCGCTACCTATATATATACCGACACCTATACTTCGCAATCCACAACGAACCCGCTACCCATATCCTACACCTATATTGCGCAATCCACAACCAACCCGCTACCTATATACCTACACCTATACTGTGAAATCCACAACCAACGCGCTACCTATATACCTACACCTATACTGCGCAATCCATAACCAACGCGCTACCTATATATATACCGACACCTATACTGCGCAATCCACAACCAACGCGCTACCCATATACCTACACCTATACTGCGCAATCCACAACCAACGCGCTACCTATATACCTACACCTATACTGCGCAATCCACAACCAACGCGCTACCTACATATATCCGAAACCTATACTGCGCAATCCACAACCAACGCGCTACCCATATACCTACACCTATACTGCGCAATCCACAACCAACGCGCTACCTATATACCTACACCTATACTGCGCAATCCACAACCAACGCGCTACCTATATACCTACACCCATACTGCGCAAGCCACAACCAACGCGCTACCTATATACCTACACCTATACTGCGCAATCCACAACCAACGCGCTACCTATATACCTACACCTATACTGCGCAATCCACAACCAACGCGCTACCTATATACCTACACCTATACTGCGCAATCCACAACCAACGCGCTACCTATATACCTACACCCATACTGCGCAGGCCACAACCAACGCGCTACCTATATACCTACACCTGTACTGCACAGGCCACAACCAACGCGCTACCCATATACCTACACATATACTGCGCAATCCACAACCAACGCGCTACCTATATACCGACACCTATATTGCGCAATCCACAACCAACGCGCTACCCTTATACCTACACATATACTGTGCAATACACAACCAACGCGCTACCCATATACCTACACATATACTGCGCAATCCACAACCAACGCGCTACCTATATACCGAAACCTATACTGCGCAATCCACAACCAACGCGCTACCCATATACCTACACCTATACTGCGCAATCCACAACCAACGCGCTACCTACATACCTACACCTATACTGCGCAATCCACAACCAACGCGCAACCCATATACCTACACCTATACTGCGCAATCCACAACCAACGCGCTACCCATATACCGACACCTATACTGCGAAATCCACAACCAACGCGCTACCTATATACCTATACTGCGCAATCCACAACCAACGCGCTACCTATATACCTACACCTATACTGCGCAATCCACAACCAGCGCGCTACCCATATACCTACACCTATACTGCGCAATCCACAACCAATGCGCTACCTATATACCTACACCTATACTGCGCAATCCACAACCAACGCGCTACCTATATACCTACACCCATACTGCGCAAGCTCACAACCAACGCGCTACCTATATACCTACACCTATACTGCGCAATCCACAACCAACGTGCTACCTATATACCTACACCTATACTGCGCAATCCACAACCAACGCGCTACCCATATACCTACACCTATACTGCGCAATCCACAACCAACGTGCTACCTATATACCTACACCTATACTGCGCAATCCACAACCAACCCGCTACCTATATACATACACCTATACTGCGCAATCCACAACCAGCGCGCTACCTATATACCTACAACTATACTGCGCAATCCGCAACCAACGCGCTACCCATATACCTACACCTATATTGCGCAATCCACAACCAACGCGCTACCCATATACCTACACCTATACTGCGCAATCCACAACCAACGCGCTACCCATGTACCTACACCTATTCTGCGCAATCCACAACCAATGCGCTACCTATATACCGACACCTATACTGCGCAATCCACAACCAACGCGCTACCTATATACCTACACCTATACTGCGCAATCCACAACCAACGCGCTACCTATATACCTATACTGCGCAATCCACAACCAACGCGCTACCTATATACCTACACCTATACTGCGCAGGTTCACAACCAACGCGCTACCTATATACCTATACTGCGCAATCCACAACCAACGCGCTACCTATATACCTAAACCTATACTGCGCAATCCACAACCAACGCGCTACCTATATATATACCTACACCTATACTGCGCAATCCACAACCAACGCGCTACCTATATACCTACACCTATACTGCGCAATCCACAACCAACGCGCTACCTATATATATACCTACACCTATACTGCACAATCCACAACCAACGTGCTACCTATATATATACCTACACCTATACTGCGCAATCCACAACCAACGCGCTACCTATATACCTACACCTATACTGCGCAATCCACAACCAACGCACTACCTATATACCTATACCTATACTGCGCAATCCACAACCAACGCGCTACCTATATATATACCTACACCTATACTGCGCAATCCACAACCAACGCGCTACTATATACCTACACCTATACTGCGCAATCCACAACCAACGCGCTACCCATATACCGACACCTATACTGCGCAATCCAAAACCAACGCGCTACCTATATACCTATACTGCACAATCCACAACCAACGCGCTACCTATATACCTACACCTATACTGCGCAATCCACAACCAACGCGCTACCCATATACCTACACCTATACTGCGCAATCCACAACCAACGCGCTACCTATATACCTACACCTATACTGCGCAATCCACAACCAACGCGCTACCTAGATACCTACACCCATACTGCGCAGGCTCACAACCAACGCGCTACCTATATACCTACACCTATACTGCGCAATCCACAACCAACGCGCTACCCATATACCTACACCTATACTGCGCAATCCACAACCAACGCGCTACCTATATACCTACACCTATACTGCGCAATCCACAACCAACGCGCTACCTATATACATACACCAATACTGCGCAATCCACATTCAGCGCGCTACCTATATACCTACACCTGTACTGCGCAATCCACAACCAACGCGCTACCTATATACCTACACCCATACTGCGCAGGCTCACAACCAACGCGCTACCTATATACCTAAACCTGTACTGAACAGGCTCACAACCAACACGCTACCCATATACCTACACATATACTGCACAATCCACAACCAACGCGCTACCTATATACCGACACCTATACTGCGCAATCCACAACCAACGCGCTACCCATATACCTACACATATACTGCGCAATCCACAACCAATGCGCTACCTATATACCGACACCTATACTGCGCAATCCACAACCAGTGCGCTACCTATATACCTATACTGCGCAATCCACAACCAACGCGCTACCTATATATATACCGACACCTATACTGCGCAATCCACAACCAACGCGCTACCTATATATATACCGACACCTATACTGCGCAATCCACAACCAACGCGCTACCTATATATATACCTACACCTATACTGCGCAATCCACAACCAACGCGCTACCTATATATATACCGACACCTATACTTCGCAATCCACAACGAACCCGCTACCCATATCCTACACCTATATTGCGCAATCCACAACCAACCCGCTACCTATATACCTACACCTATACTGTGAAATCCACAACCAACGCGCTACCTATATATATACCTACACCTATACTGCGCAATCCATAACCAACGCGCTACCTATATATATACCGACACCTATACTGCGCAATCCACAACGAACCCGCTACCCATATACCTACACCTATACTGCGCAATCCACAACCAACGCGCTACCTATATATATACCTACACCTATACTGCGCAATCCACAACCAACGCGCTACCTACATATATACCGAAACCTATACTGCGCAATCCACAACCAACGCGCTACCCATATACCTACACCTATACTGCGCAATCCACAACCAACGCGCTACCTATATACCTACACCTATACTGCGCAATCCACAACCAACGCGCTACCCATATACCTACACCTATACTGCGCAATCCACAACCAACGCGCTACCTATATACCTACACCTATACTGCGCAGTTCACAACCAATGCGCTACCTATATACCTATACTGCGCAATCCACAACCAACGCGCTACCTATATACCTACACCTATACTGCGCAATCCACAACCAACGCGCTACCTATATATATACCTACACCTATACTGCGCAATCCACAACCAACGCGCTACCTATATACCTACACTATACTGCGCAATCCACAACCAACGCGCTACCTATATACCTACACCTATACTGCGCAATCCACAACCAACGCGCTACCTATATATTCTACACCTATACTGCGCAATCCACAACCAACGCGCTACCTATATACCTACACCTATACTGCGCAATCCACAACCAACGCACTACCTATATACCTACACCTATACTGCGCAATCCACAACCAACGCGCTACCTATATATCCTACACCTATACTGCGCAATCCACAACCAACGCGCTACCTATATACCTACACCTATACTGCGCAATCCACAACCAACGCGCTACCCATATACCTACACCTATACTGTGCAATCCACAACCAACGCGCTACCTATATACCTATACTGCGCAATCCACAACCAACGCGCTACCTATATACCTACACCTATACTGCGCAATCCACAACCAACGCGCTACCTATATACCTACACCATACTGCGCAGCTCACAACCAACGCGCTACCTATATACCTACACCTATACTGCGCAATCCACAACCAACGCGCTACCTATATACCTACACCTATACTGCGCAATCCACAACCAACGCGCTACCTATATACCTACACCTATACTGCGCAATCCACAACCAACGCGCTACCTATATACCTACACCTATACTGCGCAGGCTCACAACCAACGCGCTACCCATATACCTACACATATACTGCGCAATCCACAACCAACGCGCTACCTATATACCGACACCTATACTGCGCAATCCACAACCAATGCGCTACCCATATACATACACCAATTCTGGCAATCCACAACCAACGCGTTACCTATATACCTATACTGCGCAATCCACAACCAACGCGCTACCCATATACCTACACATATACTGCGCAGGCTCACAACCAACGCGATACCTTTATACCTACACCTATACTACGCAATCCGCAAACAACGCTCTACCTCGTTCCACTCACGTTCCACCACAGTTCCGTACCTGGAACCACCCCGTTTCCATTCACGTTCCGTATACCTACCGCCCACGTTCCGTACCTCATTCCACTCACGTTCCGCCACCGTTCCGTACCTCGTTCCACTCACGTTCCGTATACGTACCGCCCACGTTCCGTACCTCGTTCCACTCACGTTCCTACCTGGTTCCACCCTGGTTCCATCCCGGTTCCACTGACGTTCCGTATACGTACCGACCACGTTCCGTACCTCGTTCTACTCGCGTTCCACATACTCCGTACCTCGTTCCACTCACGTTCCGTATACGTACCGCCCACGTTCCGTACCTCGTTCCACTCGTGTTCCACAGACTTTCCGTACCTCGTTCCATCCCGATTCCACTCACATTCAGTATACGTACCGCCCACGTTCCGTAGCTCGTTCCACTCGCGTTCCATATACTTTCCGTACCTCGTTCCACTCACGTTCCGCCACCGTTCCGTACCTCGTTCCATCCACTCACGTTCCGCATACGTACCGCTCACGTTCCGTACCTCGTTCCACTCGCGTTCCACATACTTTCCGTACCTGGTTCCACCCAGGTTCCACTCACGTTCCGTATACATACCGCCCACGTTCCGTACCTCGTTCCACTCGTGTTCAACAGACTTTCCGTACCTGGTTCCACCCAGGTTCCACTTACGTTCCGTATATGTACCGCCCACGTTCCATACCTCGTTCCACTCGCGTTCCACAGACTTTCCGTAGCTCGTTCCACTCGCGTTCCACAAACTTTCCCTACCTCATTCCACTCACGTTCCGCCACCGTTCCGTACCTCGTTTCATCCACTCACGTTCCGCATGCGTACCGCCCACGTTCCGTACCTCGTTCCACTCGTGTTCCACAGATTTTCCGTACCCCGACATGGCAGAAATGAGACAGCCTGTGAAGCTAACATGTGGGTTTTTTCTCAACTGACTGGTATTCTAACTATGATTAATTGCAATTGTTCCTAGCTATTTCACTGATTCCATGACCTGGCGTAAGTGACTGTCGTAGAATATTGTTCTCAAGTGTACAATCATACCATCCCTTAATGAGTGCTCAGCCAATAATTATCTATTCGCACCAATGGTTCAGGAATAATCTAAATTCAATACTCACTATAAACACATGCACTAAAGTATGTCCGATCCAACACGCAAACCTCAACTGTGGCCTGAACAGAGCATTAATCGTAAATTGTTGATAAAGTCTGTCCGATCCAACACGCAAACCCCAACTTTGGCCTGAACAGAGCATGAATCGTATCGTAATTTGTTTTTATAAAGTCTGTCCGATTCCACCCGCAAACCTCAACTGTGGCCTGAACAGAGCATTAATCGTAAAGTTTTGATAAAGTCTGTCCGATCCAACCCGCAAACCTCAACTGTGGCCTGAACAGAGCATTAATCGTAAATTTTTGATAAAGTCTGTCCGATCCAACCCGCAAACCTCAACTGTGGCCTGAACAGAGCATTAATCGTAAATTTTTGATAAAGTCTGTCCGATCCAACCGGCAAACCTCAACTTTGGCCTGAACAGAGCATTAATCGTAAATTTTTGATAAAGTATGTCCGATCCAACCCGCAAACCTCAACTGTGGCCTGAACAGAGCATTAATCGTAAATTTTTGATAAAGTCTGTCCGATCCAACCCGCAAACCCAACTTTAGCCTGAACAGAGCATTAATCGTAAATTTTTGATAAAGTCTGTCCGATCCAACCCGCAAACCCAACTTTGGCCTGAACAGAGCATTAATCGTATCGTAATTTTTTGATAAGGTCTGTCCGATTCCACCCGCAAACCTCAACTGTGGCCTGAACAGTGCATTAATCGTAATTTGTTGATAGAGTCTGTCCGATTCCACCCGCAAACCCCAACTGTGGCCTGAACAGAGCATTAATCGTAATGTTTTGATAAAGTCTGTCCGATTCCACCCGCAAACCTCAACTGTGGCCTGAACAGAGTATTAATCGTAAATTTTTGATTGATAAATTCTCTAGTTACTAAACATAATAATGCTGTTTTGGTGCTGGGGGCTCTTTTTGTGAAACCCCGTACATGCACGGTATGCCCCGATAGCCTCCATAGATAATGAACAGAAACATCATATATAAGACATTTTGAACCACACACACCCTCACAGTGGTCCAGTGGGAGAGCGTCGGATTTGGAATCGAACGGTCCCGGGTTCGATACTCGGTCAGGCCACGTATGTAGTGTCAGTGAGCAAGGCACCTCACACACATTGCTTAGTACTGGTTAACCACTTAGGTCGGCTAAGCATGCCCAGGAAAACATGTCTAGGTCCCCGCAAGGAGTTTGACATTAATGGAACATGCATACATACATACAATACCCGGTATTATATTTTTAAACATACGCGTACCTCACAGACGGAGCTGTAGTCCAGTGGTAACACTCTGGACTGGTAATTCAGGCATCACAGGTTCGATCCCACGTCGGACCCTAATACAATTAACAGTCTTTCAGATGGGACTTTAAACAGATATCTCGTGTCGGTGCTCCACATCGTGCACGTAAAAGAACCAGAGGATACTCTGTAATGGGTCTCTGTCTGTATCATTGCACTATATAACCGGTAGCGACGATAAATACACGTAAAGCACACACACGCAAGGCAATTATATGCGGTATGGAAAATGCACGTAATAATACACAGCATGCATTCTCGTTTTAACATTGTATTACTGGTTCAGTATCCCAACACAATTCTTCATGTAGATGTACAAACTGAATATGCAGGGGCGGGTTAAATTTACATGGGGCCCCTGGCTGTAGCTCAAATAGGGGCCCTTTCATCAAGATAAATAGGCATACTAGTGTAAGCAAACAAGAACAAGGGGCGGGTTAAGGTTGCATGGGGCCCCTGGCTGTAGCTCAAATAGGGGCCCTTTCATCAAGATAAATAGGCCTACTAGTGTAAGCAAACAAGAACAAGGGGCGGGTTAAGGTTGCATGGGGCCCCTGGCTGTAGCTCAAACAGGGGCCCTTTCATCAAGATAAATAGGCATACTAGTGTAAGCAAACAAGAACAAGGGCGGGTTAAGGTTGCATGGGGCCCCTGGCTGTAGCTCAAACAGGGGCCCTTTCATCAAGATAAATAGACATACTAGTGTAAGCAAACAAGAACATTCTATTGAATGAACCTTTCTCACATTACTCCCGTTTGGCCGAAATTCATCGAAATTACGGCTTTCCGCTATCGCATTGGTTGGTAAGAAGGGATTTCACCTGTCGACGCGTATTGCAGGACTATTAGACTCGGAAAACAGTGCACTATACGTTAGTGCTGCAATCGACTAAACATACACTATTATTAAAGTCATACATCGTTGGAAAGCTCAGGATATCTTCTAAGTTCTATCTATTTGTGTAGTCATTTAAAAAAAATTGTTATATTTTATTCAGTTAATTACAGATTTAAGATACTAATTTGGGGGCACGTTTAGCCCAGTCAGCCCTCCCCTTAGTCCACCAATGTGAATATGATGACAGTCTATCCGAGTCCTGATAGTGTCAAGAAATAAAAATTAAAACAAAAAGAACAGTAATTAACAGTAATTGACAGTAATTAACAGTAATTAATTAAGCAGGCTCTGCGTTCTCACTTTATTCTTGCACACTTTAATCAAGAAAGTGCCTAGCGTGGTATGCTCACCAAATTGAACAATTACTTCTGAAATGGGTGCAGGTGTAATGAAATACGTGTTTCATTCTTGAATGATGGTCCTTGGCCAAACAAACTATGTTACTGTTACATCGTATGTTATATTTTTTATGTTATGTTATATTTCGGGTGTTACGCCTGCATCAGCACCATTTCGGGCTATATCGCCGGCGGGCAGTTTACCTAAAAACACCTTTCCTGGGCAGGCTCCAGTGGTTAACCAGTACTTGGGTGCACCAACCTCCGTAAGAAACTGCCAACTTGTTCATATAAATGAGACACGGTCTGAGCGGGGCTCGAACCCGAGACCATCAGTGATGATAAGTTACAGTGGTATACAAGTCAGCGACCTTAACCACTCGACCACGGAGGCAGACCTGTTACATCATATACACACACACACACATATATACAACCACACACACACACACAAATATACACACACATATATACATACACATGCACATATACATACATATATACACACATATATACATACACATGCACATACACATATACATACATATATACACACATATATACATACACATGCACATATACATACATATATACACACATATATACATACACATGCACATACACATATACATACATATACATACATATATACATACACATATATACATACACATATACATACATATACATACATATATACATACACATGCACATATACATACATATATACACACATATATACATACACATGCACATACACATATACATACATATATACACACATATATACATACATATATACACACATATATACATACATATATACATACATATATACATACATATATACATACACATGCACATACACATATACATACATATATACACACATATATACATACATACATATATACATACACATGCACATATACATACATATATACACACATATATACATACACATGCACATACACATATACATACATATATACACACATATATACATACACATGCACATACACATATACATACATATATACACACATATATACATACATATATACATACATATATACATACACATGCACATATACATACATATATACACACATATATAAATACACATACACATACACATATACATACATATATACACACATATATACATACACATGCACATATACATACATATATACATACATATATACATACATATATACATACACATGCACATATACATACATATATACATACACATGCACATACACATATACATACATATATACACACATATATACATACATATATACATACATATATACATACATATATACATACACATATACATACATATATACACACATATATACATACATATATACACACATATATACACACATATATACATACACATACATATATACATACATATATACATACATATATACACACATATATACATACACATACACATATACATACATATATACACACATATATACATACACATGCACATACACATATACATACATATATACACACATATATACATACATATATACACACATATATACATACACATGCACATATACATGCATATATACACACATATATACACACACATGCACATACACATATACATACATATATACATACATATATACATACATATATACACACATATATACATACATATATACATACATATATACACACATATATACACACATATATACATACACATGCACATATACATACATATATACACACATATATACATACACATGCACATATACATACATATATACATACATATATGCATACACATGCACATGCACATATACATACACATGCACATACACATATACATACATATATACATACATATATACATACATATGCACATGCACATATACATACACATGCACATACACATATACATACATATATACATACATATATACATACACATGCACATACACATGCACATACATATATACATACACATGCACATGCACATATACATACATATATACACACATATATACATACATATATACACACATATATACATACACATGCACATGCACATATACATACATATATACACACATATATACATACATATATACATACATATATACATACACATATACATACATATATATACACACATATATACATACACATGCACATACACATATACATACATATATACACACATATAAACATACACATGCACATGCACATATACATACATATATACACACATATATACACACATATATACATACACATGCACATATACATACATATATACATACACATGCACATACACATATACATACATATATACACACATATATACATACACATGCACATGCACATATACATACATATATACACACATATATACACACATATATACATGCACATGCACATATACATACATATATACACACATATATACATACACATGCACATACACATATACATACATATACATACATATATGCATACATATATACACACATATATACATACATATATACACACATATATACATACATATATACATACATATATACACACATATATACATACACATGCACATACACATATACATACGTATATACACACACATATATACATACACATGCACATATACATACATATATACATACACATGCACATATACATACATATATACACACATATATACATACACATGCATATATACACACACATATACATACACATGCACATACACATATACATACATATACATACATATATACATACATATATACACATATATACACATATATATACATACACATGCACATACACATATACATACATATATACATACATATATACATACATATATACACACATATATACATACATATATACATACATATATACATACACATGCACATACACATATATACATACATATATACATACATATATACACACATATATACACAACTATACATACATATATACATACACATGCACATACACATATACATACATATATACATACATATATACATACATATATACACACATATATACATACATATATACATACATATATACATACACATGCACATACACATGCACATACATATATACATACATATATACATACACATATACATACATATATACATACACATATACATACATATATACATACACATGCACATACACATACACATACATATATACATACATATATACATACACATGCACATACACATATACATACACATATACACACATATATACATACATATATACATACATATATACACACATATATACATACACATGCACATATACATACATATATACATACATATATACATACATATATACATACATATATACATACATATATACATACATATATACATACATATATACATACATATATACATACATATATTACATATCATATATACACACATATATACATACATATATACATACATATATACATACACATGCACATACACATGCACATACATATATACATACATATATACATACACATTACATACATATATACACAATATATACATATATATACACAATATACATACATATATACATACATATATACATACATATATGCACACATATATACATACAATGCACATACACATATACATACATATATACACACATATATACATACATATATACACACATATATACATACACATATACATACACATATACACATATATATACATACATATATACATACATATATACATACATATATACATACATATATACATACACATGCACATACATATATACATACATATATACATACATATATACATACACATGCACATACACATATACATACATATATACACACATATATACATAACATGCACATACACATATACATACATATATACACACATATATACACACATATATACATACACATGCACATACACATATACATACATATATACACACATATATACATACACATGCACATACACATATTACATACATATATACACACATATATACATACATATATACATACATATATACATACACATATACATACATATATACATACACATATACATACATATATACATACATACATATATACATACATATATACATACATACATATATACACACATATATACATACACATGCACATACACATATACATACATATATACACACATATATACATACATATATACACACATATATACATACACATGCACATACACATATACATACATATATACACACATATATACACACATATATACACACATATATACACACATATATACATACATATATACATACACATATACATACATATACATACATATACATACATATATACACACATATATACATACACATGCACACACACATATACATACATATACATACACATATACATACATATATACATACATATATACATACACATACACATACACATACACATATACATACATATACATACATATATACATACATATACATACACATATACATACATATACATACACATATACATACATATACATACACATATACATACATATACATACATATACATACACATATACATACACATATACATACACATATACATACACACATATATACATACACATGCACATACACATATACATACATATACATACACATATACATACATATACATACATATACATACATATACATACACATATACATACATATACATACACATATACATCCACATATACACATACACATACACATATACATACATATACATACACATATACATACACATACATATACACATTCCCCCACACACACACATACATACATATACATATACATACACGTACACATATACATATACATTATACATAAACATATGTTAAACTTGAGACTTTTTGTTAGAATTAATGACAGCTGTTTAAATATATTGCTATGTTCTTTGTGATGGGTGGGTTTGTACAAATGACCAATCTAAGTTTACATGATTTGTGAGTTGCAGTGAAATCTTTTTGGTTTAGACAAGAAGATTGATAATATTTTTAGAGCAAACACTACTTTGTCGAAGCCCTCATCGATCTTTTTATCCAGAAATGGTGGTTCTAATATGGTAACGTTACAAGCATGTTGGTATTGCCTAGATGTGTGTAATGTGTACCACGTCATCAATTGTGGGTTTCGCGTGAGCGTTGCATATCAACAGACAGCTGTCAAAAAGTATCTATTTTTGACACACATCATCTTTTAAAACTATCTGTTATTACATTTGGAGAAAGGATCAGACTGTCCCATAATAGAAAATTGATGTAGTCTGGATTGAAGTGTTGAGTGATGCTAACATACCCATATCTTACATTCACTATTCTGCTATTGCGGCGGGATTCTGCGGAATCCCGTTGAACCCCGTTGAAACAACCTGCCATTTTCTGCGAGATGCGGGATTTCTGCTCTTTTCTGCGTTTGGCGGAATTCTTGCTGGACCGGACAATTTTTACTATATAAGGACTCGTTGTTTCACTTTGGAGGAACAGACGGATCTGTAGTCCAGTGGTAACACGTTGTACTTGTAATCCAAGGATCGCAGGTTCGATCCCCCGTCTGACCCTAATAAAATTAACAGTCTATCAGATGGGACATTAAGCCGAGGTCTCGTGTCGGTGCTGTATGTACACCGTGTACGTAAAAGAACCAGGGGAGACTCTGGAATGGGTCTCTGTCTGTATCATTACATTATCCTCCAAAAATCTAAAATGACTAATATCTTCAGGAGGCGTCGCTCATATGGGCAACCGGTAGCGACGATAAATAAGCGTAAACAACAAATAACTTTGGAGGAAAACTAACGGAGAACAAAAGGGGAACTAACCATGGAAGCCAACATAGGGCGGGAATTTTATTGTGTATTTATGGATTTTGATGGGAATATTAGCATCAAGTGAATATTGTTGACATGATATTATGCGTTTGATGATAAATAAAGCTGTGGTGTTCTTACGATAAACATAGAAAAGAAAGAATAAATTTATGAGTTTGAAGCTGAACATTTTATTTGATTTAGTCCCATGTTGACTAGAGCGTCAATTTAAATTCACCATGTTGTCGAGACAAATACCCTATAACGAACACTTGCTTATAGTCGCATCACGGCTACCACTGCAGAAACGTGAACAAACTGACAGAATATAACAAAACCAACAAACAGACAAGAAAACGACGAAACGAAATTCACAATCATGATACTATAAGGATCCCGTCGCCATACGGCTTCTATTGTTGTATAGCAGCAATCACATTTGTTATTTAAGAATTTGTTTACTAAGAATTTAAAAGTCCACTACGCGATGTGTTGCATTCTGGGATAGTCCTCCTGGTTCAGGATCATTGTGTTGCGTGGTAGGATGTGCCAAGTTCGGGATAATTAAAACTGCTTACTTATTTATATTTCCATTTCTAAAGAATAAATAATTCAGAGTTTAATTAAACTGTTGAAGAACTTTCCCCAAATGAACTGGTTTGTTTTGTGGAAGTACTAATTGCTAATTACGTTGTCACTACATAATTATTTACATAATCAACTGTGTAATTGGTAAATACTAGACTACGTTACCCCCCAGCATATAGTGTTAGCATTCCATTTTAGCAACTCGCTGACCAACAGCAGTATGTACACTTAACAACTCGTATAAGTGTGCATGTATAAATGGTCTCATATCTCCGTCAATATTGGCCCGATAATGATGAAATTTTCAGCAAATACAGTTGAGATATATTTCATGATATTCCATTTATTTTATTTCAGAACAAACACAAATTTAACACACATGACTAATTAATGTGATGGTGCGTAAAAAGTCAATGTTGCAAAATGATAATGTCAATGATAAAACTCAGGCCGATGAGAGTTAATTATTCTAATATCGCGTATGTCCAGACTGCAGATCACAACTTGGCAACGTCGTACATAGTTCTGGGGTAGATTTGTCCACTCTTGCCCAATCGTCGCACGGAGCTGGGCGGTGGTATGTGGCACTGCGCCGGTCCTTCTTACGCGGCGATTCAATTCATGCCATAGATTTTCTATAATGTTTAAGTCGGGATACTTCGGTGGTATGTCGATCACATTGATGTGGTTAGCATTCAGAAAGAATCTTGTCGCCCTAGCCGTGTGGGCTGGTGCGCCATCCTGCAGCAACCGCAATCCGCTCTATTGTTCCTAAACATGGGTACTACCTCAGTTTGAAGCACGTCATGTTGGTACCGGGCGGCGTTTAGATTACCGTTAATGAACACGATGTTAGTCTTGTGATGTAAGGAGACACCAGCCCATACCATTACTGACCCACCCCCGTACCTACCTCGTTCGATGACGCAGTTGTCGTTGAACCGTTCTCCCCATTGTCGATATACCCGTGAACGACAGTAGTTTTCCTGTAGGCAGAACTTCTTTTCGTCAGTAAACAGGACCTGTCCCCATTCTGCCTGTGTTGTTGATGAGGCCGAGCCCAACGATCTCGCAGTGCCCTATGCCTCTGAGTCAGTACAATGCCCTTAAAGGGCCGTCTACACCGCATGTTGGCGAGCGATCGAAGACGCCTTCTAACGGTCTGCGCAGAGATATGGCGTCCGTGCGTCCCGCGCGTTTCTCCGGCCGTCATGACAACTGTACGTGTTCTCTGCTGACGATGCACATGTATGATGTGATTATCTTGTGCAGCTGTTGTACAACGCCCACGTGGTCTGCGAGGGAAGTTACCAACGTTGCCAGTCGCTCTGTACTTAAGCATCAGCTTTCTGGTGGTATTGCGGTGTACACACATGCGCCGCGCAGCCTGCAAATGATACGGACAACATGAAATTAGTAATTAAAATATATAATTTATTTTTTATGGATATTTTCGATAAAAAACTGAATGTTAGTGACTTTCAATTTTTATAACACAAAGAAACTTAATTAATTAGTGACATTGAATTAACTTTGAGACGTACCTCTGTTTGGTGTATACCGGCGTTGATGAAGCTGACGGCTATTCCCCGTTCCGCTATGGTCAGCCTGCCCATGTCATGTTTTTCTGCGAATCGTAATCAAGTCCACAACGACCAAATGCAGTTTTATTTTGTGCCAGCGCACTATTTCCTCGTACATTGTGTTGATTTTGACGTTGCGTGGTTCAACGCGCCGTATCGATTAAATTGAATATGTGGAGCACGGGATAATACTCGAAATGTAGTCAATAGCCAGTACACAAAATTTCGTGCAAAAATATTGATAAATAAAAAAGTTATAAGGAAATCAAAGATGCACACTTATAAGAGTTGTTAAGTGTACACAATATCGCTGTTCATAAAAGATGCATGCTTAAAGGAACTACACTACACTACAAAGATAACTACTGGGATCAGGAACTATCACATGAAGCAAACACAAAGTGTGTATTAGTAATAGAAGGTTACTGTTATATGTTATATGTATTTATTAAATTATATCTCAACATATACACGACAGTATATACAATGAATACTTTACTGTAAATATTTTCATACAGCATTATTTTGTTAGGAAACAACGACAAAAACAAAGGATTCCAACCATAACAACCAATATGCATTTCGGGATGAATCGGATTTTATCTGCCAAGGGAGGTAATAAAAAAATACAGCACTGTAGCGTATTTAAGGATAACTACACTTTGTGTATTTGAAGTACCGATGTAGTCAATAAAAAATTGGCTAGGTCACAATATAATGTGAACATGCGTTCATATCAGCCTAGTTGTCGACCTGATGTAACTTGATATCAATCTTCGACCTAGGTTAATGTAAACTAGCCACGTAATAACGACTTTATTACTTTGATATGAATTTGAACATTTAATAATCGAAATCATGCTCTCCGTTATCCATTTATCAGGAATAGGTTGTAAAACAACAAATGCCCATGTACATCTGAACCAAATACCCTTTACCCTATAGTAAATGTTCATTGTGATAGCGTGACACGGAACAGGACATCACTTTGGTATATGCACATGTATCTCTGCCATGGTTAATCTCTACTACTACTCATCTTCCTTCTCTGTACTAAGTTACCAGTTTGGCTTTATTGTTTGTAATTCGTTTCTATATTCCACCATATTAAAAAAAAATTGTTCTAACAACTTATATTAATCACTCTCGTTGGCTCGGATGAAAGCGTATATGTGGTCATTCGTGTGTGAGGAAACCGGAGTACTCGGAGAAAACCCACCTGCCTGATATGGCGACCACCGTACCATCTCACATACTTCCATGTCCGAGGATCAAACCCGGGTTGCATTGGTGAGAAGCGAGCGCGCTAGTAATAGAATTACATACCTAGACAAATACATTGTTACCACAGATAATAACTCAAATCATAACAGCATAAAAATCACACTAAGTGTACCTATCAAGGACAATCTGCATAGAATCTTAGTTCCATGGAATATGTTTCATTATTTGTCTCAACAACCATCGCTAGGACAGAGCCCGTGGTCCAAATAAGAATAAGTCTAAATTTAACATTGGAGGTCAAGTAAGACACACGTTACGATTGTGTCCTTATGCAAGTCATTTAAATTCCACATTCCTCTTCTCTCTCCTCGTGGCAATTGATTTCATCAGGTATGAGGTTTCGAGAGTGATTACTATAAGTTATAAGAACTTGTTTCGCAATCGAGCTAAAATAAATGTGTATAAATACTATAAACTAAGTAAGAAATAGTAGACATAAGGGACACTTTGAGAAGGAATACACCGCACACTTGACAGAAGAAATATTCACTTTTAAAATAGTCAACCAGCCAACCAACAAGCCAACCAGCCAGCCAACCAACCTGCCAGCCAACCAACCAACCAACCAACCAATAGGTGTTTCGAATTTTGAAAACACCATACATTAGTGAAATGGACATCTTATACATATCAATCAAATAGTTGGGTTAAGTTCATACATCTTACAAATAAAAATTGTAGCTTAATGTGTTGATCATTAACGCCTACGCGCATAGATTCCTTGTACCACTTGCTCACTATATAACCGGAATAATATCATCGATTCATCCGTACAGACGGATCTGTAGTCCAGTGTTAACACGCTGGATTGGTAATCCAGGGATCGCAGGTTCGATTCCCCGTCTGACCATAATAAAATTAACAGTCTTTCAGATGCGACGTTAAACCGAGGTCTCGTGTCGGTGCTTTACTCCGTGCACGTAAAAGAACCAGAGGAGACTCTGGAATGGGTCTCTGTCAGTATCATTGCACTATCCTCCAAAAATCTAAAATGACTAATCTCTTCAGGAGGCGTCGCTAATATGGGCAACCGGTAGCGACGATAAATAAACGTAAATCACACGATTCCTCCTTTCTTGGCCTGTAAATGACAGAGGTAGCACGTTTTGACGATTTCTTAAATGTTATGAAGTGAACTTTATACTGTGAAACTGTGAACATTGGTGTTCTGAAACTTTAGTTTCAATAATAAATTCAACAAAATCTCTTATTTTGTCTTGAAATCCTAAATCTATCTTTCCCATTTTTTATTAAGCATTACCCTGTATTGTGCTATAAATGTATAAACTGGATATCTATTTGCAAATCCAATACAGAATAAAAACGAATTAAGAGTCAATGTCAACCTCTGTCTATATACAAAGCAAAGACAAAAAAAAGGAAGAAAACACACACCATACATTATCATTGCGTTGTAAATAATAGTTTTCTCTAAGTACAGTATATGACGGAAGAAATACAAATATATATCGTGAGTTGGTAAATTGGCTGAATATAATGTAGATTTAATAAATGAACATGACCCTGCAAACCAATTAAGGGAATCTTTAGAACTAATTTCCAATGTTCTTAGTGAAAACAATCAGACATATGTTTGGAATAAAACTAAACGGAGGAATAGAAATTACATTTGTTGAAAGTAGAAAAGATTTAATGGATTTCACAAGTTGATGTACATCATGTAATTGTAATCAAATATAGGGCACTAAAGGGTCGTGTTATCTGTCATTGCCAAATAAAATAAAATGTAATTGTAGATAAAAAGCAATAAAATATGATTATACTAAATAGTTTAAAAATAGAAAATAAAACTGGTCTAATTAATATTAAAATAGAAAAGGAACAAGAATGTTTCGGAGTCCGTCTCCGTGGTCGAGTGGCTAAGGTCGCTGACTTGTATACCACTGTAACCTATCATCACTGATGGTCACGTACTCGAGCCCCGCTCGCTCAGATCGTGTCTCTTTATATGAAGGCGTTGGCAGTTTCTTACGGAGGTTGGTACACCAAGTACTGGATAACTGCTAGAGTCTGCCCAGGAAATATGCTGTTTGACCAACTGCCCGTCGCTCAAATTGGCAACCGGTAGCAACGTTAACAATGTTTCGGTTGGTGTCATTTAGCATAAACTTACTGGGCCCAAACATATTTCCAAAAGAACACCCAACTATAGAGGACACATTAACTCACTTACCTAGGAAGGACTAGATGTCCTTGTGGAAATAAAAGAAGTTCCCAAAAGAATATTCCAAAAGAACACCCAACTATAGAGAACACATTAACTCACTTACCTACGTATGACTAGATGTCCTTGTGGAAATAAAAGAAGTTCCCAAACGAATATTCCAAAAGAACACCCAAATATAGAGAACACATTAACTCACTTACCTATGAAGGACTAGATGTCATTGTGGAAATAAAAGAAGTTCCCAAACGAATATTCCAAAAGAACACCCAAATATAGAGAACATATTAACTCACTTACCTACGAAGGACTAGATGTCCTTGTGGAAATAAAAGAAGTTATCAAAATAGAAGAAAAGTATGATGTACGATTTAATATATTCAGCCTCCGTCCGTCTTATGATACGATGGATTGCGCTCTTGTTGAGGAACATCTTCTGCGGTGACTGTGTGGCAGTCTCTGTTGTAGTCATCGCAGGTGACGATCGAGTCATCCAGTTTGGTTGATGCCTTTCGCTTCTGTCGTTTCTCCTCACGAAGCCGAGTTCGCTCAGCCTAGGCTCGTCTGACCCCAGCATTCACAACGTGTCTCCATAATGACCGGTTTGATGATGTGTCCTCCCAAGACTCTATGTTGATTTGGCTGAACGCAGGTCCCTCTTACAAGCGTCCCTGTATCTTTGGTAGGGGCGACCAGTTGGACGTGATCCTTGTTCAAGTTGACCGTACAGTAGATCTTTGGGGATGCGTCCTTTATCCATGCATCGGACATGACCTAGCCAGCGCAGGCGGCGTTCACTGAGCATTGCATATATGGTTGTTGAACTCGCTCTGCTGAGGACCTCTGTATTGGTGACCCTATCTTCCCAAGTGATTCCCAAGATCCTGCGAAGGCACCTCATATGGTATGAGTTCAGCTTTGTCTCTTGTCTGGCATATGTCGTCCATGACTCCCTGCCGTAGAGTAGCGTGCTGAGTATGCAGGCCTTGTAGACCTTCAACTTGGTGTTCAGCGTTAGGTTTCTGTTCTCCCAGACTCTCTTGGTTAGTTTTGACATGACGGTGGCTGCTTTCCCAATGCGTGCATTGATCTCAGCATCGAATTAATATATTATGTATGGATAAAGCATGTTCAATAATTAAATGAATAATCAATCGAAACACAAATTAAAAATACTTTCTTCAACATTTTACAACTGAAGTAATTCTTAATAACCACAGTAATGCCAAAGAAGAGGAACATAGAATTTGTAAATTAGCATAGACGTCATATCTTCGTTTACTAGTTATGCAGAGCTTGAATGTCTAATCAAACATATGACTGAAACGCGTGAAGCCTACCAGGAATATGTTGCTTGAGGACATGGGTATAAATTAAGTTAAATCTAATGGTGTTGCAAATCAGCTTCCTGGGAATATTATAATAAACTCAATCTGATTATGTGCTTATGATCCTACGTATATATAAAGACACGTGTGCCAATTAGTATGGACTTTGATCTATAACACTAACAGCATTATAGTTTTAATTACAATCCATGACGACTTTTCGATGGACTTGAAGCTATCTAATACATTGCAATCTTGCAAATTGTACGCACACAATATTGTTGGTATGTTCTAGATGTACGCACACAATACTGTTGGTATGTTCTAGATGTACGCACACAATATTGTTGGTATGTTCTAGATGTACGCACACAATACTGTTGGTATGTTCTAGATGTACGCACACAATATTGTTGGTATATTCTAGATGTACGCACACAATATTGTTGGTATGTTCTAGATATACGCACACAATACTGTTGGTATGTTCTAGATGTACGCACACAATACTGTTGGTATGTTCTAGATGTACGCACACAATATTGTTGGTATGTTCTAGATGTACGCACACAATACTGTTGGTATGTTCTAGATGTACGCACACAATATTGTTGGTATGTTCTAGATGTACGCACACAATATTGTTGGTATGTTCTAGATGTACGCACACAATATTGTTGGTATGTTCTAGATGTACGCACACAATACTGTTGGTATGTTCTAGATGTACGCACACAATACTGTTGGTATGTTCTAGATGTACGCACACAATATTGTTAGTATGTTCTAGATGTACGCACACAATACTGTTGGTATGTTCTAGATGTACGCACACACTACAAATTGCACCTGTTGGTGTTATATTTAGTGACGTCTTTGCATGTTCTAGGTACTGCTTATTGGTCGAGATCAAATCCGTTTACAATAGAACCATTCAGAGTTGGTTATTCTGAAGTTAATGCAATCATAATAGAATCAATTTTTATATACAGACAGACATACAGAATATTTATTGTCGTAGTGTATATAAAGTTTCTTTACACGCATGCACAGTATAGCACATGATTAAGGATCAATCAAAATAGCTTGATATTCAAATGCATCATATACTAAACTGATTAATCACACCATTTCTTATAAGAAAAGCTCAGATTCAAATTACACATCAGTTAACGAATGGTACTGGATTGACATACGGGGCTGTGCTGAGGTCGTGCGTTTTTCAAAATTAATATTTATAAATGAAATTGATTCTGCCACTGTAAAAAATGAAATTAACTTTGAGCTAAAGTAGTATAGATGTTCGAGTAATCGCGGGTGTTGTAAATCCTGGGCATGTATTTGTCTATCTGCGACTGTCGTATAATTAAACAACAACAACTACAGAATCGTCATTTACTGAACACATTTAAAGTTAATGCTAATATTAATAATTATTCAATGAGTTCTTGTCGTTTAGAGGTCGTAAATTGTGTTTTTATCCCAAGACAGACTATTCCAGTATTTATAATGATGTTATTTCCAGAAAAACAATTTAAGGATACATGGAGTTTTTTTAAGATTTCTAATTTCAGATCTGTGCTTAGATTCATTTATTTTAGATTAAAATGGCCTAACAGGAAGAAGATGACGTTTAGCAAAGTAGCTTAATTTGGCATTTTGTTATAAGAGTTTGAGTGATTTTGAGTTTTTAATAGTAATTATATCGAATATTCGAATAACAAACCTACCGAATATTCGAATAGTAAACTCGCTATTCGTGTCCATCCCTAATTTTAATATAGAATTTAAATAATAAGACAATGTAATGTATCCCAAGCATATTACACTAACTATGAAATTAAATATTCCTGATAGTGACATTCGTGCGTGCGTGCGTGCGTGCGTGCGTGCGTGCGTGTGTGCGTGCGTGCGTGCGTGCGTGCGTGCGTTCGTGTGTGTGGTATTGTCATATACGAAGAAATAGTTCAGCTAAATATTAGATAAAGTCAACAATTGAATATAAGATTGTATTTATGTATTTGTGTATGTCTTTGCCATAGTTTATACGTATGTAAATGGCCAAAGGCAATGTATTGCTGATAATGCAAATAAATTTGAAACTTGAATTGATTTATCTGAAGGACAAAAGAACAAACTAGCAATAACGTATTTAAAGATAAATACCCACATGCGTTTGGATTAAGTAACAATAAATAAAGAGACACTTTCCAAACTGTCGGAATACCCGTCGGGTTGCTTCTTTGTTTCGTGGAAAAGGATGACAATAGAGACGTATACATAGAGGAACAGGCTTCCACGGCCTACCAGTGTCTAAAATAATTAAAATTCCAAAATAAGCTTATATCCAATTTTGATATTAAAAAATGAGTTTAATAACTAGGAATTTAACATTTTAAGGAACATTTAGGGGAAATAATTAACCTTCGTGGCTACATGCCCCTAAATGAGGTGAATGTGGTATAATTAATTTTAATTTAGATGACAATATATGTCCTTTGGTGTATTGGCTATGGATAAACTCCCAAAAGCCATAAAAGTACTACTATTTTGATCAATTTGGTTTGTTACCTCCAATAGAGGTAATTAAGTATATTCCCCAAGGACTGCCTTATTCTACGTTTCAATATAGATTTAATATAAATCAGAAAGACTGTCATTTATTTGTTTAATAAAGAAAGGACAATAACACCACAGTTTTTCTTATATTGACTTAAAGCGACATTACATCGCAAAAAGCCAAAAGAATGCATAATTTGTTCACGTATAAATGCATTGCTACTACACGTTCTTCCGAATACATTTGAACACTAACATCGAATCAATAAACAGTGCTTTTGTGGTCGACAAAACAAAGTGAAAGTAGGATTTCATATAACTGTCATCCATGCTCCTGAATTGACGTTTGTTTTGTCATTGGAGTCAGCATCGCGTGATACTGTCGTCTAGGGATAATTCAACTAAGATTAGTCTACACATAAATATGCATAAGCACACATGTCAGATATATCGGTAAATATGTACCATAAATCGAGTTATTCAAGACACACGCGTTGTATTGCGCATGGATGTTGACACTATTTACATTATTTTGTTATGTCAACAAACCGCGTATAATTTAAATTAATCCATTTGTTCTTGTATATTAATGTTACAACATGATGTAAATATTGATAAAATAAAATATGTTTAAACTAAACCGCGTATACGACGTTTCTTTATTAGTTGAAATACTCGGGGTTTTTTAGGCAAATATTTGGAAACAAATTATACCATTTAATAAGAAATTATGTAGAAATTTCACTGATGTAATGTCGCTTTAATATCTAACCTTCCCTGTTGGAATTTGGATGTAAGAGAATAACATCTTACGTCATGACTATGACGAGGCATTCATGCGCGACAACTCTGATTTATATTAGTTCTACACTATGCCTCACGGGTAGTATCCCTTGGTAACAATTTCATTAATTTAAAGACAAGCTTGAAATGAATCGACTTATAAAGACGACCAAACGGAATGGCGTGCTGTTTGTTGACAAGAGGTTTTTATGCGGAGGCTATCATGCAATGACAGAATATTTTTTAAATCAAAAAGGAGGTCCTTCAAACAGGTGGTCTGAAATTGTATCGTAACACAGACAATATGCAGTTATAGTGCTTTACTTAGTTTATACAAATTTATTTTACCTCGATTGCGCAACAAGTTTTTACAACTTATATTAATTACTGCCGAGACCTCATTCCTGATGGAATCCATCGCCACGAGGGAGAGAGAAGAGGCAACGTGGAAATTAAATGCCTTGCCTAAGGGCACCATCGTAACTGCTGCAGCGGGGCTCGAACTCCTTACTTACCTTTAGCTTCTGCTTGGTTGCCTACACGAAATTTCCCATAACTGTTTTCCACGTTTGGTGTGAATGTAAACAATTGGCGTAATGTATTTTGTGAAACTAGACACATTTTGTTTACAAATTATTTCGATTGTTATGCTAATAATGTGGTGTTCGACATCGTCCTATATGGTATACAATTGCAATGCATAGCTGAAATCTAAATGAAACATGCAAAACATGCAAAACATGCATTGTTGTAAGACAAAAACAATAAAATGAACAATAATAAGGATGTAGTTACCTATTGAAGATGATAATCACTGTTAATGTAGTCCACCAGATACATTCAATTATGTAAATAAAGAACAATTTACATCAACACAATCCCTAGTTCAAAACAGGGGCAAAGTCATTTAATGTTATAATTGTCTTAATTGCATTAATAGAATGCAACGATTCTAATGAATATCAACAAGTTTCAAATTTCAAGTTTATTGGCATTATCTGCAATACATTGCCTTTGGCCATTTACATAAGTATAAACTATGGCAAAGACATACACAAATACATAAATACATATATACACATTTTAAGAAACAGTGATATTATTTATGGTATTTTTCTTAGAAACATAGATTTCTTTATATACTTAGATCTTTTTAGCAATTCTATCAACAGCAGTGTGTGCGTGCATCTAGAATATACCAACAGTAGTGTGTACATCTAGATCATACCAACAGTAGTGTGTACATCTAGAACATACCAACAGTAGTGTGTACATCTAGAACATACCAACAGTACTGTGTACATCTAGAACATACCAACAGTAGTGTGTACATCTAGATCATACCAACAGTAGTGTGTGCGTGCATCTAGAACGCACCAACAGTAGTGTGTGTGTACATCTAGAACATACCAACAGTAGTGTGTACATCTAGAACATACCAACAGTAGTGTGTACATCTAGAACATACCAACAGTATTGTGTGCATCTAGACCATACCAACAGTAGTATGTACATCTAGAACATACCAACAGTAGTGTGTACATCTAGAACATACCAACAGTATTGTGTACATCTAGAACATACCAACAGTAGTGTGTACATCTAGAATATACCAACAGTATTGAGTACATCTAGAACATACCAACAGTATTGTGTGCATCTAGAACATACCAACAGTAGTGTGTACATCTAGAACATACCAACAGTATTGTGTACATCCAGAACATACCAACAGTAGTGTGTGCGTACATCTAGAATATACCAACAGTATTGTGTACATCTAGAACATACCAACAGTAGTGTGTGCGTACATCTAGAATATACCAACAGTATTGTATACATCTAGAACATACCAACAGTAGTGTGTGCGTACATCTAGCACATACCAACAGTAGTGTGTGCATACATCTAGAACATACCAACAGTATTGTGTACATCTAGAACATACCAACAGTATTGTGTACATCTAGAACATACCAACAGTAGTGTGTGCATACATCTAGAACATACCAACAGTAGTGTGTGCGTACATCTAGAACATACCAACAGTAGTGTGTACATCTAGAACATACCAACAGTATTGTGTACATCCAGAACATACCAACAGTAGTATGTACATCTAGAACATACCAACAGTATTGTGTACATCTAGAACATACCAACAGTATTGTGAGCGTACATCTAGAACATACCAACAGTATTGTGTGCATCCAGAACATACCAACAGTAGTGTGTACATCTAGAATATACCAACAGTACTGTGTACATCTAGAACATACCAACAGTATTGTGTACATCTAGAATATACCAACAGTATTGTGTACATCTAGAATATACCAACAGTATTGTGTACATCTAGAATATACCAACAGTAGTGTGTACATCTAGAACATACCAACAGTAGTGTGTACATCTAGAATATACCAACAGTATTGTGTACATCTAAAACACACCAACAGTATTGTGTACATCTAGAACATACCAACAGTATTGTGTGCGTACATCTAGACTATACCAACAGTAGTGTGTGGGTACATCTAGAACATACCAACAGTAGTGTGTGGGTACATCTAGAACATACCAACAGTAGTGTGTGGGTACATCTAGAACATACCAACAGTAGTGTGTGGGTACATATATACTATACCAACAGTATTGTGTGCGTACATCTAGAACATACCAACAGTAGTGTGTGTGTACATCTAGAACATACCAACAGTAGTGTGTACATCTAGAATATACCAACAGTATTGTGTACATCTAAAACACACCAACAGTATTGTGTACATCTAGAACATACCAACAGTATTGTGTGCGTACATCTAGACTATACCAACAGTAGTGTGTGGGTACATCTAGAACATACCAACAGTAGTGTGTGGGTACATCTAGAACATACCAACAGTAGTGTGTGGGTACATCTAGAACATACCAACAGTAGTGTGTGGGTACATATATACTATACCAACAGTATTGTGTGCGTACATCTAGAACATACCAACAGTAGTGTGTGTGTACATCTAGAACATACCAACAGTAGTGTGTACATCTAGAATATACCAACAGTATTGTGTACATCTAAAACACACCAACAGTATTGTGTACATCTAGAACATACCAACAGTATTGTGTGCGTACATCTAGACTATACCAACAGTAGTGTGTGGGTACATCTAGAACATACCAACAGTAGTGTGTGCGTACATCTAGAACATACCAACATTATTGTGTGCGTACATCTAGAACATACCAACAGTATTGTGTGCGTACATCTAGAACATACCAACAGTAGAGTGTGTGTACATCTAGAATATATCAACAGTAGTGTGTGCTTACATCTAGAATATACCAACAGTATTGTGTACATCTAGAATATACCAACAGTATTGTGTACATCTAGAACATACCAACAGTATTGTGTACATCTAGAACATACCAACAGTATTGTGTGCGTACATCTAGAACATACCAACAGTATTGTGTACATCTAGAACATACCAACAGTAGTGTGTGCGTACATCTAGATTATACCAACAGTATTGTGTACATCTAGAACATACCAACAGTAGTGTGTGTGTACATCTAGAATATACCATCAGTATTGTGTACATCTAGAATATACCAACAGTATTGTGTGCGTACATCTAGACTATACCAACAGTAGTGTGTGGGTACATCTAGAACATACCAACAGTAGTGTGTGCGTACATCTAGAATATAACAACAGTATTATGTGGGTACATCTAGAACATACCAACAGTAGTGTGTGCGTACATCTAGAACATACCAACACTAGTGTGTGTGCGTGCATCTAGAACATACCAACAGTATTGTGTGCGTACATCTAGAATATACCAACAGTATTGTGTACATCTAGAACATACCAACAGTATTGTGTACATCTAGAACATACCAACAGTAGTGTGTGCGTACATCTAGAACATACCAACAGTATTGTGTACATCTAGAATATACCAACAGTAGTGTGTGCGTACACCTAGAACATACCAACAGTAGTGTGTGTGTACATCTAGAACATACCAACAGTATTGTGTACATCTAGAACATACCAACCGTATTGTGTACATCTAGAACATACCAACAGTATTGTGCACATCTAGAACATACCAACAGTAGTGTGCACATCTAGAACATACCAACAGTAGTGTGTACATCTAGAACATACCAACAGTAGTGTGTGGGTACATCTAGAACATACCAACAGTATTGTGTACATCTAGAACATACCAACAGTAGTGTGTGCGTGCATCTAGAACATACCAACAGTATTGTGTACATCTAGAACATACCAACAGTATTGTGTACATCTAAAACATACCAACAGTAGTGTGTACATCTAGAACATACCAACAGTAGTGTGTACATCTAGAACATACCAACATTAGTGTGTGCGTACATCTAGAACATACCAACAGTAGTGTGTGCGTACATCTAGAACATACCAACAGTAGTGTGTGCGTACATGTAGAACATACCAACAGTATTGTGTGCGTACATCTAGAACATACCAACAGTAGTGTGTGCGTACATCTAGAATATACCAACATTATTGTGTACATCTAGAACATACCAACAGTAGTATGTACATCTAGAACATACCAACAGTAGTGTGTGCATACACCTAGAAAATACCAACAGTAGTGTGTGCGTACATCTAGAACATACCAACAGTATTGTGTACATCTAGAATATACCAACAGTAGTGTGTACATCTAGAACATACCAACAGTATTGTGTACATCTAGAACATACCAACAGTATTGTGTGCGTACATCTAGAACATACCAACAGTATTGTGTACATCTAGAACATACCAACAGTAGTGTGTACATCTAGAACATACCAACAGTAGTGTGTGCGTACACCTAGAAAATACCAACAATAGTGTGTGCGTACATCTAGAACATACCAACAGTATTGTGTAAATCTAGAACATACCAACAGTAGTGTGTGCGTACATCTAGAACATACCAACAGTAGTGTGTACATCTAGAACATACCAACAGTAGTGTGTACGTGCATCTAGACCATACCAACAGTATTGTGTACATCTAGAACATATCAACAGTATTGTGTACATCTAGAACATACCAACAGTAGTGTGTGCATGTGCGTGTGCGTGTGCGTGTGCGTGCGTGCGTGCGTGCGTGCGTGCGTGCGTGCGTGCGTGCGTGCGTGCGTGCGTGCGTGCGTGCGTGCGTGTGTACATCAAGAACATACCAACATTATTGTGTACACCTAGAACATACAAACAGTATTGTGTGCGTACATCTAGAATATACCAACAGTATTGTGTATATCTAGAATATACCAACAGTATTGTGTACATCTAGAATATACCAACAGTATTGTGTACATCTAGAATATACCAACAGTATTGTGTACATCTAGAACATACCAACAGTACTGAGTACATCAAGAACATACCAACAGTAATGTGTACATCTAGAATATACCAACAGTATTGTGTACATCTAGAATATACCAACAGTATTGTGTACATCTAGAACATACCAACAGTATTGTGTACATCTAGAATATACCAACAGTAGTGTGTACATCTAGAATATACCAACAGTACTGTGTACATCTAGAATATACCAACAGTAGTGTGTACATCTAGAACATACCAACAGTAGTGTGTGTGTACATCTAGAATATACCAACAGTATTGTGTACATCTAGAATATACCAACAGTATTGTGAACATCTAGAATATACCAACAGTACTGTGTACATCTAGAATATACCAACAGTAGTGTGTACATCTAGAATATACCAACAGTATTGTGTACATCTAGAATATACCAACAGTATTGTGTACATCTAGAATATACCAACAGTATTGTGTACATCTAGAATATACCAACAGTATTGTGTACATCTAGAACATACCAACAGTAATGTGTGTGTACATCTAGAATATACCAACCGTAGTGTGTACATCTAGAATATACCAACAGTATTGTGTACATCTAAAACACACCAACAGTATTGTGTACATCTAGAACATACCAACAGTATTGTGTGCGTACATCTAGAATATACCAACAGTATTGTGTACATCTAGAATATACCAACAGTATTGTGTACATCTAGAATATACCAACAGTATTGTGTACATCTAGAACATACCAACAGTATTGTGTGTGTACATCTAGTATATACCAACAGTATTGTGTACATCTAAAACACACCAACAGTATTGTGTACATCTAAAACATACCAACAGTAGTGTGTACATCTAGAACATACCAACAGTATTGTGTACATCTAGAACATACCAACAGTAGTGTGTACATCTGGAACATACCAACAGTAGTGTGTACATCTAGAACATACCAACAGTAGTGTGTACATCTAGAACATACCAACAGTAGTGTGTACATCTAGAACATACCAACAGTAGTATGTGCGTACATCTAGAACATACCAACAGTATTGTGTGCGTACATCTAGAACATACCAACAGTAGTGTGTGTACATCTAGAACATACCAAAAGTAGTGTGTGCGTACATCTAGAACATACATACAGTAGTGTGTGTGTGTGTACATCTAGAACATACCAACAGTAGTGTGTGCATCTAGAACATACCAACAGTAGTGTGTGCGTACATCTAGAACATACCAACAGTATTGTGTACATCTAGAACATACCAACAGTAGTACGTGTGTGTACATCTAGAACATACCAACAGTAGTGTGTGTGTACATCTAGAACATACCAACATTATTGTGTACATCTAGAACATACCAACAGTAGTGTGTGCGTACATCTAGAACATACCAACAGTATTGTGTACATCTAGAACATACCAACAGTATTGTGTGCGTGCATCTAGAACATACCAACATTATTGTGTACATCTAAAACATTCGAACAGTAGTGTGTGCGTGCATCTAGAACATACCAACAGTAGTGTGTGCGTACATCTAGAACATACCAACAGTAGTGTGTACATCTAGAATATACCAACAGTATTGTGTGTGTACATCTAGAATATACCAACAGTATTGTGTGCGTACATCTAGAATATACCAACATTATTGTGTACATCTAGAACATACCAACAGTATTGTGTGCGTACATCTAGAATATACCAACAGTATTGTGTACATCTAGAACATACCAACAGTATTGTGTACATCTAGAACATACCAACATTATTGTGTACATCTAGAACATACCAACAGTATTGTGTACATCTAGAACATACCAACATTATTGTGTACATCTAGAATATACCAACAGTATTGTGTACATCTAGAACATACCAACAGTAGTGTGTGTGTACATCTAGAACATACCAACAGTATTGTGTACATCTAGAACATAAACTAGTAAAAACATACATAATTTCCAAGAGCAAAGAAATGCGTATATATAGAAACTCTGAACACAACCTGAAAAGTGGCATACATAGCTAAAACAACACTCTGGCAGGTATCAATCACATAACATGGCAGGTATTCATCAAGGAAGATGGCAGGTATTCATAATTCAAGAACAAACGATTTTATAATGATGGTATGTGTGGCACATCATCTTAACCTGGTTTAATGTAATGCCTAGGCGAAGGAGACACCAACCTGGTTCGTGTCAGTACGTTTAGCTGCATCCATAGCTATATATAGTCAAACCTGTGTTAAGCAGCCAGCCAAGGGAATCACAGTAAGTGGCTGCTTAGCACAGGTGGCTGCTTAATAGAGGTCAAATGTATAATAAAACAACATATTGGGAATCTGGCAACTAGCTGCTTAATACAGGTTGGCTGCTTAATGGAGGTGACCACTAACACAGGTTTGACTGTATAAGTAAATTATTATATCAGCATAAAAATATATATCGAACATGAACCATTATGGCAGCAATACGCATACTGTAGATGATGACATGGGCGAGAAACGGTAACTACTAGAATACCCAATTTGGACGAGCACCACTAAACATCATGAACAATGGAACACTATATAAAATCAACGTTTGGCAATGAAATGGAAGACAACTTCTATGGATAGCTTAAGGCATGTACTAAAGTTGATTGTTGTTCATAGCAAAACAAAAACTTCCAACCTTCTGCTTTTATGGACACAATATATATCTCGATTATGAAGTGTACACAATGTGCGAGGAAAACGCTGGTAGCAGCTAATGTGTTTAATCAACAATTTTGCAATGTGCATATGATACTAAAAGAGAACAATTGATCGATTTCCAATGATAGGAATTCAATTCTTGAAGATGTTATTGATTCTAAGTTAACTAATGTTGTGAAGTTCTCTATGCCCATTATTTCAATTGATTATCTTGAAACCCAACTACATACAACTAGCACACAACCAACGCTGTTCCCTACTGTAGTTTAAGCGACATTACATCGCAAAAAGCAAATAAAATGCATGTTTTCACGTATAAATGCATTGCTACTACAAATTCTTCCGAATATATTCGAACACTAACATTGAATCGATAAGCAGTGTTTTTTTGTGGATTGAAAGTATGATTTTATATAACGGTCATCCATGCTCCTGAATTAACTTTTTTGTTTGTAATTGGAGTCTAAACGCGATATAATGTCGTTGAGAGATAATTAACTAAGAATAGTCTACAAATAAATAGGCACAAATGTGAGATATAACGGTAAATATGTATCATAAATCGTGTTATTCAGGATACACTAGGTGTATTATGCATGGATGTTTACATTATTGTATTATGTCAACAAACCGCGTATACAACGTTTGCTTATTAGTTGAAATACTCAGTATTTGAGGCAAATATTTGAAAATTATACCATATAATAGAAAAATACATTCTGTAGAAATGTGTGTGTTCACTGATGTAGTGTCGCTTTAAGCCTGCTAAGGTTATTCCAGCATATGTAAAAGGTAACAAATCTAATAATGCCAATGATAGACCAATTTCAATATTATACATACTCTCATTTTTCTCGAGAACAATAAATTGTTTTCCAATAGGCAATATGTATTCCTGACAAATTATTTGAGTCAAACGTTCTTAATCAGAACAAGAAAAACTATTACATATAATGTAATAGAAGGCGATTGAAAACTCACTCTGCATAATACACACTCGGATAGTTTATTGAGTGAATGTATATAAATAATAAAGCGCATAATTTAGTAATTAAATGCAAACATGATGACAATAACATGAAAACCTATGTCCAACATAATAGTATATCCCTGTTGGATAATCCGCGAATCATGTGGGAACTAAATCGTGTTGCCTAATTTCAACTACATGTTTAAATAGATTGACCTGGTCATTTCTGGATTCCAGTGCAAGCCTGTATTTCTATACGCACATCAGTGAAAGCTTGGAACCAATTTCCCGGAAAACAATTGGACAATTTTAATACCTATGATATGAATATGTAGCAGTAATTCTTATCACATAAATTCCCATTCGTCCAGAAAATAGATTATTATAGTTCTACAATTATTAATGATAGAACGTTTGTACTTTATTTCTTGACATGTCTAAGGCTTTTGGTGTAGTTGATCACGAAATCCTTTTGAAAACACTTAATTACTATGGTATGGATGCATCCATTGTCAAGGTGGAGAGCGGCTACACTGTACGTATGCAATATTTAAATAATAGTACACAGTATCCACAACTATACATGATATTCTGTATGTTCATACTATTGACTCCCTATGTCTATTCCACATTCCCCAGTTCATACATCTAATTGATTTTCATGTCTAATTCACAAGTTATACAAGTAATGTCGCCGTGGACATTTAAACTATTTGAACTGTCATCACTATTCTTGTCCTTGGTTTATTCCTGTGTATAGTATATGTCGCCGTGGACATTTAAACTGTTTGAACTGTCATCACTATTATTGCTCATAATTCATTCATGTAAATATTCATCTTTTCCTTGTCATTAAATCTTATCAATATTATACAGAGTGTTGATTGTATCTGATTGTGATCTAGCTTTGCCGGTCAATGCTACTAAAACGTATGGAAGCTTTAAAAAATATTTTTAAAGTTCGACAAGGAAATTAAATTTGTACTCATTCGAAAAAGTTAATGTGAACGCTAGCAGAACGTTAAAACTTTCAAAAAGGGTTTTCCGGAAAAGTTTAACATTATTTCTAGGACTTCAATTAAATGTTGAGAACTGTCAATGGCAATTTAGAAATCCAAATCGTTTAGACGTCTTAATTATTTCAAATAAAAAAGCATTGCCTCAATGGTAAATATTCCCCAAACCACTTCAGTTGATTTCTTCTATGCATTTTGATAACGGATTTCCAAAAGATGAAATGCAAAGAATACTCGATGACAATAGCATTCTATTCGTATAATTCGGAAACATACAATCAACCCTTTTCTATTGATGAATTACAGAAACATACAATCAACCCTTTTCTATTGATGAATTACAAAAACATACAATCATCCCTTTTCTATTGATGAATTACAGAAACATACAATCAACCCTTTTCTATTGATGACTTACAGAAACATACAATCAACCCTTTTCTATTGATGAATTACAGAAACATACAATCAACCCTTTTCTATCGATGAATTACAGAAAACTACAATCAACCCTTTTCTATTGATGAATTACAGAAACATACACTCAACCCTTTTCTATTGATGAATTACAGAAACATACAATCAACCCTTTTCTATTGATGAATTACAGAAACTTACAATCAACCCTTTTCTATTGATGAATTACAGAAACATACACTCAACCCTTTTCTATTGATGAATTACAGAAACATACAATCAACCCTTTTCTATTGATGAATTACAGAAACATACAATCAACCCTTTTCTATTGATGAATTACAGAAACATAAATTCAACCCTTTTCTATTGATGAATTACAGAAACATACAATCAACCCTTTTCTATTGATGAATTACAGAAACATACAATCAACCCTTTTCTATTGATGAATTACAGAAATATACAATCAGCCCTTTTCTATCGATGAATTACAGAAATATACAATCAACCCTTTTCTATCGATGAATTACAGAAACATACAATCAACCATTTTCTATTGATGAATTACAGAAACATACAATCAACCCTTTTCTATCGATGAATTACAGAAATATACAATCAACCCTTTTCTATTGATGAATTACAGAAACATACAATCAACCATTTTCTATTGATGAATTACAGAAACATACAATCAACCATTTTCTATTGATGAATTACAGAAACATACAATCAACCCTTTTCTATTGATGAATTACAGAAACATACAATCAACCCTTTTCTATTGATGAATTACACAATCAACCCTTTTCTATTGATGAATTACCGAAACATACAATCAACCATTTTCTATTGATGAATTACAGAAACATAAAGTCAACCCTTTTCTATTGATGAATTACAGAAACATACAATCAACCCTTTTCTATTGATGAATTACAGAAACATACAATCAACCCTTTTCTATTGATGACTTACAGAAACATACAATCAACCCTTTTCTATTGATTAATTACAGAAACATACAATCAACCCTTATCTATTGATGAATTACAGAAACATACAATCAACCCTTTTCAATTGATGAATTACAGAAACATACAATCAACCATTTTCTATTGATGAATTACAGAAACATACAATCAACCCTTTTCTATTGATGAATTACAGAAACATACAATCAACCCTTTTCTATTGATGACTTACAGAAACATACAATCAACCCTTTTCTATTGATTAATTACAGAAACATACAATCAACCCTTATCTATTGATGAATTACAGAAACATACAATCAACCCTTTTCAATTGATGAATTACAGAAACATACAATCAACCATTTTCTATTGATGAATTACAGAAACATACAATCAACCCTTTTCTATTGATGAATTACAGAAACATACAATCAACCCTTTTCTATTGATGACTTACAGAAACATACAATCAACCCTTTTCTATTGATGACTTACAGAAACATACAATCAACCCTTTTCTATTGATGAATTACAGAAACATACAATCAACCCTTTTCTATTGATGAATTACAGAAACATACAATCAACCCTTTTCTATTGATGAATTACAGAAACATACAATCAACCCTTTTCTATTGATGAATTACAGAAACATACAATCAACCCTTTTCTATTGATGAATTACAGAAACATACAATCAACCCTTTTCTATTGATGAATTACAGAAACATACAATCAACCATTTTCTATTGATGAATTACAGAAACATACAATCAACCATTTTCTATTGATGAATTACAGAAACATACAATCAACCCTTTTCTATTGATGAATTACAGAAACATACAATCAACCCTTTTCTATTGATGAATTACAGAAACATACAATCAACCCTTTTCTATTGATGAATTACAGAAACATACAATCAACCCTTTTCTATTGATGAATTACAGAAACATACAATCAACCATTTTCTATTGATGAATTACAGAAACATACAATCAACCCTTTTCTATTGATGAATTACAGAAACATACAATCAACCATTTTCTATTGATGAATTACAGAAACATACAATCAACCCTTTTCTATTGATGAATTACAGAAACATACAATCAACCCTTTTCTATTGATGAATTACAGAAACATACAATCAACCCTTTTCTATTGATGAATTACAGAAACATACAATCAACCATTTTCTATTGATGAATTACAGAAACATACAATCAACCCTTTTCTATTGATGAATTACAGAAACATACAATCAACCCTTTTCTATTGATGAATTACAGAAACATACAATCAACCCTTTTCTATTGATGAATTACAGAAACATACAATCAACCCTTTTCTATTGATGAATTACAGAAACATACAATCAACCCTTTTCTATTGATGAATTACAGAAACATACAATCAACCATTTTCTATTGATGAATTACAGAAACATACAATCAACCCTTTTCTATTGATGAATTACAGAAACATACAATCAACCCTTTTCTATTGATGAATTACAGAAACATACAATCAACCCTTTTCTATTGATGAATTACAGAAACATACAATCAACCCTTTTCTATTGATGAATTACAGAAACATACAATCAACCCTTTTCTATTGATGAATTACAGAAACATACAATCAACCCTTTTCTATTGATGAATTACAGAAACATACAATCAACCCTTTTCTATTGATGAATTACAGAAACATACAATCAACCCTTTTCTATTGATGAATTACAGAAACTTACAATCAACCATTTTCTATTGATGAATTACAGAAACATACAATCAACCCTTTTCTATTGATGAATTACAGAAACATACAATCAACCCTTTTCTATTGATGAATTACAGAAACATACAATCAACCCTTTTCTATTGATGAATTACAGAAACATACAATCAACCCTTTTCTATTGATGAATTACAGAAACATACAATCAACCCTTTTCTATTGATGAATTACAGAAACATACAATCAACCCTTTTCTATTGATGAATTACAGAAACATACAATCAACCCTTTTCTATTGATGAATTACAGAAACATACAATCAACCCTTTTCTATTGATGAATTACAGAAACATACAATCAACCCTTTTCTATTGATGAATTACAGAAACATACAATCAACCCTTTTCTATTGATGAATTACAGAAACATACAATCAACCCTTTTCTATTGATGAATTACAGAAACATACAATCAACCCTTTTCTATTGATGAATTACAGAAACATACAATCAACCCTTTTCTATTGATGAATTACAGAAACATACAATCAACCCTTTTCTACTGATGAATTACAGAAACATACAATCAACCATTTTCTATTGATGAATTACAGAAACATACAATCAACCATTTTCTATTGATGAATTACAGAAACATACAATCAACCCTTTTCTATCGATGAATTACAGAAATATACAATGAACCCTTTTCTATCGATGAATTACAGAAACATACAATCAACCCTTTTCTATTGATGAATTACAGCATAATTAGTATGATTATATTATCAGTTATTGAAACATTTTCCAACTTATTCATTAGTTGTACAATTTAATAGAAGTTATTAATTTACTAAGCAATTATGGTAAATTTCCGGGGAACGAAGCCACTTTAATCCGAATATCTTAACGAGAAAAAGATAGCACTAATTCAAATCACAGGGATTTGGCACGTTTGGGGGTACTAGTATATATATTTAAAGGCCTGCAGTTTGACCCCGTCCAATTGTAAAGATTTATACTTTACTACCTGTTCCATGTGATTAGTGGCTTGTATCAACAATGTAGCAGTACATTCAGTATAATTTGGCGTATGTAGGTATTTTCTAACGGTTATATGCACGATCACTATGTGAGCTGAGAATTAGTCAAAATGAGGCCCTGACAATTTAAGTAAACGTATATTATTGATTGTAAAGAAAATTGATAGTTATGAGTATTCAAACTACATAATCCAGATCAGCCCAGGGACATAGATTACATGTTATGTAGGTGCCTCATCAGCCGTAGCGTAATCACTGAGACTGATAATTTCTATACATGTATAATGTGCGCTATGGTTGTGATCTGTGCAATCTAATTCAAAATTCAGTTCATGTGTTGACCTAATCAAATATGTATGTATATAATATGTATGTATTTATATGAATAAACTATATGTGTTCGTTATATGGTAACCTTCATACTTCATTTAATTATATATCTACAGTATTATTCGCAAGTTTTCTGTTATATTTTAAATATTTCTCTGTGTCAGTGTGTGCTTACCGATATTGATGCTACATAATAATCACAGTGAATGCTATGAGTACATGTATAATATTATAATTATAATCTCTTGAACATACGAGTATTACACATATTCTGCCGATTTCTACAAGATGCCATTGAGTAAAATAACAATGTATGTAACTGATGAGCAGAGAAAAGAATTGCTGACTTTCTTGCAAAATAAGAACTGGGACGTAGAGATGGAAATAGAAGAAACAACCACCGCCATGCCCGTTGCAGAGGCTGCTTACGTACCTCCCCCTATGCCTCAGCATGCTGAAGGTGTTGCTGAGTGTCCACTGTGCTTGTGTTCCCCTTGCATAATAAATGAACAGAACAAACAACTGTGGTGGCCTGCTAATAATCGTCCACCGCATAATCTAAATTCACATGAGAGAAAGCTTCTATACAGGAGGTTTTGGGCAATGCTATATAATTGTGGCGCATGGAAAGATGTCAGATATATAGAGAGAAAAGTAGCGGCTAGAAGAGGAGACTGTACTTGGCATAAGAGGGAACTGATGCCTGAATGTGTGGTACAGCAATGCAGGAAATGGCTGCCTAACCCGCGCAACCAGCCTTATTTGGGCCATAAGTGGAGTTGAATTGTTTATACCAGTTGTAAGTACTATAAAAATACAGAACTTCAATTTCAGCAATTTATGACCTCTGATATGTACGTGGGTCATAATAGATATAAGTGGTGCTCATGTATTAGATGTATACCATGCAGGGCCTCGCATGTGGCAAATACGATGTGCGTCGACCGTCAGATTTGTACCGCTATTCCTCATGTGTTTAGTGTGTCGACCGTCAGATTTGTACCGCTATTCCTCGTGTGTTTAAGGTCAAATATAGGTCAACCTGCAGGCCTTTAAGTACAGGGATTCTACTCTGTGGGATGTCAGATTTCGCATCGATCAGTAAAATGGCCCTATCAAAATAAATTCTCCGAAATCTCTTTTTGACGTACATGTTTGCCGAATAAACCTACACGTTAGTGGAAACACATTTTATTGATAATGTTATTCACTGTTAAAACTCTCCCGTCGAAGATTTTTTTTGTTGCTGACAGAACCCGTGTCCTAGTATGGAAATGTGACCTGCTATGGCATATGTTTGTGGCAATTGTTTGCAAAGTATACATGCACGCAGCTTAAAGTTGTGTTTTATTTGAAGAACAATATAAAGACTCGGGGATAGGCGTTATATTTGGACAGCTTTGTACAAAATTGTTTCAGATAAGGCCATTTTACTGATCGATGCGAAATCTGACACCCCACAGAATAGAATCCCTGTACTTAAATATATATACTCGTACCCCCAAACGTGCCGAACCCCTGTGTTTCAAATAAGTATCGCCATATTGCACCAACGAGTAGCATTTGTAAGATAATGGAACGTGTAATTAAAACTAGACTTGATCTAATGTCTTAACAGTTAAATTTCCGATTTCCCAACGTGGCGGATAATGCGATCTAACAAAATGAATGAACATTAAATAAGATTTTAAACCGTTTTTCTGTGATGCTTACTTACACCAGGACAGACATTTTCGATCTTGAAAAAGCTTACGATACAATGTAGAAACATGGTAGTATGGCGTGAGGCATTAAATGACTAATATCGCATTTTATATCCGACATTGATTCCCGTGGCTATGCAATTTAAGGTTAATGTCTGAAAATCACGAACAAGAAGTAGGTATCTCTAAATGAACTATTTTATCCATTACACTTAGAATAAATAAAAATTGTCAAGTGTCTTGGGGATTACAATGAACGTTCATTAGATGAAGATTATTTTGTTATAAGCTACAGTTCAACGTTAATGACAACTATTAAAAGCCGTATTCAACTTACGTACACACGTATGGTTTACATAATGGCTTTCAGTCCGCCTCCATGGTCGAGTGGTTAAGGTCGCTGACTTGTATACCACTGTAACCTATCATCACTGATGGTCACGGGTTCGAGCCCCGCTCAGGCCATGTCTCATTTATATGAAAACGTTGGCAGTTTCTTACGGAGATTGGTGCGCCCACGTACTGGTTAACCGTTGGAGCCTGCCCAGGAAAGGTGTTGTTAGGTAAACTGCCCGCCGGCGATATAGCCCGAAATGGTGCTGATGCAGGCGTAAAACCCGAAAAATAACATAACATAATGGCTTTCTATTTTCCGAAGATGAACACACTTTTACACAAATGCCCTGTATTCCTGTTTGGCATGAGGCTAAAAAATAATATTGAAGTAATTTTGTGTAACAACATTTTAATATTCACAATGTGAAAGCAAAATGTCTCAATGCAATGAATCTCATTAAAGCCACGCGGACTGGGAAGCTGATAATCGAAAGGCCCTTCTCAGACTGTATAAAGCGCTCACACGATCCAAACTGGGTAATGGCCCTTCTCAGACTGTATAAAGCGCTCACACGATCCAAACTGGGTAATGGCCCTTCTCAGACTGTATAATGCGCTCACACGATCCAAACTGGGTAATGGCCCTTCTCGCACTGTATAATGCGCTCACGCGATCCAAACTGGGTAATGGCCCTTCTCAGACTGTATAATGCGCTCACACGATCCAAACTGGGTAATGGCCCTTCTCAGACTGTATAATGCGCTCACACGATCCAAACTGGGTAATGGCCCTTCTCAGACTGTATAATGCGCTCACACGATCCAAACTGGGTAAAGGCCCTTCTCAGACCGTATAATGCGCTCACACGATCCAAACTGGGTAATGGCCCTTCTCGGACTGTATAATGCGCTCGCACGATCCAAACTGGGTAATGGCCCTTCTCAGACTGTATAATGCGCTCACACGATCCAAACTTGGCAATGGCACTTCTCAGACTGTATAATGCACTCACATGATCCAAACTGGGTAATGGCCCTTCTCAGACTGTATAAAGCGCTCACGCGATCCAAACTGGGTAATGGCCCTTCTCAGACTGCATAAAGCGCTCACACGATCCAAACTGGGTAATGGCCCTTCTCAGACTGTATAATGCGCTCACACGATCCAAACTGGGTAATGGCCCTTCTCAGACTGTATAATGCGCTCACGCGATCCAAACTGGGTAATGGCCCTTCTCAGACTGTATAAAGCGCTCACGCGATCCAAACTGGGTAATGGCCCTTCTCAGACTGTATAATGCTCTCACACGATCGAAACTGGGTAATGGCCCTTCTCAGACTGTATAATGCGCTGACACGATCCAAACTGGGTAATGGCCCTTCTCAGACTGTATAATGCGCTCACACTATCCAAACTGGGTAATGGCCCTTCTCAGACTGTATAATGCGCTCACACGATCCAAACTTGGCAATGGCCCTTCTCAGACTGTATAATGCGCTCACACGATCCAAACTGGGTAATGGCCCTTCTCAGACTGCATAACGCGCTCACACGATCCAAACTGGGTAATGGCCCTTCCCAGACTGTATAATGCGCTCACACGATCCAAACTGGGTAATGGCCATTCTCAGACTGTATAATGCGCTCACACGATCCAAACTGGGTAAAGGCCCTTCTCAGACTGTATAATGCGCTCACACGATCCAAACTGGGTAATGGCCCTTCTCAGACTGTATAATGCGCTCGCACGATCCAAACTGGGTAATGGCCCTTCTCAGACTGTATAATGCGCTCACACGATCCAAACTTGGCAATGGCCCTTCTCAGACTGTATAATGCACTCACATGATCCAAACTGGGTAATGGCCCTTCTCAGACTGTATAATGCGCTCACACGATCCAAACTGGGTAATGGCCCTTCTCAGACTGTATAATGCGCTCACACGATCCAAACTTGGCAATGGCCCTTCTCAGACTGTATAATGCACTCACATGATCCAAACTGGGTAATGGCCCTTCTCAGACTGTATAATGCGCTCACACGATCCAAACTGGGTAATGGCCCTTCTCAGACTGTATAAAGCGCTCACGCGATCCAAACTGGGTAATGGCCCTTCTCAGACTGTATAAAGCGCTCACACGATCCAAACTGGGTAATGGCCCTTCTCAGACTGTATAATGCGCTCACACGATCCAAACTGGGTAATGGCCCTTCTCAGACTGTATAATGCGCTCACGCGATCCAAACTGGGTAATGGCCCTTCTCAGACTGTATAAAGCGCTCACGCGATCCAAACTGGGTAATGGCCCTTCTCAGACTGTATAATGCTCTCACACGATCCAAACTGGGTAGTGGCCCTTCTCAGACTGTATAATGCGCTCACACGATCCAAACTGGGTAATGGCCCTTCTCAGACTGTATAATGCGCTCACACGATCCAAACTGGATAATGGCCCTTCTCAGACTGTATAATGCGCTCACACGATCCAAACTGGGTAATGGCCCGTCTCAGACTGTATAATGCGCTCACACGATCCAAACTGGGTAATGGCCCTTCTCAGACTGTATAAAGCGCTCACACGATCCAAACTGGGTAATGGCCCTTCTCAGACTGTATAATGCGCTCACACGATCCAAACTGGGTAATGGCCCTTCTCAGACTGTATAAAGCGCTCACACGATCCAAACTGGGTAATGGCCCTTCTCAGACTGTATAATGCGCTCACACGATCCAAACTGGGTAATGGCCCTTCTCAGACTGTATAATGCGCTCGCACGATCCAAACTGGGTAATGGCCCTTCTCAGACTGTATAATGCGCTCACACGATCCAAACTGGGTAATGGCCCTTCTCAGACTGAATAAAGCGCTCACACGATCCAAACTGGGTAATGGCCCTTCTCAGATTGTATAATGCGCTCACACGATCCAAACTGGGTAATGGCCCTTCTCAGAATGTATAATGCGCTCACACGATCCAAACTGGGTAATGGCCCTTCTCAGATTGTATAATGCGCTCACACGATCCAAACTGGGTAATGGCCCTTCTCAGAATGTATAATGCGCTCACACGATCCAAACTTGGCAATGGCCCTTCTCAGACTGTATAATGCGCTCACACGATCCAAACTGGGTAATGGCCCTTCTCAGACTGCATAACGCGCTCACACGATCCAAACTGGGTAATGGCCCTTCTCAGACTGTATAATGCGCTCACACGATCCAAACTGGGTAATGGCCCTTCTCAGACTGTATAAAGCGCTCACACGATCCAAACTGGGTAATGGCCCTTCTCAGACTGTATAATGCGCTCACACGATCCAAACTGGGTAATGGCCCTTCTCAGACTGTATAATGCGCTCGCACGATCCAAACTGGGTAATGGCCCTTCTCAGACTGTATAATGCGCTCACACGATCCAAACTTGGCAATGGCCCTTCTCAGACTGTATAATGCACTCACATGATCCAAACTGGGTAATGGCCCTTCTCAGACTGTATAATGCGCTCACACGATCCAAACTGGGTAAAGGCCCTTCTCAGACTGTATAATGCGCTCACACGATCCAAACTGGGTAATGGCCCTTCTCAGACTGTATAATGCGCTCGCACGATCCAAACTGGGTAATGGCCCTTCTCAGACTGTATAATGCGCTCACACGATCCAAACTTGGCAATGGCCCTTCTCAGACTGTATAATGCACTCACATGATCCAAACTGGGTAATGGCCCTTCTCAGACTGTATAATGCGCTCACACGATCCAAACTGGGTAATGGCCCTTCTCAGACTGTATAAAGCGCTCACGCGATCCAAACTGGGTAATGGCCCTTCTCAGACTGTATAATGCGCTCACACGATCCAAACTGGGTAATGGCCCTTCTCAGACTGTATAATGCGCTCACGCGATCCAAACTGGGTAATGGCCCTTCTCAGACTGTATAAAGCGCTCACGCGATCCAAACTGGGTAATGGCCCTTCTCAGACTGTATAATGCTCTCACACGATCCAAACTGGGTAATGGCCCTTCTCAGTCTGTATAATGCGCTCACACGATCCAAACTGGGTAATGGCCCTTCTCAGACTGTATAATGCGCTCACACGATCCAAACTGGATAATGGCCCTTCTCAGACTGTATAATGCGCTCACACGATCCAAACTGGGTAATGGCCCGTCTCAGACTGTATAATGCGCTCACACGATCCAAACTGGGTAATGGCCCTTCTCAGACTGTATAAAGCGCTCACACGATCCAAACTGGGTAATGGCCCTTCTCAGACTGTATAATGCGCTCACACGATCCAAACTGGGTAATGGCCCTTCTCAGACTGTATAAAGCGCTCACACGATCCAAACTGGGTAATGGCCCTTCTCAGACTGTATAATGCGCTCACACGATCCAAACTGGGTAATGGCCCTTCTCAGACTGTATAATGCGCTCGCACGATCCAAACTGGGTAATGGCCCTTCTCAGACTGTATAATGCGCTCACACGATCCAAACTGGGTAATGGCCCTTCTCAGACTGAATAAAGCGCTCACACGATCCAAACTGGGTAATGGCCCTTCTCAGATTGTATAATGCGCTCACACGATCCAAACTGAGTAATGGCCCTTCTCAGAATGTATAATGCGCTCACACGATCCAAACTGGGTAATGGCCCTTCTCAGACTGTATAACGCGCTGACACGATCCAAACTGGGTAATGGCCCTTCTCAGACTGTATAACGCGCTCACACGATCCAAACTGGGGAATGGCCCTTCTCAGACCGTATAAAGCTGGGTAATGGATCGGTAGTGATTTGATCAGCCAGACCATAGGATGTTAAATCACGTGACCCAGTACGTGAGCATTGGGGTTTACAACCTGCGCTCGGAGCTTTCAGAACACCACCAGTAGAGCATGCAGCACACATTCATCAATACTAATTTCTTATTGAAATATTTTTACATAAATCGGCCAAACTTTAAAATTATTATTTGTAAATGACGTCCGTATTTCGATTGTAGTAACAAGGTGTGTCACATATTAGTATGTTATCATCGCATAGTATTAAAGAGAACTGTTACAGTATTGAAATCACAAACATATCGTATGGTTATCCGATTAGAGTAGTGGTTAATGCGCTCGCATCACACCAACCAATGCAACCCGGATTCAATCCTCGGACCGGGAAGTATATGACACAGTACGGTAGTCGCCAGATCGGACAGGTGGGTTTTCTCCGGGTACTCCGGTTTCCTCCCACACGAATGACCACATTTACGCTTTCATCCGCGCCAACGAGAGTGATTAATATCAGTTGCTAAAACTTTCTTCGCAATCGTTGTAAAATAAATAAAGCTTAAAAAATCTTATGGCAATGGTGTTCGTCCATTGACTTCATTACAAGCGATCTTTCTGAAATTCTGTCAACATATTCATAGTACTATATCATAGTATTCCCTTGGTGGTCATTAACCGCGCATTCATTATCTATGACGGAACCATTCATGCTTATACTGTTTGTATTGATTTATCCAAGAATGTGTGGGAGCTGCACTCCTATATTTCTTATAGAAGATGTCATCCTGGCAGATGGGCGGACTTGATGATGTACCGTCAAAAATAGTTGACTATACCTGGATGTATAATATATATCTGGTTATATTGGTTGGACAACAAGTTCTAGCAACATTCAAAAATACTTGACTATGCGTGGATGTATAATATATATCGTGTTATATTGGTTGGGCGACAAGTTCTAGCAACAGTCAAAAATACTTGACTATGCGTAGATGTATAATATATATCTGGTTATATTGGTTGGGCGACAAGTTCTAGCAACATTCAAAAATAATTGACTATGCGTGGATGTATAATATATATCGTGTTATATTGGTTGGGCGACAAGTTCTAGCAACAGTCAAAAATACTTGACTATGCGTAGATGTATAATATATATCTGGTTATATTGGTTTGACAACAAGTTCTAGCCACATTCAAAAATACTTGAATATGCGTAGATGTATAATATATACCTGGTTATATTGATTGGGCAACAAGTTCTAGCAACATTCAAAAATACTTGACTATGCGTAGATGTATAATATATATCGTGTTATATTGGTTGGGCAACAAGTTGTAGCAACATTCAAAAATACTTGAATATGCGTAGATGTATAATATATATCTGGTTATAATGGTTGGGCGACAAGTTCTAGCAACATTCAAAAATACTTGAATATGCGTAGATGTATAATATATATCTTGTTATATTGGTTGGGCGACAAGTTCTAGCAACACTCAAAACTACTTGAATATGCGTAGATGTATAATATATATCTGGCTATATTGGTTGGGCGACAAGTTCTAGCAACATTCAAAAATACTTGTCTATGCGTAGATGTATAATATATATATATATCTGGTTATATTGGTTGGGCAACAAGTTCTAGCATCATTCAAAAATACTTGAATATGCGTAGATGTATAATATATATCTGGTTATATTGGTTGGACAACAAGTTCTATCAAATTTCAAAAATAATTGAATATGCGTAGATGTATAATATATATCTTGTTATATTGGTTGGGCGACAAGTTCTAGCAACATTCAAAAATACTTGACTATGCGTAGATGTATAATATATATCTGGTTATAATGGTTGGGCAACAAGTTGTAGCAACATTCAAAAATACTTGACTATGCGTAGATGTATAATATATACCTGGTTATATTGATTGGGCAACAAGTTCTAGCAACATTCAAAACTACTTGAATATGCGTAGATGTATACTATATATCTGGTCATATTGTTTGGGCGACAAGTACTAGCAACATTCAAAAATACTTGAATATGCGTATATGTATAATATATATCTGGTCATATTGGTTGGGCGACGAGTTCTAGCAACATTAGTAAACTGCCCTTCCCAATAAATGGAGTCGTGATTCGGGATCTTGCTGTATTTCTGCGGATCTAGATCCAGATAGTGTTCCGGTAGCTGATAGCAGCAGCGCATTATGCAATGTCAAATAAGCAACATAAAATTATAATGATACATGATATACAACCGTGATCTACATTTATAACAATACAAGAATAGCAGCATGCATAACACCCGCTTCCAGTAGCTTCCAGCTAACGCCACTAGTGGAAATACAAATTTCGGTTATTACTTGATGAAATAAATTTCTATCTGACACTAAGTTACACAAACTTATCCTATATTTTGTGATAAATACAAAATGAAATCTGTTATATTTAGAGGTTAATAATTTTAAACTTTATTTATTTTACAACCATTGCGAAGCAAGATCTAACAACGTGTATTAATCACCCTCGTTGGCGCGGATGAAAGCGTAAATGTGGTCATTCGTGTGGGAGGAAACCGGAGTAACCGAAGAAAACCCACCTGTCCGATCTGGCGACCACTGTAGAGGTTAATAAACAAGTATTTAACTAATTTTCTCGTTCCTTGTTTAATGTATAGATTATCGATATCTGGAGTATCATGACAACATCGAAAGTTGGATATAATTGTATTGTGAATGGCATTAGTGAGTTCTTTCTCTAAGACTGTGGTATGATAGAGCCTGAATAGTTATTCTACGGATATATTCACGTCTAATTGTCTATTTAATTCATTTCTACAATTTATTAACTTAATTTATGTTCGAGGAATTACTGGCACTCTCATTGAAATCCCGTTTTAAGCGCAATCAGAAGTCTATAACACATGTCCTTAGAACTCTCGTTGTTATATAGCCTGGGTTCCAGTCTGTCGATTTATCACTTTTTAACGTCATGGCAAATGTTGATATGTTCAGAAACTCAATACGGCCCAATTAATACTCTCGGTGTTAAAATATATTTATTTGACTGACCAGGCAAAATATATCGACTCCTGTTCCCAGGCTAGTTGCTGTACTGTACATAGGATTATATGAATTTGGTGTTCACCCATACTAAGCACTAGCTTATTGCCATCCAAGAATACACACACTGTCATTGGAAACACGCCAATTGTGTTAATGCAAGTAACCGAAATATTTCCAACCACAATATTGCAAACGAGAATCACATACTATGTAGGCCCTACGTATTTAATTTTCATAAGTAGCACGTGCACATGTTCGAACATTTCTGTTAATTATAGCAATAAAAATATACTTGTATTGGTTGAACTGTAATAACATTATTGAACTTTGCCAGAGCAAACTAAGTATGGTAATTTAACAAATTGGTGGTTAGGGTTAGATTTCGGTGATGGTATTAATCTTAAACTAAAGTTGTGAATAGATACTTAATGTGCATCATGGAAGTACATGTTTCGATGACCCACCTGTTTCGGTGACTTTTTGAAATCTGCGATCTACCTTCTTCCTGAAGAGCTATAACGTCATCTCTTTTTGTGTTCATGATGACCTAGTTAGTTGACAGCGGTTTGTTTACAAATAAATAAGTGAAGATGCGCTTCAAACAAACAAGTATGTAGAAGTATTATAGATCTATATTATGACATGAATTTTGACTGTTTTTCTTATTACTTTTTAACCCCACCCCTAAAATGACCATATGAGTTATTGTACCGGTGACACTATTTTGTCATCTGTTTCGCAAGTTCATGTGTTCCTGGTGACGTCACGCACACAATTTTGTTCCTCTTTAAAGTCAGAGGGTCACCGAAACAAGTGCATAACAATCTTCTTCTAGAAGAATATAGGTCAAGGAAATGGCGGCATCTGTGTTGTTTATGTGAAGTGAAAATTGCATGCTGTTTTCTATCAGACAGATAGGAAAGGAAATAAACTAAGGTAGGATAGCAAATTTACTATTTATGTGTTTGTTACATACAATATATTTATGAGATATCCTTAGGGTCACCGAAACTAGTACCTCCAGGATATGAAAAGAGGGGAAAACATAAAACATAATATTTTCAACTTGTAAGGCCATAATAAAATATTTCCTAGATTTTCATCCCCGCCCGCCCCCGTTTTTAGGGCCCGCCCCGATTTTTTTATTACTATTTGAAAAAAAAAAAAGTTGAATCTTGTCAAAACACCATTTTATCAGCATAAATATCGATATCCTGAAAATATAAAATAAAAAATAAAATTTCACCCCCCCGCCCCCATTTTCAAAAAAATTTGGATGAAAATCTAGGATTTATTTTATTATGGCCTAATCTATGCAGTGTACATATTTGTTCGCACTATATATATACTCAATACTCAACGATGGTATTAATCTCAATATGTATAAAAGCTGACTATACTGTAAATGTTAACACATGGGCTCTCCTTTATTATTATGTGTATTATGACTATTATAGCAACGCAAACATATCCGGATAATGCTTTCTCTACACTCAACAAAATTCCTAACCGGAATCCCGGTCATATACTCATATCATCTTTGTGGTCATATTTTATTACAGATCGTAATGCATGTCTTTCTGTATAATAATTTCCGGGGAAATGCATTTAATGACAATAAGCAATATTTATATATGGAGCAAACTTATAACCATATAATATCAATACTCATATCATCGTTTTGGTCATATTTTATTACATATCGTTATGTATCACTTTCTGTATGATCATTTCCGGGAAAATGCATTTAATGACAATAAGCAATATTTATAGTGTATAATTATTTATTGGCTGAAACAATTATAAAATACCAGATGACCGATTAGGAATTGTGTTGAGTGGATACATAGTCGCACATGTCCGAAACGTCTCTACTTAAAGCAGCATTACATCGTAATAAAGTATGTTTTGGGTAAAATATAAATACTAATGTATGTGTGTTTACAAAAATCGACCCCCCGTCTGACACTAATAAAATTAACAGTCTTTCAGATGGGACGTTAAACCGAGGTCTCGTGTCGGTGCTGTACACCGTGCACGTAAAAGAACCAGAGTAGACTCTGGAATGGGTCCCTGTCTGTATCATGCACTATACTCCGAAAATCTAAAATGATTAATATCTTCAGGAGGCGCGCTTATATGGGCAGCCGATAGCGACGATAAATAAACATAAAACACACTTTACAAAAATTCCAATAAATTTAAACCGTCGTATACGCGAATTTGTTTATCAACACACGAAATGTAAACACGCACAGCGCGCATGCGTGAAACAACAGAGGATGTAGAAAACAACGTATATATTTTGAACATGAAAGACTATCTATCTTCCTCTACTGTCGAACCCGTCGCGGGGATATAGAAGTGTCCCTAAAAGACTTAGCTAACAGAGGTATGAATCAACATATCAGGTAATTTAATTAAAAAAGACAACGTGAGACAAATGGGGACGATGCATTCCGAATGTAAACACGTGCGGACGATGCGATCCGGTTGTAAACAAGTGCGTGACCGATCGACTCGGAAAGTCCTACTTTCAGTTTCGAGTTTGTTTTATCGCAAAAAAACACTGTTTACCAAATGAACATAAGCATACAAAGTATAATGTTAGAATGTGTAGCAGCATTGCTACCCATACGTAAAATTTCAATTTTTCAAATATCTTTTATTTCATACGATGTAATGCTGCTTTAATGATTTTTACCTCTTGTTTTACTCCGGTTCCGTGTATCTCGGTATGCGCCTAGGATATGTTTCATATTTTCGACTATATATGTAGTACAGTCAAAGAGATTTAAACATGTTCGCTTTATACATGTACTTAACCTCGTAATTGCAGTGATTAAACGATCGCAAGTATTGCCGATTGCCAACAGAGTTTGAGGTGTGTATGTAGTTCCGCTGCGACGCTGACTTCTAACCGTCACGTCTAACTATTGGACTCACCTGGATCAAACCCTACCGAATCCAAACATAATCAATTTACCCTAGAATGAAACATATTGTGTAAAGCATTACTGCCTTTTAAAACGATGAACTAAGACTATCCCACCCCACTCGCAAACCCCAACTCTGACATGAACAGTATTTGTAAAGCATTAATCGTAAAATGTAACCTGTTTGTGTACCGTAATCGTATAGTATTTAGTTTATACAAATTTATTTTAGCTCGATTGCGAAACAAGTTATTTCAACTTATATATTAATCACTCTCGAGACCTCATTACTGATGGAATCCATCGCCACGAGGGAGAGATAAGAGGCAACGTGGAATTTAAATGCCTTGCCCTAAGGGCACAATCGTAACGGCGCCAGCGGGGCTCGAACTCCGGACCTTTCGCATCTGAAGTATTTCTGGTGTTTATTAAAAGTTCCAAGTCCAATTGACAACATAAGTATTTATTTTACATCAAATTGTTAGTACTTGCATAAGCACCACACGGAGCTTTCAAAATCCCAGTTCGTCTCCCCTCTAATCTAAATGTATCTCATCTTTTATAGAGAAGCAAGCTTGAACATGTATTCCATAAATTGTCAAGCTACCGATGTTCCAGTAAACATGTTTGGTATAACTGTCACTCAATATATCAATTCGGATATATTGTGTTGGTGCAACCACCGGCTTGTACGGACAATAACAAGTTAACATTTTATAATTGGAATGTTTAAACTTTAACGTTAGAGTACATTTCTGATGTACTAGCACACATGTGTGGGAAAACCTTTAACATGCTGATCGGACATACATGTATGGGAAATACAAAGCCTAATACACTTGTTTATCTGCCAAATGTACTTGCATAAAGTACAGTGCCATGTGCAAGTGTCTTGTATAAATACCGTGTACAGCTTTATTAGAAATAGACAAATACTCATGAATATGTATCATGCTATCATTTTATATGTATATGTTCATGCTTTAGCAATATACGTAAACAGTACTTACATAAATATTACCATTCTAAACCATCGATGTATAAGTATTTAGAATTGTTAAAGTCAACTGATAAAAAATGTATATGTAACTTGTCCAAATATGTTAAAGAAGCAATATCCATAAGAAACACGTTGTTGAATAACCAAACTCTTATTTAGTATACTATATGTTCACCCTCTTTACCGTAAATTGTAATCAGTAATATACTGATTAACTTTCTTATTAGAATGATAGAAATTATATTAATATTATTGTACTATTAACTATTGTTATACACCATCCTTACATCACATGACAATAACTATGCATAATATATTGTATACTTTTCGACGATGTACTATGTACAAGTCTTGAAAATAAAAAATCTGTTCTGTTCTGCTATATAACTAATTATGGAGGTAATTAATTAACATAATCAACATATAACCCCATTATGTTACATGTGTTGATCTATAGAAAAGTCACCATTCAAATGTTCAAGGACATTTTCTTCCGTTAGGTCATTTTGCTAAAAAGGTGAAATTCATATTTCCTATGGCCTGTTGTATATTTTTCACCCGCCATCTTGCTTTGAGTTACCTACGCCAAGATACACGTGACTGTATTCCAGGTATATTCCATATCTTAACCCTTCCATATTCCACCTGTATTGACGGGGCCTTAATTGGTTGCTTGCACAATCGTGTCACATATTGATGGAATACGAAAACGGTTGTCTTGTAATCTTGGACGATGCTTATTTTTGAAATGTTTGAGTTGGGTCTTTTAAGGAATTTACTGTGGAGAAGAATGCAAAAAGTAAACCAAAAACTTTGTTCATGCTCGGCATACCAAATATCCACGTGAATCTTATAGAATCGCCTTTTTCGTTTTAAATAATCGTAAAATAAGTTATTCAAAAAGTTAAAATCACAATTTTCAAAGTGAATTGAAAAGCCGAAAAACAAGGTATTAATCATATCAGATACATAGCGTTATAAATGTCAACTAATTACCGAAATTTCCCATGTGGCACAATGTGTGACGTTTTTTGATCAACGTTGCATTGTATTTATGACGACAAAATGGAAATCGGCAAAATGGAAATCGGCAAAATAATAGCATCAAACGAGAAAATGAAACATGATGTAAAAAATCACCGATTCAACAAATGAAAAATATCCCTGGAGATAATGATCTTGTGAACTTATTTCTTTGTAAATTAGTGAGCATAATTGAAACACGTAAACATATCTGAGGTTCATAGTTTGAGTGGGACATATGGCTGTCCGATTAGCGCAGTGGTTAGCGCGCTCGCTTCTCACTAATGCAACCCGGGTTCGATCCTCGGACCGGGAAGTAAGTGAGATGGTACGGTGGTCGCCAGATCGGACAAGTGGGTTTTCTCCGGGTACTCCGGTTTCCTCCCACACTAATGACCACATTTACGCTTTCATCCGCGCCAACAAGAGTGATTAAGATAAGTTGTTGAAACTAGCTTCGCAATCGTTGTAAAATAAATATAGTTTAAAAAGTGGGACATACTTTAATCCTAGTAATATGTCCTGTAGTCTATTGTATGCCGTTCCTAGCATTGAATGTCATTAAATGTTCCGTACATATATCAAATCTCATTCAGCCACTAAGAATAGTTTGATCCATATTAACTATAGAGTGGTGGAACCTATGCTCGGCGTAAATCCCACATATAATGACCAGTATAAAATGTTAATTGCACTTGCCCTTATAATATTATTATTTTCTTAAGTCACTTATACTTGATTCACGTGACATGTAAAGTGCGAGGCAACTGATTGTTAGCTCTGTGTTTTTTGGACTTTTTAACATATTTAAAGGATAGTGTGGAAAATAATTGTGTGCCAGGATAACATTTGATAAAATCTACATGTCAGACCAACAAAATCTGTCAAAAAAGGAAAGGACAAGACTAAAACAGGCTGACAAAAGAAAAGCCAGCAGTTCACCTGGATCTGACAATGACGGCCATATTTTACCTGTGCATAGTTCGAACGCAACGAGCGTGACATGTTCTATCCCAGATTTATACCAGGTTAGTCAAGACTATGTACACTCAGTCATGAACCCATCTACTACACCAACAATGAACATCGGGCAACAAATCCCGTTTGGCATTCATACACTACAGAATATGCAATCCCCTCAAACACCGAGCGTATTTTCGTTGCCACAAGGACCGACAACTCCACCTAACTGGGCGGTAACACTGATAGAGGATGTTAAAACTATTAAAGCATCTCTTCCAAAAATCGACCAAATTGAACTGTCAGTGAACTCTATGAGTTTGAAGGTTTCGGAGATGGAAACTAAAATATGTGCATTGGACACTAAAGTCAATGATATAGAACAGTCAATGACCTTTATAAACAAAGGGTTTGAAACCCAACAAGCTGACCTGAATAATTCCAAGGGGGATATTAAGAAACTACAGACATTGTGTACCAACATGGATAAAACTATTAAGGAGTACATAACACGTGAAGAAAAAGCAAACGACAAACTGCTAGAACTAGAAGCTATATCCATGAGAGATAATCTCATATTTTACGGCCTACAAGAACCACCAAGACCGAAAGTAGGTGAGGATCCACAACCAGATAGATGTGAGAAATTAATTAAAGGACTAATTTCTGACACATTGCAAATCGACACAACAAACATGCAATGTGAACGAGTCCACAGGCTAGGTGGTGATCGTGCAAAAACACCACGCCCAATAGTGGCTAAGTTCCAAAATTATCCAGACCGAGAAGCAGTTCGATTTAAATCTTATGATGAGGTCATCAAGAATGCGCTCAAGATACAAAATCAAGGAGTGGGTATACAATCGCCTCAACAGTACAGGGATGCCAGAAAGGCACTGTACGAATACACGAAAACCATGGGAGCACGTGGAGATAGAGCTCGCATAGTAGGTACAAAGTTATACGTGAACAATAAATTAACAATGAAATACCTGGATGGGAAAGTGATCGATTGTGTAAATCCCGAGATATAGAGATGTCAAGAGAAGGACTTAAAAATCATATCATGGAACGTGAATGGGTTAGCTCGTAAAATACTAGACCCAGATTTCATTAACAACATTAACAATTATGATATCATATTTTTGTCGGAAACATGGATTTCAAATAATACACATATTAATCTTGACATAAGTGACTATGACAGTGAACATTTGCATGGAAATGAAACTGCTAACATCCGTAAAGGACGATATAGCGGTGGAATAAGTATATACTATAAACAATCACTTAGAAACAGTATAAAGATCATAGAAAAAATCCAAAATGGAATTATATGGGTCGAACTATGTAAAGATTTATTTGAATTTCAGGAGAATGTTTATATTTGTTGTACGTATATTCCGCCCAATAATTCTACCGTAATTGATACCCACAATGTTGACTTCTTTGAAGAAATAGAATCGGGTTTAGAAAAATATAAGTTACTAGGAAAATGCTTTGTCATTGGAGATTTAAATAGTCGTACTTCTAATTCATCTGATTTGTTAGATTATGACATGCATATTGATAATGACAACCAACTGTCAAATATTGTAAACATACCTCCACGTGTTTCGAAGGATCATTTGACCGATAATCTTGGCCGACGCTTGATTGAGCTCTGCCATTCAACTTCGTTTGTTATAGGTAACGGTCGTCTACATAGCGACCGAGATATAGGAGATTATACATTCCATTCATTAAATGGGTCAAGTGTCGTGGATTACCTATTGTTAAATATTGATGATTTTCATTGTGTTTCTGATTTTTGTATATTGCAAACAAATGAGTTTTCAGACCATTCTGGATTGACATTAAATATTACGATGAATCAACAACAGACAAGTAACACTAATTCGGTAGGCACGGAGACATTTATAAACTGGGATGAGTCGAAAGTAAATGAATTTCAACAAACATTGTTTACCAACAAAGATGATATTATTCACAATAATGATACTATTGATTCAATAGCAGATGCCTTTACTGATATTCTATATGACTGTACAAAACATGTATTTGGAAAAACACGTAAAATTAATCCTAATATAAATTCATACAAGGGATATAAGAAACCGTGGTTCAACATTGACTGCTATAATGCAAGATTGAGGTTCAAATTTGCTAGAAACGCTTTTATAAGAAATAAAGTTGATATTCAATTGAGGCAAGAATATATCAATTGTAAGGCACAGTATAATCGTATAAAACGAACTCAAAAAAATAATTATAATATAAAGCAGAAGCAAACATTAAAACACCTAAGTAAATCCCAACCACGAAACTTTTGGAAGAAGGTAAAGAGTCGGTATATGAAAAAGCGCCCAACAGCAATAAATCTAAATACAACAGATTTATATAACCATTTTAAAACATTATACAGTACCGGCAACGAGGAAACACCAGAACATATAAATATAAACTCTGACATTCAAGATGATGATCTCGATCAGGAAATCACAATGTTAGAAATTAAGGACGCTGTTTATTCTCAAAATAATAAAAGCAGTGGTCTAGATTCAATAATTGCAGAAATATATAAAATCTCATTTCCTGAAATCTCGCCTCTAATATTAGCACTGTTCAATAGAATCTTTCAAAATGGAGAATATCCAAAGTCTTGGGGATCGGGTATTATAGTTCCAGTGTTCAAAGGGGGACACATTGAGGATCCCAAAAACTATAGAGGTATAACACTAATAAATATTATCTCAAAGATTTACTCACAGGTATTATTAAACCGTTTAACAAAATGGTCTATTAAACACAAGAAAATTATAGATAACCAATATGGATTTCAAAAGGGAAAATCGACTGCAGACTGCATATTCATGTTACATTCTATTATTGCAAAAACACTAAATTCTCATAAGAAGCTCTATGTAGCCTTTATCGATTTCGAAAAATGTTTCGACAAACTTGAAAGATCGTTTATATTTAATAAATTAATACGTGAACAAGTTAGCTCTAAATACGTAAATGCTATGAAGAATATGTATAGCGCCGTTAAGGCAGCTGTCAGGTTTAATAAAAATCTTTCTCCATTTTTCGAATCCAATATAGGAGCAAAACAAGGTGATCCGAGTTCAAGTTTGCTATTTCTATTCTTTGTTAATGATTTTTTTTGTTTTGTTTTTTTGTTTTTTTAAATTTGTATTCCTCATCATTTCATAGTATTATTAACATAATATATATACAGATACGTACATAGCATGACAGTATCAACGTTATGCATTACTTAATATAGTATGTGCATAGTCATTATTATAAACAAATGAGGTTTTTATATATGTTGTGGGGGGACTATAAAAATATGTTTATGGGATCAGTGTAGACATGAAAATTAATGTCGACAAATAGAGGTTATATAAGGTATTTATGTAAACCATTATGATTGATATGTGTAGTAATATGGGTAGCTATCGTTGGGGATTGGTGTAGGGGACACTGATAGACAAGGATAAAGATGGATAGTGGAATGGAGATAGGAGGGATCCTTATATATTATATTGTATATTCTGTGTTCATTTAAGTATTTTTAGATTTCAATATGACAATGAGGGGAATATATGGTGTATAATTGACACTGTATTATATATATCCATACCCTTATGAATGTGTTTATATTTGACGGTTTTTATGCTAAATAAATGGGTAACACGTAATAATTGACTTGTCATATTCCTGACTGGAAAAAGTATTTCCATTTATTGTCATACATTTCCATTTTATCTTTAATTGTTGCAATGGTTTCTTCGAGTTTTATAGTTTGATTCAGATATAGATTAAACATGCTAATTGGTGGTATTTCTTTGTTAATGATCTTGTAAATAACATAGATAATAACATCGACGGTTTATTTACGTTCGATGATATGAAATTTTATATATTATTATTTGCGGATGATGCTGCAATATTTGCACATACTCCGGAAGCACTTCAGTCTATGTTAAGCGACTTACACACGTACTGCACAACTTGGGGTCTAACAGTCAATACCAAAAAGACAAAGATTATGATATTTGAACTAGGACGACATACATCTCATGATTTTATTCTTAATAATACAGTTTTAGAAGTAGTAAAATCGTTTAAGTATTTAGGGATACATTTGTTTAAAAATGGCCATTGGGTTCGTACCCAACAGAAACTTGCGCAGCACTCATTATACGCATTACACAATTTATTCATAGTATTCAACCAATTAGAATTATCTATATCCGAAAAATGTAAATTATTTGATAGTATGGTAGGTTCAATATTAAGCTATAGTTCAGAAGTATTTGGTTATCATGACTGTAAAAATATAGAGCTTGTACATTGTAAATTCATGCGAAAAATACTATGTGTTAAAAAATCCACAAATCTTGATGGATTATATATACATACATATACTCTCTATATACCGAATCTCTCGATAGTAAACAATCCCAGTACATCAACGAAATTTCTAAAGTCCAGCACAGTGTTGCCTGCGCCCATGATAGAGTCACTTGGGTTGAGGAGTGCATCCAAATTCACACTAATAAACTCAAAATGTTGTCATATCGTACTATAGATCTGGAAGCTAGGAGTCGTCGTAATAATTTAGTGTTTTGGGGTTTGACAGAGAACTCGAGGCTCGATTGTAAACAATTGATTATAAATTTCATTAGAGATGAAATGGATCTGGCCCCACCAGATAACGGTGTCGGTAGTATAGAGCGAGCCCATCGGTTAGGTTCAGCACGAAGCTCCACATACAGAAACATTAGTGATCCTAAGCGGCCAATTATTGTTAGATTTAGGGACTACAATGATACCAATGTGATTCTTGGCAGTACAAGTATGCTAAAAGGGACTAGGTTTGGTGTTGATAGAGATTATCCGAGGGAGATCGTGGACGCTAGGCGTGTGCTTTATAATTCCCAAGAGGCGAAAGAGGCCCGCTCAAAAGGCCAGAAAGTACAAATATCCTTCCCAGCAAAACTGTATATTATGGGCAGCCTAAAACGAGATATGTTCCCGAACTGGTTTGAATCTCTGAATGAAAGCCGATTATCCGGCTTCGAACCCCGAGACGGACCCGAACGGCTCGATCCACCATCCAGATATACACAGCGTAGAAGCACGCCTGTCGAAGATCACCGGCGGCAACCATCAGTAATCTGTGATCAAACTATTCCAAAGCAATTTGTGGAACACGCCCCCTCCGAAATTGTAAACAATATCGTAAGTCAGCTGACATACAACCAGTCACGTGACACCAATGAGACCGAAAAACAGTCACACGCTACAACATCAGAAACTGCAAATAACTTACCTAAAACAGGAACAAAAGCACACTTCAAAATTCCATCCAGAGGAAGACCAACTTCAAGGTCCAGAAATGTTAATTCCCCAACAAAAAACAATGATAAGTCCTTGAAAACTACAAAACCGGCGAGGTCACTTTCCGTGACCTGCACTCGAAACAGATCTAGTTCTAAAAATAGCGTTGTTCAACTGGAAAACCGGAATGACTCAAACGGTATACTATCCCAGGCGCGCATCCAGACCGAGAGTAAAAGCATGGACAGTTCACACACTTAGGCCATACAGGAGAAAAGTGACATTAGATTCGCATTACTAAATATTCAAGGTCTTATTGGCCGAACATATAATAAATTAAACTCTGACGAACTTAAACAGTTATTTCAGAGTAAAGATGTAATTTTATTTACAGAAACTTGGTTGAATGATAACCTGGATTGCAGTGTTGATGGTTTTATTTTTCATAAGTTGGATAGAAAAATTATCCATACAAATGCACGTAGAGACAGTGGAGGTATAATTATATATATTAGGGACAGTATTAAGCATAAAGTTTCATTTCTGAAAGGTACTGATGATAACTTATTGTGGATAAAACTCGATAACTCCCTATTAGCCAGTTCTTTTCAAAAAGATGTTATTTTAGGTCTATGTTACAATGTTCCCACAGGAAGTAGTAAAGAATTTTATCACGACCAGAACATTTTGATTTAATTACAGATGATATATTATATTTTCAAAATATGTTTAACGATAATTGCGAGTTTATTGTCACTGGAGATATGAATGCAAGAGTTGGTAAATTATGCGATTTCGTTGAGGACGAATCTTTAGTCCATTTAGATTTTAACACCACACGACTATATTGCGGATACAGGTTTACCACGGCAATACCAAGATATAGTTATTAATGAAAATGGAAAACAGTTAATAAATGTTTGTAAATTGACAGGATTGCGCATAATGAATGGGCGTTTATTAAACGACCAAGAAGGCAAGTTTACTTGTATAAAGAGCAATGGTAGTAGTACTGTAGATTATGTATGTATTGTGCAAATTTGATGTAATGAACTTATTTACATATTTTGGGGTGGAGGACCCGAATATCATGTCAGACCACTGCATAGTTAATTTTTCATTGCAAACTGGAATTCCCGAATTAATAAATGAGAAAAACGACAATTATGTAAATTCAGAACATATTGATTTTATATATCGATGGAACAATGACAAACATGATGTATTTATAGATTTGCTTTGCAGCGAAGATAGCCAGCAAGAATTCAGTCGACTAACCGAGGAACTTGAATTAGATAATTCATTAGAGGAAATCCACAAAAACGTAACAGAATTTGCTAATGTGCTAAATAATATATGTGCACCGATTTTTGGTAAAAAAATAAATGAAAATAGATATCCAGTGAGAAATAAAAACATGAATAAATCATGGTATGATACAGAATGTAAATCTAAACAGAAATACTTTTATACATATTTAAATGTTTACAGAAATCATAACAATCCTGAAAATAGAGCCAACATGATACAGTCAAGAACGGAATATAAACACTTACTGAGGAAAAAACGAACTAATTTCAATAAATCGCAAACACATAAATTAGAAAACTTAAGATATAAGAATGCTAAAGAGTATTGGAAACTATTAAAAAACATGACTATACCTTACAAACGAGTAAAAGTCACAAACTCTGACTTTTTAATATATTTTAAAGCGGTTAACAACCCAGACTCGGTTTACTTCCAACCGGATGAAGATGTTATATATTTCAATGAACGGTTTATTAAAAACGAATTCCAATGTATGTTTTCGGAACTCGATATTGAAATCAGTCAGGCAGACATTTCTAAAGCTTGTACCGAACTCAAAAATGGTAGATCTGGAGGCCCAGACTTATTTTTAAACGAATTTTTCAAATACGGAACCCATTATTTTAGCACATATTTACATGCCCTTTTCAATAAGCTGCTTAATAATGGTTGTTTTCCTAGTCAATGGACGGAAGGCTTTATTATACCGTTGTATAAAAAGGGAGACCCGGATTTGCCAGAGAATTATAGGGGTATTACACTTTTAAGCACATTAGGAAAATTATTTTCAAAAATATTGAATAATAGACTCAATAATTGTCATACCAAGTTTACGTTGAAGTTTACGTTGAAGCTCAGGCCGGTTTCCGACAAAATATGGGAACGGTTGATAATATATTTGTCTTAAACGGTTTGATTAATCATATGTTGAACGAAAATAAAAAACTTATGGTTTGTTTTGTCGATTTTACTAAAGCATTCGATTACGTCATCAGGGAAAACATATGGCTTAAATTAATAAAAGTTGGCGTTAGGGGCAAAATCCTAAATGTTATAAAGTCAATGTACTCAAACGTTAAATCAAAAATAAAAACACAAAACATCTTAAGCGAAAGTTTTTTTTGTACATTAGGCGTACGTCAGGGGGATAATCACCATTCCTATTCTCAATGTACTTAAATGATTTAGAGGAAACATTTATTTTACAAGGTTTTGGTGGTATTGATATTGGAATGTTTAAACTGTTTATTCTTTTATATGCCGATGATATAGTGATATTCTCCGATACTGAAGATGGTCTTAAAGATGGCTTATATATATATATATGTATACTTAAAAACTATTGCGATAAATGGAAATTAGTAGTCAATATTAATAAAACAAAAATATTGATATTCAAGAAAGGTGGTAGAAATAGACGTAATATTAAATTTATGTATGATAACAAAGAAATTGAGATTGTAAATAAATTCACGTATCTAGGTATAGTATTCACGACTGGAGGGTCGTTTTTATCAACATATGATGCGTTATCTGGACAAGCGTTAAAGGCAATTTATGTACTGAAAAGGTATATTCAAAACTTCACCGGTATTTCATTAAAACATACATTAGATCTTTTTGATAAACTTATAGCTCCCATCCTAAATTATGCATGCGAAGTATGGGGATTAAATGAATCTAGAAAACTTGAAAATATCCATTTACATTTTTGCAAGAATTTATTGGGTGTTAGGTTACAAACCCAAAATAGTTTTATATACGGTGAACTGGGAAGACTTCCATTACGCCAAACAAGATTAATAAGAGTAATTAAATATTGGTTCAAAATTATTAAAAGTAATGACATAAAGTACACAAAAAAGATATACAATATGATGTTAAATGACATAGAAAGACTCCCAAATAAGAACTGTTGGGCTAAATCGGTAAAAGAAACTCTAGAAAATTTAGGATTTTTTCATGTTTGGCTTTTTCAGGGGGCTGGGAACGAAGAGGCATTTCTCGCTATGTTTAAGCTAAGAATTAAGGATATATATTTACAAAACTGGAATGAAGAAATACAAAATTCCACAAGAGCATCATCTTACAGGTTATTCTCTGACTTTGGGTACAAGATATATTTAACTGAAATAACATTAAGAAAGTTCCGATCCGCCTTTACACGATTAAGATTATCTGCTCATCGGCTCGCAATCGAAACAGGGAGATGGCACAAGCCCAATAAAATACCAAGAAATGACAGAAAATGTAATCATTGTAATACGTTAGAAGACGAGTTTCACTTCTTACTTGAATGCTCCCTGTATCATGAACTAAGGACAAAATACATCAAGAAATATTTCTGGTCAAGACCGAACATTTTAAAATTTGTAGAGTTGGTATCTACTGAAAACACAGTTATTTTGAAAAATCTTGGAATGTTTACATTCAAAGCATTCGAGCAAAGAAACATCTTCTTTTACTAGTCACTTTTCTCCGCAAAGAAACCCAAAATCTTTCACATATGCGTTATCCCATACAATTTGTTGTTAAATATCTTCGTATATTTTCAGTGTTTATATTAAATGTATGTGTGTATGTATGTACATGTGTACGTATGATTACATAACAGTATGTAGGTATGTACATGTGCGTGTATGTATATATATATGTATTTTCTCTTTCAGGTTGCAGATCGTTGCACTATATTATACAATTATTTGAATTCAATTTGATCATGTGTAACCACTATGTAGTTTAATTCGATATTATGCTTTCAAAATGTGCATTTACTGAATGTTGAATTTGTGATTGAACTATACACCATTGACCAAGTATTGTAATGCCAATGTTATAATGAACTCATGAGCATTTGCTTTTTGTTCAGAATAAACTATTATCTATACGGGGAATTAGGAAGACACCCAATGAAAATACAACGTAAATTTACTATCATCAAACATTGGCTAAAAATATTAAAATTAGAAAATAACACCTTAATTAAATATATGTATAATACTCTAAAATACGATGCTGATAATAATAACTCATACAATGGAAATAACTGGGCATAACAGGTGAAAACTATATTGAATGAAATAGGAATGTCGGATGTATGGTTAAATCAAACCAATTATAATTTTAATTTTCAAATGATCAAACTTAGAATATTGGATATGTATAAACAAGTATGGTACTCCAATATTAATAACTCAAATAGATTATCTACATATAGTGTATACAAACATGAATTCATACTAGAGGACTATCTAAAAATCCTAAATATAAATAAATATAGAATTAGTCTGACAAAATTCCGGTTATCTTCGCATAATCTAGCGATAGAAAAGGGTAGACACGTTAATATTCCCAGAGAAGATCGAAAATGTTTGCAATGTACTATGAATGTAATCGAAAATGAATTTCACTTCCTATTGGTCTGTCCAAAATACTATGATTTACGTAGAACACATTTTAAGCCATATTTTTGTCATTGGCCGACACTACAAAAATGTGATAATCTAATGAGCTCTAGAAACCCAAAATTAATTCATAATCTATCAAAATATTTGCATTTCGCTTCTAAAGAAAGAGAACGAACAATTAATGAGCTCATATGAAATATTAATAGTTTTATGCTTTAAAGCTCATCATGTAGTTTTAATTATAATAGAAAACAAGGGAGAACATAATATTATTTAAACTTCTCTGTAAATTGTCTTTGCACTTTACATATTTGTTAATTTTGATGGCTATAGATGTGTTTTGTACCATTTAATGCCTAATAAAATATATGTTATGTTATGTTAAGTCGTGAAAACAACTTTCAAAACACTCACAGATGAACTTTTACTTTGCTGCTCTTTCTCCGAATGATAAGCTAATATTTATATTTTCCAACGCAGAAATTATGAGATTAAGTGCCAAAACATGTTTTAATATTCTACAAAGACGTTATTTTTACCTTTGTACATAATGCTTCAATTTATTTTAATAATCCAATGTATTTTTAATACCAGCTGAATAGTCTATGCTAATCAGTTCAATTCTGATCTGATCAGAGTTGATATTTGCTTTTTCAAAACATGTTTTAATATGCGCAATAGTGCTCTCATACAATCATCAGCATTTTATGATATCATTTTGATTGTAAGCTTATTTTAGGTTAGATTAGTGTAGGCTATTCAGATTTATCATGTGTTGTTTACAAATACATGTATGTATATACATATGTTATATCATACTACATGTATATTATTACAACTGCATAATGTGATGTGTTTTACACTGTGATAAATACCGTCTCTTGTAACTCATTTATGAGTGGCAATGTACTATACCATGTATTATTTTAATGTTGTTCTGTTATTGTTGTACATTGATGAGACATAAATAAATAAATATAGACTCTTGTTGACAGTTTTAGCTTCATCACGTGACCCTGCTGCTCAATACAACTATCGCAACGCTGTCGGTCGGCACCCGTTTATATGGGTCAGGGCACCTATGCTTGGCGTACTTGTTATTTTTATTTATCCACCATAATTTGTTGAATATCTTATTTTGATATAGAGTACATCATTGAATAAAAACACTTATTGGTCTTATTTAGAAATGATATAGAAACTATTTTTCCGGTTAGTTGTAGATTTTTTAAATTCGGATAGCTACCTGAATTGCTCATACACCGTACCAGTTTCGGTGGAAATATTCTCCCAATGATTTTGCTTGTTTATATTCGTCTGCTGGACAAGTCACGTGACAGTTGCATCAGCCTACCGATACACTCAACGGAATGCTATTGAGCCATGCTTCAGCTCTGTCGGCGAAATTAGCCTAGAGCTATATAAATATTTTAAATACGGATGGAAATGGAAAATACGCCGAGCATAGGAATACGCCGAGCATAGGTTCCACCTATCGTGAATCCCGTGCGCAATGAGTATGTTTCGGTTTCTTTTCCCAGGCATATATTTATATGTGCAAAGATATGTATTCAGTAAAAATGAACATTATATATTTAGGAGACCCACACAATCACTTGAAAGTATATATTGCTGATTGTTTCCGTAAATTGTATTAGATTTTTTTTATTGTCTATTAGTTAAATAATACAATTGCTGTATCCCACGCATGTATATCCAATGTTTATATTTTGTATCACATATCCATGCCATGTTGTTACCTGTAACATGACGTAAATAAACAAGGTGTTGTATAATTATGTATATCTACAAACATAGCTATAACATTACTATATATCTATGATTTTTACAGACTACAAGAAGCAGCTGCTAATTAGGTCATTCTCGATATGATCCTGGGTGATAACTGATTTTGTAAGATATTTCTTAATAGCGCACTAGTGCTTGTTTTTCGATTAAGTGTTTTATACCATTTTGTTTTATTTCGTATTTAAATATAAATTAGCAACTGTTTCTTGGCTTTAGAATGTAAATAAGCATTAACTAATAGTAGTGTGGGATTTTATAATGTGATATGTTTTGTTGCAATATGTCTCTTATAATTCTATTCAGAATGGCTATGTACTTTTAATATGATTGTTTACATTTGTGTTTGCATTACATGTATGTACATAGATGAGACTTTAATATAGATTAAAACTAAACTTAAAACTAGCTGGCCAGGTTTTGCATATTTCAAGCCGTGCTCAATTTCCAATTGTTCATGTTTATAATATTTGCTAATTCATTGTGACAAACACGATATCGATCCGTTAAACGCCTGTCACATTCTAACATGACGTGAATATACTTGATAGCTACGTATTATTATTTAAAATAATATTGTATAAAAGATAGAAATTCTATATAAATATTTTAATTAATTTCCACGAGTTTTAGATTTTAACTCACGAAATTATATTCCAATGCCAATGTATTTTTTCTTTTTTCCCATCTCCAAACTTGACTCTTCTCTCCCCTATGCTCTTTATTATTTATATATCAATCCGTGTCACAACTTCTGTTAATTAATTACATGTATACTCATATGTCATGTAAATGATCTGAGTTAATACAGAATAATTGAATTAAAAATATTCAGTGCAGACAAGTCATTTTTACATAAAATGGTGGACAAACAAAATCACAAGACAACATTATGATTCACTATTACGAGACGACTACATATTTCATAACATAAATGTGTGTTTTTACGTTTATTTATCGTCGGTACCGGTTGCCCATATGAGCGACGCCTCCTGAAGAGATTAGTCATTTTAGACTTTGGAGGATAGTGCAATGATACAGACAGACACCCATTCCAGAGTCTCCTCTGGTTCTTTTACGTGCATGGTGTACAGCACGGTGTAAAGCACCGACACGAGACCTCGGTTTAACGTCCCATCTGAAAGACTGTTAATTTTATTAGGGTCAGACGGGGGATCGAACCTGTGATCCCTGGATTACCAGTCCAGCGTGTTACCACTGTACTACATATCCGTCTATACATAAGTATTAAACAGTTTTGATTTTAATATATATATTAAAATCAAAACCGTTATATATATTTCGGGTATTTACGCCTGCATCAGCACCATTTTGGGCTATATCGCCGACGGGCAGTTTACCTAACAACACCTTTCCTGGGCAGGCTCCAGCGGTTAACCAGTACTTGGGTGCACCAACCTCCGTAAGAAACTGCCAACTTGTTCATATAAATGCGGTCTGAGCGGGGCTCGAACCCGTGACCATCAGTGATGATAGGTTACAGTGGTATACAAGTCAGCGACCTTAACCACTCGACCACGGAGGCGGACAGTTTTGAGTTTAAGGTAACATAATGTGGCGAACAAGGAACCAACATGTTGAGTAACTTTGAACAGATGTTATGTATTGTTATCTTGCTTCCATTTTAAGATATTACTAATTTCCGTAGCTGCTATCATTGAATTACGGCTTATTCGGACCCCATGGCTGTTCCGGACCACTTCTCTTATTTTGATGTACTTATAGCATTTTTAGTTGAATATAGATAATAAACTAGATATATTTATCGGGTAAATTTTAAGAGCTAAGGAAGATTAGTTCAGAACTAATTAGGTCACCCTATATAAATAAAGAAATCTATCTATCTAATATATGCATTTAATATGCAAATTATTTGTGGCATTACTACCCTCTGCCAAATAACACTAATTACTTTGCTGTAGGTTCTGACCCTAATACCATTAACAGTCATTCAGTTGGGACGTTAAACCGAGGTATCGTGTCGGTGCTTTACACCGTGCACGTAAAAGACCGAGAGGAGACTCTGGAATGTGTCTATGTCTGTATCATTGCACTATCCCCAAAATCTGTGAAATCTGTATCTCTAGTTTTTACAATTTATAGATATTTGTAATGTATGATCTTCATGCCGGAGTAAACATATCGTGTTCAATTATCAAACTTTAATTAAAATATATTCTCGTCTCGTTTCAAATAGCAAAGTCGTCTAATTGTCTGACGTGTCTGCAAATACGTTATCCCACGCCTGTTCTAGAAACAATATGTTTTAAATCCCCAGATGCAGAATAGGTTCACAATTGATTACAGAACAACGACAGAATAATAAGTGTTGATCCACAGTTGTTGTTGGATTGTATGTTGCACGAACACAATATATATATCTCATTTTTGAAAAATATAGCAAGATACATAAGACGTCTCATTTCCGAAAAATATAGCAAGATACATAAGACGTCTCATTTCCGAAAAATATAGCAAGATACATAAGACGTCTCATTTCCGAAAAATATAGCAAGATACATAAGACGTCCCATTTCCGAAAAATATAGCAAGATACATAATACGTCCCATTTCCGAAAAATATAGCAAGATACATATGACGTCCCATTTCCGAAAAATATAGCAAGATACATATGACGTCCGTCCCATTTCCGAAAAATATAGCAAGATACATAAGACGTCTCATTTCCGAAAAATATAGCAAGATACATAAGACGTCCCATTTCCAGAGATATTCCTGGATCTTTACATACACGGGGCTTCTGTTAATAGTCCCATCCGAATCACTGTGTCTTTGGTGGGACTGGCAATCGACTCATGGCCCTTGAATTTGCAGTCCAACATGTTGTCCACTTTTCCGCACGCGAAACAGTTCTGATCTAGTATCGGTATCTCAGACTATACGACGTTAATTATGCAGTAATAATTGACGTATGTAGTACGAACTGGTGGTCCTTAGATGCAGATGTTGTAATTAAAGTTTGTCTTCACATTATCAGGTAGTCATTATTCTCCGAGATTATGAATAGTATACATATATAATATTTTGATTATCTGTGATTAGATTAGTCTCTTATAATTCTTTTATAATGAATGGTGTTGTACTTTGCCACGATAATTTGTTGTGTATATTGTATGTATTGTACAACGATGAGACTGAAATAAAGAATAAATCTATATAGGGGTGGTATTTTTGTAGCATTTCCTTAGAAATATTAAATGGTCATGTGATAAAAATGGTGACATTAATGTGACTAATCAGTCGGATTGGTTATCCTTATTTTATTGATGTTGCTCCATAAACAATAGATAGTGTCACGTCTGCTTTTACATTGTAGTACATTGATAAAAACATTGATAAAAAAACTATTTAATCTAATTTGCCGGAGCACAATGTTGGCACTGAACACTATGTTCTCCTGTCTGCACAGACTGCAAATGCACCATCATAGTTCATCCTGAAGTGGAAGATGGAAACAAGTATATAAACAAACCCAATTGTTGCGAAACTTGTACATTCAGAAACAGTGTTAGTTTTACGTCACTGCACGAAATTCGATCCCCCGTCTGACCCTAATAAAATTAACAGTCTTTCAGATGGGAAGTTAAACCGAGGTCTCGTGTCGGTGCTGTACACCGTGCACGTAAAAGAACCAGAGGAGACTCTGTAATGGGTCTCTGTCTGTATCATGCACTATCCTCCAAAATCTAAAATAACTAATCTCTTCAGGAGGCGTCGCTCATATGGGCAACCGGTAGCGACGATAAATAAACGTAAAAACACACAACAAACCCAATTATTGCGAATCTTGTACATTCAGAAACAGAACAAGTGTTAGTTTTACGTCACTGCACGAAATTCAAATATACAGATCCATAAATGACTCTAGTGCTGTTATTCTTAATCTCGTAGACAATGGCGAGCAAATAGGAATCTATTACACAAATACTGCATCAACACAGATACTGCATCAACACAGATACTGCATCAACACAGATACTGCATCAACACAGATACTGCATCAACACAGATACTGCATCAACACAGATACTGCATCAACACAGATACTGAGTTGTGACATGACGATTGAATTAATATTTTAAGTTTAAACTTTATTTATTTTACAACGATTGCGAAGTAAGTTTTAACAACTTATATTAATCACTCTCGTTGGCTGGGATGAACGCGTATATGTGGTTATTCGTGTTGGAGGAAACAGAAGTACCCGGAGAAAACCCATCTGTCCGATCTGGCGACCACCGTACCATCTCACATACTTCTCGGTCCGAGGATCGAACCCGGGTTGCATTGGTGAGAAGCCATGCCATACCGTAGTAATGCTTCACATGTTTATTAATATCAGAAGTATTCTTTCTCACGGAACCTGCTATTTCTTGTATTGTACTTAACCGCCAGTCAATAAATGTATGCTAATATCAGAAGTATTCTTTCTCACGGAACCGGCTATTTCTTGTATTGTACTTAAAGGCCAGTCAATAAATGTATGATAATTACGATAAAAAAGTTTTAAAATGACACATCAAGACATTAGTTACTAGTTAGTTATCCTGGAGCTATATTAGCGTGTGGTGGTAGTGACAGTTTAGATAATTGCAATTGAGTTTTAGACGTCATTGAATGTTTTCATTGTCCATGTCCGCCTCCGTCGAGTGGTTAACTACGATGACTTGCACTGTAACCTACCGCCACTACCGTCACGGCTTCGAACCCCGCTCAGGCTGTGTCTCTTTATATGAAAACGTTCTCACCAGACAGGAGCAAGTCACGATATTCCGGCTTAGAACAGGGCATAACCGCCTGAACTTCCATATGTGTCGGAAGCTTGGACTAGCTCCATCAACAGCCTGCAGCTGCAACGTAGGGGACCAGATTGCAGAACACATCCTCCAGGAGTGTCCCAATCTTCATGGCTGAGGAAAACAACCTGGCCAACAGATACTTCTCTCCAGACGAAGTTACATGGCTGCCGGGAGGATCTGAGGAGAACGGCCCATTTCGTGTTTGCTGCCGGCTTGTCCATGTGATTCGCGAACGACAAAAAGAAGAAGAAGATATGAAAACGTTTGCAGTTTCGTACTACAATCTTACATGTTTGCCAATTATCCAACTACAATCAAACCTGTGTTAGTGGTCACCTCTATTAAGCAGCCAACCTGTATTAAGCAGCCAGTTTCTAGATTCCCAATATGATGCTTTATTATACATTTGACCTATATTAAGCAGCCACCTGTGCTAAGCAGCCACTTTCTGTGACTCCCTTGGATGACTGCTTAAGACGGGTTTGACTGTATTATTCTTGGGTAGGGCAGTTTACTAATGGTGTTAGAACTTGATGCCCAGCCCATTTGTTTCTTTGTTTTTCCCTGATTACATGTATGTAATGTAAATGTCAAATAGCAAATAAAATATGATTAATTTTAACTCTTTCACCGCCAATGTCGCATAAAAGCGACTTTGCAAAAGGCCGAGAACCCGATCAGACAGAACAGAACGTGTCGTCTGACCAGGCTGTATGTTGATTGCTCTTCAGACAGTGGAGCTGAGGCACCTATCCGAATAGCAAACAACATATATGCTTGCACATGCTCTCAATTTAGTCGGCGCTGAAAGAGTTAAGCTAATAAACACTGGAAAGTACATCCTTAATTTCTGAAACCATGTTTACTTTTCCGGGTGTAATGCTAAGTCACATTTTAACATATTGTAAAATTTATTACTAAGCTATTTTGGTGTACTTTTTATCCTCCGCTGTGATTAGTTTCAACCTATATTCTACGAGAATAGTTTAGAAACATATCGACTTATTTCACCATATACGAAACTATTTTGGGTGCAAATCTTTACACCGAATATTCTTTACACAAGTTAAATGCACTTATTCGATAGCTAAAATCACACACTTCTTAATTTAATAATACTTTTATTTTAATGCAACTTTTTCCATAATGATGAATACGATTTACAAATCACAATAACATTACTGTCACATTAATAACAATACATACATCCTGATAATATCCATATACATGACATTTTCAAAGTGCAAATGGATTGGGCTACAAGTTTTGAAAACATTAGCAACAGCCATTTCCAGTTCAAAATGAGTTAGTTAGCAACAGCCCTTTCCATGTCAAATTTGCTATCAATTTGTTCCGATGTATGTAGTACTAATATAAGTCTTTCAAGAAAAGTATTGTAACAAACACAATGGAATCAAAACTCAAAATGTCACAAACAGAAAACACAATGGAATCAAACTCAAAATGTCACAAATAGAAACACGATGGAATTAAACTCAAAATGTCACAAATAGAAACCACAATGGAATTAAACTCAAAATGTCACAAATAGAAACCACAATGGAATTAAACTCAAAATATCACCAATAGAAAACACAATGGAATCAAAACTCAAAATGTCACAAATAGAAAACACAATGGAATTAAACTCAAAATGTCACCAATAGAAAAACACAATGGAATTAAACTCAAAATGTCACAAATAGAAACACGATGGAATTAAACTCAAAATGTAACAAATAGAAAAACACAATGGAATTAAACTCAAAATGTCACAAATAGAAAACACAATCGAATCAAAACTCATAATGTCACCAACAGAAAACACAATGGAATTAAACTCAAAATGTCACCAACAGAAAAACACAATGGAATTAAACTCAAAATGTCACCAATAGACACAATGGAATTAAACTCAAAATGGCAAAAATAGAAAACACAATGGAATTAAACTCAAAATGGCAAAAATAGAAACACGATGGAATTAAACTCAAAATGTCACCAACAGAAAACACAATGAAACAAAACTCAAAATGTCACCAACAGAAAAGCACAATGGAATTAAACTCAAAATGTCACCAATAGACACAATGGAATTAAACTCAAAATGGCAAAAATAGAAAACACAATGGAATTAAACTCAAAATGTCACAAATAGAAAACACAATGGAATTAAACTCAAAATGTCACCAATGGAAAACACAATGGAATTAAACTCAAAATGTCACCAATAGAAAACACAATGGAATTAAACTCAAAATGTCACAAATAGAAAACACAATGGAATCAAAACTCATAATGTCACCAATAGAAAACACAATGGAATTAAACTCAAAATGTCACAAATAGAAAACACAATGGAATTAAACTCATAATGTCACAAATAGAAAATACAATGAAACAAAACTCAAAATGTCACCAACAGAAAACACAATGGAATTAAACTCAAAATGTCACCAATAGACACAATGGAATTAAACTCAAAATGGCAAAAATAGAAAACACAATGGAATTAAACTCAAAATGTCACCAACAGAAAACACAATGGAATTAAACTCAAAATGTCACAAATAGAAAACACAATGAAACAAAACTCAAAATGTCACCAACAGAAAAACACAATGGAATTAAACTCAAAATGTCACCAATAGACACAATGGAATTAAACTCAAAATGGCAAAAATAGAAAACACAATGGAATTAAACTCAAAATGTCACAAATAGAAACACAATGGAATTAAACTCATAATGTCACCAATAGAAACACAATGGAATTAAACTCAAAATGTCACAAATAGAAACTCAATGAAATTAAACTCAAAATGAGCAGATAAAAAGCACTACGTATTATTTTTTAGGCAAAAGAAAAAGGATTATTTTCTCCCAATTTGCTGACTATTTTAATTGCATACAAATTTATTTTAGCTCGATTGCGAAACAAGTTATTTCAACTTATATTAATCACTCTCGAGACCTCATTCTTGATGGAATCCATCGCCACGAGGGGAAGAGAAGAGGCAACGTGGAAGTTAAATGCCTTGCCTAAGGGCACAATCGTAACGGCTCCAGCTGAATATTTTAATTGCATAAATCTTACCAATTAACAAATGGTAATGGACATTTCTATATCAAGGTGCGTAGGTACCATTTATCGGCAAATAACCAACATTAATAATTCTAATAGTTTATACAAATTTATTTTAGCTGGATTGCGAAACAAGTTATTACATACATTAATCACTCTCGAGACCTCATTCCTGATGGAATCCATCGCCACGAGGGAGAGAGAAGAGGCAACGTGGAATTTAAATGCCTTGCCTAAGAACACAATCGTACCGGCTCCAGCGGGGCTCAAACTCCGGACCTTTCGCACCTGAAGCGAACGCGCGTTACAACTGCACTATCACGACTTCCTAATAATTATAATAATACACATGTATGCATATCAGTCATTACTACTGACCAACATTATCATCCGTTGATAAATGTCAGTTTTTTTGCCGAATGTAATAGACACTTAGTGCGAAAAGTAATCAGATACCCAAGGGAGTGCAGGTAAAGCAACCGCAAAATCGGGAAATAGTTTCAGCATTTAATTTAATTAATTGAAGGTCCCTAAAGACATTGCGTTATTTGCAGCGGAAATTTCACCAATCGATATACTAAACGTAGATACCAGCAATAAATGGAACAGTGTTCATTATTCAGATGGCCTTTAGTAATGTGTCAATCAAGTTATGTTATGATGCACGAGAGCATGCATATCTGTGTAACACATTCAGTAATTGTTTCTGCAGTGTCATTAGTTGCTTTGAGACAGACCTGGGGTAATTGAACAAAGTAATTGTAATTATCTGTAATTAATTACAAAAATGAAAGGAATTGGATATAATTTGTAATTGAATATTTCTTAATTACTTGTAATTTAATTAATTACTTTGGATGCAATATGTAAACTGTCCTCACACAGTCCAATAGTTTACATATTGGATCGTTTTCGTCTAATATCCTATACATAAAGATGAAGATTTTTATGTTCAATATCGAAGAGGAGCTAATATTACTGAGGCCCCGACACGACACTTGGGTGATGATTTGGAGAAGAACCTGCGGGAATTTCTTATTGGGCATGAGGGAAATGGGAAAGTCTCTCATAGACGAGTAACATGGCACAGACTCTCATAGACGAGTAACATGGCACAGTCTCTCATAGACGAGAAACATGGCACAGATTCTCATAGACGAGTAACATGGCACAGTCTCTCATAGACGAGTAACATGGCACAGTCTCTCATAGACGAGTAACATGGCACAGTCTCTCATAGACGAGTAACATGGCACAGTCTCTCATAGACGAGTAACATGGCACAGTCTCTCATAGATGAGTAACATGGCACAGTCTCTCATAGACGAGTAACATGGCACAGTCTCTCATAGACGAGTAACATGGCACAGTCTCTCATAGACGAGTAACATGGCACATACTCTCATAGACGAGTAACATGGCACAGTCTCTCATAGACGAGTATCATGGCACATACTCTCATAGACGAGTAACATGGCACAGTCTCTCATAGACGAGTAACATGGCACAGTCTCTCATAGACGAGTAACATGGCACAGTCTCTCATAGACGAGTAACATGGCACAGTCTCTCATAGACGAGTATCATGGCACAGTCTCTCATAGACGAGTAACACGGTACAGACTCTCATAGACGAGTAACATGGCACAGTCTCTCATAGACGAGTAACATGGCACAGTCTCTCATAGACGAGTAACATGGCACAGTCTCTCATAGACGAGTAACATGGCACAGTCTCTCATAGACGAGTAACATGGCACAGTCTCTCATAGACGAGTAACATGGCACAGACTCTCATAGATGAGGGAAATGTCACAGCGACGCTCATATATGAGGAACATGTCACAGCGACGCTCATATATGAGGAACATGTCACAGCGACGCTCATATATGAGGGTAGTGTATCAGACTCTCATGGACGGCATTGCAGCTGGAGAGGGTACGTCATATGGGACCCAGAACCGATAGGAACCAATGTAGAAAGATATTTAAGAAATAATAAGTATCAACCGTGGTATATGCGTATTTGCGTGGACTCTTAAAAGAAATGGGATTTACCTGGAATACATGTGGGTCCAACCGTCATGTCCTGAAGGAACGTACAGATATAGTTGTGACACGCATTAATTTTCTACGGAAACTTAAACCTAATTTTCTACGGAAAATTAAAGAATACAGAGATGCTGGGCGGCCGATAGTCTATACAGATGAAACATTTGTCCATTCTACCAAAAGTGCACGCATATGCTGGCAATAGGACGATGTGACTCTGGCGGTTCCATTTACTCGAGGTGAACGTCTCATCATTGTCCACGCAGGCTCGTGCTATGGATTTGTCAACTGTGCCGGTGTTCTCTTCAAAGCCACATCCTGTACCTATCACTCGGAGATGAACTGGCAGAATTTCAACAAATGGATAAACGAAAAGGTGATTCCGAACTTGCCAGCCAATTCAGTATTAATTGTAGATAATACGCCATATCATAACATTCATGATGATGTGTGTGTGTTTTACGTTTATTTATCGTCGCTACCGGTTGCCCATATGAGCGACGCCTCCTGAAGAGATTAGTTATTTTAGATTTTGAAGGATAGTGCATGACACAGACAGAGACCCATTCCAGAGTCTCCTCTGGTTCTTTTACGTGCACGGTGTAAAGCACCGACACGAGACCTCGATTTAACGTCCCATCTGAAAGACTGTTAATTTTATTAGGGTCAGACGGGGGATCGAACCTGCGATCCCTGGATTACCAGTCCAGCGTGTTACCACTGGACTACAGATTCGTCTGTATTCATTATGATAAATGCCCAACCCAGAGTTATAGGAAAGCTGAGATACAGGCGTGGCTTCAAAGACTCAACATTCCATATACAGAACAGATGTTGAAGCCAGAACTGATAGAACTATGTAAGAGGAACAAACCGGCTCCAAAGTATCGTCTAGATTCCACACTGGAACAGTTTGGCCATACATGTCTTCGTCTTCCGCAGTACTATGCGGAATTGAACGCAATTGAATTGAGCTGGGCAATTGTGAAGAGACGTGTAGCATCTGCGAATCTGACATTCAAGATGAAGGATGTCATGACATTGTCTCAAGAGGCAATGTACAGCGTTACACCGTCTGAATGGGAGAACTGCTGCAGGCATGCAAGAGAGGCAGATGAGTGATTTCGCAAGACCGACATTGCAGTGGTCAGTGGTGGGGATGGAACAGACACCGCAAGTGAGCAGGATGACTACTCAGACTTAAGTCTTGTTACTGCAAAACGTGCAAAGAACATATAATGATAGATGTGTAACATGCATAGAGTAATATATTTCACTGCTACTTTGAACGTATTCATTCCAACCGTAATTATCATTACCCGCGGACATATAAACATCAACATTATCGGACTCTAGTAAACAAACCGGTGCTCAAAACCATTCCAGCTAATCACTTATTATCAACGAAACAATACTGAATAAATGCATTATTACGCAACAAATGCACAATTCATTAGAAGGAAACTAACCAGAATAAAACTGTAGATCACGGCTAAAACTTTCTATACACAGCAAGTAATTAAATGTATGACTGATAACTGGGTGAATATCAAATCTGGCGGTAAACCCAATAACCCCAGTCATACTTCAATTCCCAAATATGTATTCATATGAAATAAGGGAGATAACAAACTATATGTAATGACTTATAAAAAAACAAGATTAGTTTCCCTTATTTACATACTGTCACAGATGAGCAACATGGCACAGACTCTCATAGATGAGGTAAATGTCACAGACTCTCATAGATGAGGTAACTAGCACAGGCTCTCATAGATGAGGTAAATGTCACAGACTCTCATAGATGCGGTAAATAGCACAAACTCTCATAGATGAGGTAAATGTCACAGACTCGCATAGATGAGGTAAATGTCACAGACTCTCATAGATGAGGTAAATGTCACAGACTCTCATAGATGAGGTAAATGTCACAGACTCTCATAGATGAGGACAATGTCACAGACTCTCATAGATGAGGTAAATATTACAGACTCTCATAGATGAGGTAAATGTCACAGACTCTCATAGATGAGGTAAATGTCACAGACTCTCATAGATGAGGACAATATCACAGACTCTCATAGACCGCATTGTAGCTGGGAGGGTCCGTCGTATGGGAGCCAGAACCGATAGGAACCAATGTAGAAAGATCTGTGTGTAATTTACAATGTTTAAAGATCGTGAAATGGTACGTAAGCAGTGGACTATGGCCTTCTTTACCATTATACAAACAAGAATTACATTGATGCACCTCATCACAGGGAGCCGCCGATAGATGTACATGAAAACGTAGTAGAAACATGCTTGATATAATTTTCAAAAGTAACAACATAAATTATAGAACTATACTTAACGAAACTTCAATCGCTAACATTAGTATTTTTACAATTTCTTAAAAACTTCTATTTCGATGATCATGAATTGCACAGTACAGCTCCAATATCACACAATTTGTTGACATAAGTCCCAATTTCGAAAATTGTAAAATTCGCCAGAGTCTGCCATAAATCTAATTTACATAAACAATGTGTAGAGTGTATGTTTGTGTCATGTATAATACAAATGAACTGTAAAACAACGAAATAAATAGCACAAATGGACGAATGTTACCAAATTTATAATAGCAAAATAACAGTGAGTAAAAACGTAAAATACCTATACAGAACAAAGTTCTATTCAGAAAATCCAACAGAATATGTTTTTATTTATTTTTTAATTTGTTTATATTACAATGATTGCCAAGCAAGTTTTAACAACTTATATTAATCAATCTCGTTGACGCGGATGAAAGCGTAAATGTGGTCATTAGTGTGGGAGGAAACCGGAGTACCCGGAGAAAACCACCTGTCCGATCTGGCGACCACCGTACCATCTCACATACTTCCCGGTCCGAGGATCGAACCCGGGTTGCATTGGTGAGAAGCGAGGTTATTTCATTTCCGTAAAACCCAAAGAAAGCCGACCATATGGCGTGGGCAGCTTACAATATACCCTACATGGATGGGAACTCCCTTTTCATTCATGTATCTATTTAATGTGTGTGTAAACTGTATACACTTTTGTATTTGTATATATATTGTACATTCAAAACGATGTATTGTTAATATTTCATATATTATGCATTAATCAGTAGGAGTAGACATTAATACATTCTAATATTTAAATAATCATATTAATACATACAACTCAGGAAAGAGGTAACCATATAAGCAAGTTGCTTTCTCCTCAATCCTACATGTATGTACATACTATATATACGAGTCTATGTATATTTAAAGAAATAAAATATTATTAATTTTAAACTAAAAACATACAACTCACCGTAAACATATTTATGCAGAACAGATCCTTGTAATTCGAAATGTTATCTTTTCACAAGATTTTATTAAAGAGACCTCTCAGTAATTATTTTTGTGCACCCACTTCACTGTGTACATATTGTATTTGCTTTAAACGTCTTATAGATGTTTTACGCAATAAACTATTGTTGTTGTTGTATTGTTTGAAATAAACTACGTTTAGACTAAATCCATGGTGGATGACATTGCAGGCTATGGATATGGAGCGGGCGTGAGCTAAATAGTTCCTCTTTGAACAATCATAAATGGTCTAACAAGTGTAATGCAGCATGACACCATAATCTGGCTTGAAGCGAGATAAACACTTTTTAAAATTCGATAATGATTGTTGTTTGTTCGGGCACAGGAACTTGAAATTTGATCCATAGGCCACCATAAGCCACCAAAGGTCTCGTACCTCTATCCTAGGACACCCCCTCTATTAAAAAAATAGAGGGGGGTCCTAGGATAGACTTTAGTGGCTTATGGATAAAATGTCAAGTTCCTGTGGTTTGGGGTTTTTAAGCCTTCATCAGCACCATTTTGGGTTTTCATGGGCAGGCTCCAGCGGTTAACAAGTACGTTGTACACAAACCTCCGTAATAAACAGTTACGATGGTCGCCATACCGGACAGGTGGGTTTTCTCCGGGTACTCCGGTATGGACAGATAGCCATTATCTGTGTATGCATGGATATACAAACCATTGTCTATGTGTATGGATGGACAGACATACCGTTATATATGTGTATGCGTGGACAGACCATTGTATATATGTATGCATGTACAGACAGACCATTGTCTATGTGTAGGTGTGGACATACATACCATTGTCTATGTGTAGGGGTGGACATACATACCATTGTCTATGTGTATAAGTATGGATGGACATACAGACCAGTATATATGTGTATGGATGAACAGACAGACAGACAGACAGACAGACAGACAGACAGACAGACAGACAGACAGACAGACAAGACAGACAAGACAAGACAAGACAAGACAGACAGACCTCCTATGATCACATTTAAATATGCACAACTCTTAACCTTGACATTTGCCTACTCGATTAATGTCATGTGACTGGAACATATTTTGGACCGTGAAACAATCGCATCCATTGCCAGTTGAGCAAAGTATTTTAATTCTATCTATTTGTGTATTTTTTTGTGATATATCGTTCTTGACAATTGTTGTAAGTATAAAAATTAATTATATTGGAATATTTTGCTGCATTGAACGGTAACATATAACATGATATGTTCGTTACTTTACGTGACTTTATTGGTGCTAGTTAAGCTGTTAAGTGGTGTAGTACTCGGATTATGCTCATAGTCATAATACTGTTCTATTAAATTTATAATTCGGCGATGGTCCATAGGATATTTAAACATCAAAGTGATGCATTCTAACACTAATCAATGTGTTTTACGTTTATTTATCGTCGATACCGGTTGCCCATATGAACGACGCCTCCTGAAGAGATTAGTCATTTTAGATTTTGGAGGATAGTGCAATGATGCAGAAAGAGACCCATTCCAGAGTGTCCTCTGGTTCTTTTACTTGCACGATGTTAAGCACCGACAAGACCTTGGTTTAATGTCCCATCTGAAAGTCTGTTAATTTTATTAGTCAGACGGGGGATCGAACCTGCGATCCCTGGATTACCAGTCCAACGCGTTACCACTGGACTACAGATCCGTCACTAATCAATCAACACCCGCAATGTTTTAACTGTTGTCATCAGTGATCTTGTTCAAGATAACATTGTAGTGTATTTCGGCATAGGTAGAACATCAGCCTGACTAGCTCAATTGGTAGACCTCTCCGACTAGTGTTCGGGAGGTCATGGGTTTAAGTCCCACCTCAGGTCACTAACTTTTCTGCTCTTTCTTTGCTTGGTCACTTTAATGGCGACGAAGATATATGGTACGTGCAAAGGAGTAGGGGTGCAGCTCCATGAATCAGAGTGCAGCTCCTAAAGAATAAAAGAGGGAAGAGTGTTATGTATTTCGGCGAGGGTAGAACATTGCGGAGGCACGATTTACCCAATTCTACCCAATTCCACCCAATTCTACCCAATTCCACCCAATTCCACCCAATTCTACCCAATTCCACCCAAATCTACATGTGTTTGGGCTTTATACAGGTAAATAAAGTTATATATCCTACACTTACAGGACTAAAAACTTCATTGTGTCATTTTAAGTCATGTTTTGTACAAATAATGCACTAAATAAATAAATCGATTGTTCGCTCAATATATCCCATACTTACAGGAATAAAAACTCCTGGTAGTATATATTGTCTATTCCATTTTCGTGTAACTTGTTGATAACTTCCTGTATGCTACGCATTATATATTTGGGGTTACTGGTAGTGTGGATGTCATTACCACCCAGATTTACGTAGACAGTATGTGGCCTGAACTGTAACATATTTTCGAATGCCTTACTAAATCTCTGATCCATAGATATTTGGTCGGCTCGCATGCCACCGACACCGAAAAACCGAACATCTGCTCCTATACCAAGGTCGCCTCTGCAAAATCTCTGCAGCCTCGAAATGTACGAGTCGCCGAAAATCGCTATTCTAGTCATGCTTTGTTATTATTATGCTGAATATGTAAAAGTAAATTAATATGTCGAACATTCCTATATTTATACATATTGCTTATTGACACATTACTCTTTAATAAATACTGTTGAGTGAATGACAGACCTAATTGGTTACGCTCAGTATAATTAGTCATATAATTAGTCATGCAATTAGTCAATTAACATTTGTCATCAATTAAGACGATGAGAGAATAGCGTCACAGCTACTCATAATTTGATCAATCTAACTCCTAATAATGTTATGTATATACATGTCCCCAGGAATAATTACAGGGTGTTAAAACAGATAGATAAAATGCCCGTCGGTTGTCGGCTGCTGAGTCAGACAGAGATAAGTCCCTTTACAATATCCCTTTAAGTCATTCGCTGTAGGGTCTAAATCTATAACCCCATTCACCCACATTTTTGTCAAGCCTATATCAAGCGAATTAGAACAGTATACGTGTGCGCGACGATTCTTCTAGGAACCACTACTATGTTTACTGTCGGTGAACGGTTCTCCAGACATTGGAGGAATTTACATACAAGATACAAGGTATAAGACAAACACATGTTATATTTAATACTTTAGATGACTTTATTATAATTATCATATTTGTTCAGTAACCATCTCTTGTCTACGTCTTGGATGCCTTTTACTGTCTTCTACTACCACAGTCCTGGATCTCAAGGTATCTTGAACAGATGAATACATCAGCAGTAGCCTCCCTTGACCGAATGTAAAACGATCGATTTAGTGCATTATTTGTACAAAACACGACTTAAAATGACACAATGAAGTTTTCAGTCCTGTAATTATGTGATATATAACTTTATTTACCTGTATAAAGCCCAAACACATGAAGATTTGGGTGGAATTGGGTAAATCGTGCTATGTTGCATAGCAGTAGCCTCCCTTGACCGAATGTAAAACGATCGATTTAGTGCATTATTTGTACAAAACACGACTTAAAATGACACTGAATTTTTTAGTCCTGTAAGTATGGGATATATAACTTTATTTACCTGTATAAAGCAAAACACATGAAGATTTGGGTGGAATTGGGTAAATCGTGCCACCCGAACATTGGCCTGGCTAGCTCGGATGGTAGAGCTGTCCGACTAGTGTTCAGGAGTTCGTCCCATGTCGGGTCACTAACTTTTCCGCTCTTTCTTTGCTTGGTCACTTGAACACTATTCACTAAACAGTATCCCCCACTGGCCCTAATACTAATGGGTAGATTTAACTTCATTTATTTAATACCTTATTTTATTACTCGTAATTATTCGTGCAGTCAATATTTAGGTGAATTTCAATGACTGTTAATTATCTGCTACATTTCAGCATTCCCTCTGTCTGAATGTCTGCGCCACTTCTGTCGCCAATTTAAAAACACTTGAGCCAATTTAAAAAACTTGGAGCCAACTAAGAGCCATATGGTTCACAAATAAATTTGAAGCCATGTATTTGATAAAAAAAAAAGGTGTGCCAAATATTTGTTTTTTGTCGCAATTGGCGACCGACAGCGGGAACCCTGCATTTGATATTTGTAAATGCCTGCACCTCATATGACGTCACATGATTAATTTATATAGCATGTATTGCTACTGGTATAATCCTCTGAATGAAATTTGCATTGTCACCGATAATTGGTAACGCTGCATAAATAAAAGATTGAGGTAAATGCTGTTGCTTTCACTTTGTTATTGATTCAGTTATTATTTAATTCGTACTAACTGATATTGCATGCAATTAAATAAATATCATGATGCTTAATGGAGAGAGAACATTATTTGCATAACCTCTTTTTGAAACAAGAATACACGGGTTATTGCTTATGTCACCAGTAATCTGTATACCCAGAATATAGTAGGGTTAACCCTTTCAACACCACAGGCCTCTCAATAGGCTTACAAAAAGTGTAGATCCAGATGAGCAGGCTCGTGATCCATCTCATCAGGATCTGCACTTTTTGCCAGTAATATTACTATTTTTAGACAAAAATTACCCATTTTGATAAATGAACTGGTCCAAATGTAATTTTCTTATTAATTTATTGGTCTGAAAATCATCAGTCCATGTCAGTTACTTGGTGTTGAATGGGTTAAGCAGCCAGCAGATATAATTTTTCATATGTGGACAAGGTATTGTTTCTTCAACTGTACAAAGCTCTAATACAGCCAAATCCTGACTATGGCAACATTATCTTGTTTCCAACACTGACGAAAACTAGTGGGATTATTGAAAATGTGCAATGACGAGCAACAAGATTGGTCCCCAGAACTAAAGGGGCTTTGTGATGATAGGAACCTAGATAGGGAGGGATTTGACACATGCTATATAGACCACAGATAATTTGGATAAATCTAACTTTTCTCTGCTAATTAGTTTAGTTTATAAACATTTGTTTTAGCTCGATTGCGAAACAAGTTCTTTCAACAAATTAATCACTCTCGAGACCTCATTCCTGATGGAATCCATCGCCATGAAGGATTTAAATGCCTTGTCTAAGGGCACAATTGTAACGGCGCCAGTGGGGCTCAAACTCTGGACCTTTCGCACCTGAAGCAAACACTGAGCTATCACGACTTCCTGCTAATTACTCTGCTGTAGATAACAGTACTTCTCGCATAGATAAATTATCGGCTTTTATTTATCCGTTGGTGTAGATAAGCGCATTCGTCTTTCAATGAAAACATAATAATATTTAAAATTTGCATAAAATCGTGTAGCGAATACAATCACATTGTTTTAAAGCGACATTACATCGCAAAAATCCCCATAATGCATTTTATCACGTATAAATGCATTACTACTACAGATTCTCCCATATACATTCAAACACAAACATTGAATCAATAAACGGTGTGTTGTGGTCTACAAAGTTTTAAAAGTGAAAGTAGAATTTCATATAACTGTCATCCACGCTTCTGAATTTACGTTTATTTGTCACCGGAGTCGATACTAAATGCGTGATGCTGTCGTTTAGAGGTAATTTAACCATTTCAACCCCACAGGCCTCTAAATAGGCTTATGAAAAGTGTAGATCCAGATGAGCCGGCTCGTGACGATCTCATCAGGATCTGCACTTTTTTGCCAGTAATAATTATTACTATTTTTAGATAAAATTACCCATTTTGATAAATGAACTGGTCCAAAGGTAATTTTCTTATTAATTTATTGGTCTGAAAATATCACGCACCAGTCCATGTCAGTTACTTGGGGTTGAATGGGTTAACTAAGATTAGTGTACAAATAAATATGCATACCGTAATCATATGCACAACTGTGAGATAGAACGGTAAATCTGTAGCATAAATCGTGTTGTTCAGGATGCACGCATTGTATTACTCATGAATGTCGACCCAATTTACATTATTTTGTTATGTCAACAAGCCGCATATATGACGTTTGTAAATTAGTTGAAATACTCAGTTTTTGTGGCAAATATTTGGAAAAATAATTATATAAAAATTACATAATGTAGATATTTGCCTTTTCACTGATGTAGTGTCGCTTTAAGCCGTCCAAAAATATACAGTTTAGCATTCAAATTTCAATATTATAGCATTATAACTTGTATACTAAAGACTGAGGATTTTGTGAATATATAGACATTTTCCGCCTAAAATGACATTTTCTGCATATATACAATCTTTATATCACTGTGAAAATATAAAGCCTCAGCCACCTGGATGTACCTTATCTGTATGTAACTTCCAAATATTGGGCAGTTTTGCGACACAATTAAGTAGAAAATTTGTTTACCATCATATATCATTACATCAAAATTGTTTTGTTTGTTTACAAAATAAGACCACACAAATGTTTTCGATAACTTTCGTAAATCAGATGGTACCATGTAAAAAAATATATTGCAATAAAGAACATAACTTACCATATAATTTTGCTATGATATTTCAATTTTTAAGAAACTGTTTATATCTAATAAAAAGAGATTAACGTTGTGACTTTTTCTGATAACATTTCATCAGCAAGTTGTCTTTGAAGTTGATGACATATCACAAAATCTCAACATGGCCGAGAACTAATGACATTACCTTGACATGATCATGTCAATCAATATGGTCCTGGTCCCACTCACCACATAATGAAATTCGTGTTACTGTGACACGTGATCTTAGTGTCGGAGTAGACAAATCTCAGTAAAAAATAGAGACAGCTCCAGTTTGTTCACAAACATTGAGTTTATTCTATCTATTGACAATATTCATGAAACTTTTATATCAGATATAGCTCCTTTTGACCTGTTTAAACCCAACGGTATTTTACAACTTCATGATAACCTGAAATCATATACTAACCCGCTAATGTTTCCATCAAAATTAAATGAAGTCAGAACCATGTTTTCAGATTATACACCAATATACACAGATGGATCTAAAGCCAGCAACAAAGTTGGCTGTGCTGCTGTCAGTAAATTACATGCGTCATGCATCTATATTTTCAGCAGAAGTAGAGGCTATTGATTTAGCTTTGAATTTTGCTGATGCATCACATGATTTATGATTCTTTATCTGTACTGCAATCAGTAGACAACATGAACGTTAAAAAAAAACCCTTATTCACAAATACTTATTAAACACACATATATTACATCAACTAAACATGTTATATATTGCTGGATACCAAGTCATATTGGTATTTGTGGCAATGAAATGGCTGATCAAAGTGCAAAAGATGCACTTAAACTAGACTGTATAAATTCTATAATACATGTACCATACACTGATGCTAGGCAATCGATTTTTTCTTACATTACTTCGAAATGAAAAACCACTTGGAATAACATACAATTCAATAAACTACAATTAATTAAACCAAGCATTGGTAAATCACCTTTTGTTTATCACTCCAACCGTAGAGAGGATAGTAATGTCACAGCTGAGACTTGGACATACCCATTTCACACACTCATCTTTATTGAAAAGAGAGGATCCACCATGGTGTATACCATGCTATTCCTCTATAAATGTTGACCACATCTTAATTCACTGTGTAGATTTAGCACTCATTCGCCAAAAATATTATACAGTTGTGACAATGAAGGAGCTTTTCGACACTGTTGATTTTAAATACATTATTGCATTTTTAAAAGAATCACATCTTTTCCATAAATTGTAAAGTTTTACTGGTTTATATACAGTTTTACAACTGATGTTTTTTTATCATTTTTACAACTTTATCAATTTTGTTGCAATTGACCGTTTGTCATTACAATTTTACGATGAACATACAGTATGTTATCTACATATATTTGTATACAATATACTTAACCCGACGCGATATAGCCTGAACTGTGCTGATGTGCCGTTAAACCAAATACTCACCTACTCACTCTATCAAAGTATAACATTCCAGACTGCTCTACTGTGACTGTCATCGATAAAAATAGCTGGACGCTACAGGTGTACTCAGGTGTTAATTCTAGCTCCCAATAGTGGATGATTGAACAAGCAAATCTGTATTCTCAACTAACAAACATCAATATTAACATACATTTGTGTATTTGAATCCCGAAAACTCCATCCTGTTGTAACGACCAAAGATGCCAGTGTCAGTTTATACAAATTTAGTTTAGCTCGATTGCGAGTTCTTACAACTTATATTAATCACTCTCGAGACCTCATTCCTGATGAAATCCATCGCCACGAGGGAGAGAGAAGAGGCAACGTGGAAATTAAATGTGGGCACAATCGTAACGGCTCCAGCGGGGTTCAAACTCCGGACCTTTCGCACCTGAAGTGAACGCGCGTCCACTGTGCTATCACGACTTCCACTAAGCCAGTGTCAGGGGTGTTAGAAGATTATCGGTGAAAATCAAAATGTCTGTCGAAAAGTATATCCTGCAAACAAGTAGAGCATAATTTAACCAAATGAAGGTAGCGGTATATATGTATGTCTATTATGCAACATAGCAGACGAAACACTCATATTAGATTCAGTCCGAAATGAAGTGTTAATAGACATAAACGAAGTGCTGATTGAAACATGTAATAAACAAACTATTGAATTCACTACACTTTGCGTTATTGCAAATAATACTTAGGCATTCTGTAAGGTTACATAATTGTTAAAATCACGTCATTGCGTAATCCAAGATGCCCGCTTTCTAAAAATAGCAGAAATTCTTAAAAAAATCTCTGGATTTTGACGATTCTTGGTAGGAATGATTGGTTTATTCCTCTTTCAAAGTTATTCGACCCCTGGTGACCCCTGGATAAAAAATTGTTGTCGCCCGGGAGGTCAAGTAGGAGTCAAATATTTGTTTAGAGCAAATATGGTCATGTCATATATCAAATCGAAGGTATCGACGAGGCGATTGCTCTAGTGTAATTTTCATCAATACCAGATGATTACTTCATCCAAGCTGGCCATCGAAAACCAAGTTGTCAACCTTTTATGAGAGATTTCAAATGTCTTCTGCTCACAAACTCTACTTGTATTATACTTAGATGAATCCTTTCCAAAGTTGTTTAAAAAAAGTGCCCCTGAAGCCCAAGATGGCCGCCGTCTAAAAATAGCACATATTCTTAAACAAATCTTCTCACGAACCACCAGCCGAATCTTGGTAGGAATGATCGATGTACAATGCGCTTTCAAAGTTGTTAAAATGGTAACGCTTGGATCAAAAGTGGATGTGGCTACTGGCCGGGATGTCAATGTCGAATTTTATTTTTGAGTGAATATGGTCATGTCTGTCATATATCAAATCGGATGTATCGACGAGTCGATCGCTGTCGATCGCTCTGATCCAATTGTTGTCAAAAGCAGATGATTTTTTCCCCATCCAAGATGGCCACCGAATGGTCAAACGATTGTTCTTTTATTATAGATATCAAAATTCTTCTTCACCCAAACCGCTTGGTAAACCGCTTACCCAAACCGGTAGCCAAATTTTACGGTTATGCACATTTCATCAACCGAGTACATGTGGAAGTCGTGATGGCGCAGTGGATGCGCGTTCGCTTCAGGTGCGAAAGGTCCGGAGTTCGAGCCCCGCTGGAGCCGTTACGATTGTGTCCTTAGGCAAGGCATTTAAATTCCACATTGCCTCTTCTCTCTCCTTCATGGCGATGGATTCCATCAGGAATGAGGTCTCGGGAGTGATTAATATAAGTTGAAAGAACTTGTTTCGCAATCGAGCTAAAATAAATTTGTATAAAATAAAATAATGGATTAAATATCATGCACCAGTCCATATCAGTTACTTGGTGTTGAATGGATTAAATATCATGCACCAGTCCATATCAGTTACTTGGTGTTGAATGGATTAAGTGATAGAATAATGTTCACTGAGCCTGTTTTTGTACTCGGTTGATGAAATGTGCTCTGTTGTTAATAATTGCATATTTTCTTCAAGGTTGCAGCTGGCAACTGCCACTTATTACTGTTATGTTTTATATTGCAGTTTTATGCACATAACTTTTGTTAAAGCGACACTACATCCGTGAAAACACAAATTTCTACAGCAGTATATTCCTAATTATATTGTATAATTTCCACCCAAATATTTCCCTCAAATACTGAGTATTTCAACTAATAAACAAACGTCGTATACACGGTTTGTTGACATAACAAAATAATGTAAACATCCATGCGTAATACAACTAGTGTATCCTGAATAACACGATTTATGGTACAGATTTACCATTATATCTCACATTTGTGCCTGTTTATTTGTAGACTATTCTTAGTTAAATTATCTCTAAGCGACATTATCTCGCGTTTAGTATTGACTCCGATGACAAACAAAAGTCAATTCAGGAGCATGGATAACCGTTATATGAAATCATACTTTCAATCAACAAAAAACTGTTTATTGATTCAATGTTAGTGTTCGAATGTATTCTGAAGAATTTGTAGTAGCAATGCATTTATACATGAAAAAATGCATTTTATTTGCTTTTTGCGATGTAATGTCACTTTAACCCTTTCCCTCATAGAAGCACCTCTTGACGCCATTACCAATACGACATACATTGACAATGTAGTAGCCAAACCAATGTTCGTAATAAAGGCCAGACTCTCATGTAGTCCCAGTAATATCTATGGAGGTGGGATAGATATGGCGACTACTTATCCACTGCATGATAGCTAAATGGCTGTCGTTTGTATGGAGATATGATAATATATTAACCTAAATCTCTATGAAGGAAAGGGTGTAATGTGCAGGAATGTTGTCTAATGTACACTTAACAACTCTTATAAGTGTGCATGTATAAATGGTCTCATATCTCCGTCAATATTGGCCCGATAATGATGAAATTTTCAGCAAATACAGTTGAGATATATTTCATGATATTCCATTTATTGTATTGCATAACAAACACAAATTTAACACACATGACTAATTAATGTGATGGTGCGTAAAAAGTCAATGTTGCAAAATGATAATGTCAATGATAAAACTCAGGCCGATGAGAATTAAGTATTCTAATATCGCGTATGCCCACCCTGACTGCGGATCACAGCTTGGCAACGTCGTCGCATGGCAGGGACATAACGTCGTACATAGTTCTGGGGTAGATTTGCCCACTCTTGCCCAATCTTCGCACGGAGCTGGGCTATGGTCGGTGGCACTGCGCCGGTCCTTCTTACGCGGCGATTCAATTCATCCTATAGATTTTCTATAATGTTTAAGTCGGGAGACTTCGGTGGTATGTCCATCACATTGTTGTGGTTAGCATTCAGAAAGAATCTTGTCGCCCTAGTCGTGTGGGCTGGTGCGCCATCCTGCAGCAACCGCAATCCTATCCATTATTCCTAAACATGGGTACTACCTCAGTTTGAAGCACGTCATGTTGGTACCGGGCGACGTATAGATTACCGTTAATGAACACGATGTTAGTCTTGTGATGTAAGGAGACACCAGCCCATACCATTACTGACCCACCTCCGTACCTATCTCGTTCGATGACGCAGTTGTCGTTGAACCGTTCTCCCAGTTGTCAATATACCCGTGAACGATTTCGTTTTCTGTAGGCAGAACTTCTTTTCGACAGTAAACAGGACCTCTCCCCATTCTGCCTGTGTTGTTCTAAGATGACGCCGAGCCCAACGATCTCGTAGTGCCCTATGCCTCTGAGTCAGTACAATACCCTTAAAGGGCCGTCTACACCGCATGTTGGCGGGCGATCGAAGACGCCTTCTAACTGTCTACGCAGAGATATGGCGTCTGTGCGTCTCGTGCGTTTATCCGGTCGTCTTGACAGCTGTACGTGTTCTCTGCTGACGATGCCCATGTACGATGTGATTATTTTGTGCAGCTGTTGTACAACGCCCATGTGGTCTGCGAGGGAGGTTACCAACGTTGCCAGTCGCTCTGTACTTAGGCATCCGCTTTCTGATGGTATTGCGGTGTACACCCATGCGTCGCGCAACCTGCAAATGTTACGGATAACATGACATTAGTAATTAAAATATATAATTTATTTTTTATGGATATTTTCGATAAAAAACTGAATGTTAGTGACTTTCAATGTTTATAACACAAAGAAACTTAATTAATTAGTGACATTGAATTAACTTTTGAGACGTACCTCTGCTTGGTGTATACCGGCGTTGATGAAGCCGACGGCTATTTCCCATTCCGCTATGGTCAGCCTGCCCATGTCATGTTTTTCTGATGTGTGGATCGTAATAAAGTCCACAACGACCAAATGCAGTTTTAGTTTGTGCCAGCGCACCATTTCCTCGTGCATTGTGTTGTTTTTGACGTTGCGTGATTCAACGCGCCGTATCGATTAAATTGATCATGTTGATCACGGGATAATACTCGAAATGTAGTCAATAGCCAGTACACAAAATTTCGTGCAAATATATTGATAAATAAAAAAGTTATACGGAAATCAAAGATGCACACTTATAAGAGTTGTTAAGTGTATGTGATACTTGGTATGAAAGTCGTTTATACTACATTACTTACATTATTTTGTCAATTATATTGGAATTTGAAACATGCAGTACATGCAGTATGTCATGCAGTATGGTGATCATGTTTTACGTTTATTTATCGTCGCTACCGGTTGCCCATATGAGCGACACCTCCTGAAGAGATTATTCATTTTAAATTTTTGGAGGATAGTGCAATGATACAGACAGAGACCCATTACCAGAATCTCCTGTGGTTCTTTTACGTGCACGGTGTAAAGCACCGACACGAGACCTCGCTTTATAGTCCCATTAGTATTAGGGTCAGACGGCGGGGGGGGGGGAACGAAGCTGCGATACCTGGATTACTGTGCTATGTGAAATCTCCAACAATCACAGTATTAGGCAGAGAGCCGTCGGGCCGTCTTTTCGACGGCCTATCACCTAATAAGACGGTCAATTATATTGGCGACGGTTACCGACGGCCAGTTAAAAAAATGGCTGATAAGTTTTTTTTCTCTTTCCGAGACCTCACTAGGTTTGTTAACATATATATGCAGCTGTAAAACAATGACAAGAACTGGACCCTATAATAGGCTAATATTGTTCGCAATTCCTTTTTGGAGAGGCTTTCCCACCCAGGCTTTCCCAGTTTCTGCCGCATTTCGATCACGTCAGTTCGCCGTTCTCACATCGAGTCCGTGCGGCAATTTCCGTCATCATTCGGGTCCCGCTCTGGGGCTGGACTTATTTTTTTAGACTCCCATTTGGATATTTCTGCCTAATACTATGCCAACAATTAATCAAAATATATATTGTATTTACTTTACCACAATGCACTGATATCAGCCCCGCCCTGCCCCTTTTTTTCCACTCGCTCTAGAACAAACCCTGATTGTGTGTAGAGCGTCGTAAATGTTTTCTCCGGGCCCCTAACGTTTGTGTATTGTACGGAGTGAGGTTACTGGTTAGTAGTAGATTTACCCAGTTAATTTGTGTATGCGACTATATATTCCGTGTTGCTGATACAGGAATTTATAGGCTTTAGTAGGCTACTGGATCTTTCTATGAATCGGTAAACAGGCCGTAAAACCATCCATCGCTCCTCTGCACTGTTATTTTAGATATTATATTGTCCTTGGAGCGTATGCACACCAAGTATTTTTGCACCATCTGTTTCCTCCTGTGTCTTTGTTACGATGAAAACCACTTTTTAATAATCAATAATCTAATTGAACACCTTTTACCATGACCAGTGTACCGTTTATTGTTATTGAGATGGCAAATGAAAATTCAGGGTTCATTCTAGGTCAGAATTTTTTGGAGAAGTGAGAAAGCGCGTGATCGCTTCCTTAAATGGTGTTCTTTAATATACTTCTGCAAAATAGGGTTAAAATACACAGTACAACCATTAAATACAACATTTAAATAGAAGGAGTGCTTTATAATGGGCCAGTGTATCTTACTAGACAAATTTTTTATTTATTTTATAATTTAAAAAAAAAAAAATTTGTTTAGGGAGAAGTGGGGCCCCAGAGGGCGAAGTCAGGGTCCCTAGGGCGACAATTTCGCCCATATCGCCCTCTAGAATGATACCTGAAAATTGTAGGAATTGTAAAATACCATGACAAGTCTTAAGTTTGAATTTCTTTTATGCAAATTATAAAGTACATACACCCTTATATTGTACCGGTATCCCTGTTGTGGATTAAGCTGGGTCCGTTACAGTTTACCTGTTATTTGAATACATTGCATCTTAATGATACAGGTACTTTACCCCAACAATAACGTGATTCACGCGAAAAAGATAGCACAGGCTAATATTATTATAACGGGTAAAAAGAAGTTTATTATCATTTATGTATGCATTACTTGGCACACAGGATTATTTATTACACCCTACGTATTGATTTGGCTTAATCGAAACCTATTTATAGTAATGTTTTTAAATAACACGTTATCGTTGGGCCACTGTACATGTATTATATATGATTATGGACAATTGTTAACACTAAACCCGCCAATCACAACTAAAATCAATTTTGCAAACAGCATAGAGCCAGATCAGACAGCACAGAATGTGCCGTCTGATCAGGCCCTATGCTGTTTGCTATTCGTTTAGTGGAGCTAAAACACTTGTCTGAATAGCAAACAACATAGATCCTAATCAGTCACAGTGTCATGCCCCGGCTGATCGGGATCTATGCTGTTTGCTATTCAGATAGTGGAGCTAAAACACTTGTCTGAATAGCAAACAACGTAGATCCTAATCAGTCACGGTGTCATGCCCCAGCTGATTGGGATCTATGCTGTTTGCTATTCGGATAGTGGAGCTAAAACACTTGTCTGAATAGCAAACAACATAGATCCTGATCAGACACGTTTGTCATGCCCCGGCTGATCTCTGCATGTATGCACATTCCGTCCAATTTATTTGGCAGGTTAACCCTTTCAACTCCACAGGCCTCTAAATAGGCTTATGAAAAGCGTAGATCCAGATGAGCCGGCTCGTGACGAGCCGTCTCATCAGGATCTGCACTTTTTTGCCAGTAATAATTATTACTATTTTTAGATAAAATTACCCATTTTGATAAATGAACTGGTCCAATGGTAATTTTCTTATTAATTTATTGGTCTGAAAATATCAGGCACCAGTCCATGTCAGTTACTTGGGGTTGAATGGGTTAAAGGTTAAATGTCTGGAAACTAAGTGCTACAAATCTTAACAGATAATTGATTTCAACAATTCACTAATAATGATTTATGAATACAGTCACACCTGTGTTTGTGGTCACCTCTATTAAGCAGCCAACCTGCATTAAGCGGCCAGTTTTCATATTCCCAATATGTTACTTTGTTATGTATTTCACCTCTATTAAGCAGCTACCTGCGCTAAGCAGCCAGTTTCTGTGATTCCCTTGGCTGGCTGCTCGAGACAGGTTTGACTGTATTTGTATGACCCTTTAAGCGGTTTGTTACATTTATATAATCAGGTATGTTGAAAGTGAAAATTTCTATTCATTTGTGAAGCATGTTATGTAAGGCTAGGATATGTGCTATCAGATAATATTCAAACTATGTTTAAAGCGACATTGCATCGCAAAAAGCCCCAAAAATGCTTTTTTACGTATAAATAGCATTGCTACTATAAATTCTTCAGAAATAATTCGAACACTAACTTTCTATGCATAAACAGTGTTTGGTATACAAACTCTGAAAAGTGAAAGTAGGATTTTATATAATGGTCAGCTACTCTCCTCAATTGATGTTTATTTATTATTGGAGTTTATGCCAAGCGCGTGCTACTGTCGTTTAGAGATATTTTATATCGTATTAGTCTAGAAAATAAATATGCACATGTATGCACAAAAGGTGATATATAACGGTAAATCTGTACCATAAATCGTGTTATTCAGGATACACACATTGCATTACTCATGTATGTTGACCCTGTTTACATTATTTTGTTTTGTCAACAAACCGCATATATGACGCTTGTTTATTAGTTGAAATACTCTGTATTTGAGGCAACTATTTGGAAAAAATTACATTCTGTATAAATATGCATTATCACTGATGTAGTGTCGCTTTAAATGAAGTGCTTCTGTTGTGCAACAACCTATCAATGGCTGTTATATTCATTTGCATTGACTGTGCGGATATTGTGAATTTGGAAACATTTACCTTTATATTTAATTACGATAAAGTGTGAAATATTTGAAATTCTCTTAGTGTGGATTGGATGTTTAATTAAGCTGAACGAGACACAATCTTTGTGGACTGTTTCATGATATCCAGATATTCATGACTTTTGTATGACTATGTCATTAAAATGGAGATAGACTCTATGAGCAATGGTTGTTATCTTTAAGCAACAATTTGCTCTGTCTTGATGGGATCTTCGGAAAATCACAATATATAGTTGACATTAGAAATAATACATGCCACAGGTACTGTATAGTGTATAGTACATAAGTTTAATACGATATCATTCCTTTTTTTAACCTAGCTACTTTGTAAAGCTACAAAATGTACACATGTACCAAGATAACCCCCGAGTTGCACACATCGTTGGATTTTGATCTCCTGCTAAGTGAAGAAGTAATAATATATATATTATAACAACAATATTGTGTATAACTACTAGTAATAATATATATATTATAACAATAATATTGTGTATAACTACTAGTAATAATATATATATTATAACAATATTGTGTATAACTACTAGTAATAATATATATATTATAACAACAATATTGTGTATAACTACTAGTAATAATATATATATTATAACAACAATATTGTGTATAACTACTAGTAATAATATATATATTATAACAATAATATTGTGTATAACTACTAGTAATAATATATATATTATAACAATATTGTGTATAACTACTAGTAATAATATATATATTATAACAATATTGTGTATAACTACTAGTAATAATATATATATTATAACAATAATATTGTGTATAACTACTAGTAATAATATATATATTATAACAATAATACTGTGTATAACTACTAGTAATAATAAACCTGTTAATGTTTTAAGCAAATCCTGCAATAGTCATTTCATAATTTACATTTAGACACAGTTTTTGAATTGTAACGGAAACAAATTGATACAATTTTGAATTTCATTTAAAGTTTAAACTTTATTTATTTTACAATGATTGTGAAGCAAGTTATAACAACTTATGCATTTATTAATCACTCTCGTTGGCATTTCACTAACCTATATAATGATTCTGACATATTAAGGGTTCCACTGGCGATCGCCAATGGCACCAATTGCGACAAACAAAAATACTGGCACTAAATTTTGTGAATTGGCAAAAATATTTGTGCGCAACTTTTTAAAATAATTTTTGACGCAACATGTTTTGTCAAATACATGACTTCCAATTTTTATCTGTGAACTATATGGCTCTTAGTTGACTCATAGTTGTTCAAATTGGCTCCAGATTTTTTCAATTGGTGACAGAAGTGGCGCAGACAAAAATTCAGATAGAGGGAACCCTGCATAATCATGTGTCTGGGGTGCTTGGAAATGAAGAATCAATTGGAAATGTCACCGAGGATGGTCATAAGCTTGTTAAATGTGATCTGCATGCATTCATAATGAGAGACACTATTGGGTTTTCGATTACCTCCCTTGATAGATAAAGTCCGATTTATCCCGAAATATGTATTGGTCCTTTTAGTTGAAAGCCTTTGTTTTTATTGGTGTTCTCTAACCATATGTTGCGGTATGATAAATGTGATTTTATCAAAAGCATGTTAATTAATTTATAATCAATAAAGTATCCATTGGATATGCTGTAGGATATATGTCGAGATTTAGTAATTTAATAATTATAAGATAAGAAAACTAATGAAAACAGATATCATGTGGTGCAAAGGAAACAACGATAAAAACAGAGGAAGCCAATTAACCCATTTCATTCGGGATACCATTCAAACAGTAGTTGCAAAGAACATAGAGCCAGATCAACCCACGCAATATTCCCGTCTGATCAGGCTCTATGCTGTTTGCTATTCAGATGATCTTGCTAAGACACTTGGCTATGTAGCAAGTAACATAGATCCTGATCAGCACGCAGTGTCACGCTGCAGCTGATCTGGATCTATGTTGTTTGCAAAAGCCTTTAAATGTATCCAGAATGAAATGGGTTAAGAGGACCAATCTACTTTCATGAGTATTCAGGGGCAGTAACTGACTAATGTCTCTCATTAGTGGAAGGGTTTGCCAATACAATATCTAGAGATTGAAACATGCTGTTATTTGATCTATATCCCTGGTGGATAACTGAACAGTTAGCAAGCAGGATATCTCTACTCCACATAACCACTGATGCGAATCTCTATAAACACTTCACAAGGTCATATCGTCATGAATCACATATGTGAGTAATAGTAGATGACATGATGAATTCATACAAGCTAAATGTGCCACTTCTCTCAGTCAATGTTCATTCTTAATAGCTTTTGTGTTTCCACAGTTCTGACTTCATGAGCACATATACATGCAAATACTAGTCCGCCTCCGTGGTCAAGTGGTTAAGGTCGCTGACTTGTATACCACTGTAACCTATCATCACTGATGGTCACGGGTTCGAGCCCCGCTCAGGCCGTGTCTCATTTATATGAAAAAGTTGGCAGTTTCTTACCGAGGTTAGTGCACCCAAGTACTGGTTAACCGCTGGAGCCGGCCCAGGAAAGGTGTTGTTAGGTAAACTGCCCGCCGGCGATATAGCCCGAAATGGTGCTGATGCAGGCGTAAAATCCGAAATATAAATAAATAAATGCAAATACTAGCTACATGTAATTTTCACGACACATGCTTGATATACTATAATAGATACATGTATCTATTCAAACAAAGATGATACTAAACATACTACTCACACTGTCTCATCTTTCTTTATATTTAACACACATACATTTAACATAAACATAGTCGTGGAAGTCGTGATAGCGCAGTGGTAGCTCGTTCGCTTCAGGTGCGAATGGCACCGAGTTCGAGCCCCGCTGGAGCCGTTACGATTGTGCCCTTAGGCAAGGCATTGAAGTTCCACATTGTCTCTTCTCTCACTCGTGGCGATGCATTTCATCAGTAATGAGGTCTCGAGAGTGATTAATATAAGTTGTAAGAACTTGTTTCGCAATCGAGCTAAAATAAATTTGTATACACTAACATAAACATATGTACTGTACAATATATGTATGTATGTATATATATACTTTGTAACTCACACGTACATGTTATTATAATTAAGAAATTAAACATTGTATACAGCTACCTAACACACTGTGCCATCAGTACACCACCAGATGTATAACACCATTTGATAATTTCAATTTAATTTGCTCTACATAAAATTTAATTAAACTTTATTTATTTTACAACAATTGCGAAGCAAGGTTTAACAACTTATATTAATCACTCTCGTTGGCTCGGATGAAAGCGCCAATGTGGTCATTCATGTGGGAGGAAACCGGAGTACCCGGAAGAAACCCACCTGTCCGATCTGGCGACCACCGTACCATCTCACATACTTCCCGGTCCGAGGATTGAACCCGGGTCGCATTGGTGAGAAGCGATTTAATTAAATTAATTGAATTAAAATAGAGATGATGAGATAATTACTATCTAGTATCTCTCATAACACTCTCACATTGGAAACATTTTAATCAACATGTATATCTTACCTTCAGTTTAACACTCTTCATATATTTATGACTTATTTTTTATTGCAAGCACATTGTATTATGTATTAACCCATTCAACCCCAAGTAACTGACATGGACTGGTCCATGAATTTCTTAGACCAATAAATGAATAAGAAAATTACATTCGGACCAGTTCATTTATCAAGATGGGTAATTTTGTCTAAAATTAATCATTATTACTGGCAAAAAAGTGCAGATCCTGATGAGACGGCTCATCACGAGCCGTGATGAGCCGGCTCATCTGGATCTTCACTTTTTCATAAGCCTATTTAGAGGCCTGTGTGGGGTTGAAAGGGTTAATATGATGATGAGCTATGTAATGCTTAAGTCTAATAAACAATATGTTCTGTTCTGTTCTGTAAATAACTGATCAACAGTAATTCTTATTATTATGTAGTCCGCCGCCGTGGTCGAGTGGTTAAGGTCGCTGACTTGCATACCACTGTAACCTATCATCATTGATGATGGTCACGGGTTCGAGCCACTCTCAGGCCGTGTCTCATTTATATGAAAAAGTTGGCAGTTTCTTACGGAGGTTGGTGCACCCAAGTACTGGTTATCCGCTGGAGCCTGCCCAGGAAAGGTGTTGTTAGGTAAACTGCCCGCCGGCGATATAGCCCGAAATGGTGCTGGTGCAGGCGTAAAACCCGATATATAACATAACTTATTATTATGAGTCATACGTTCATGACCTCAAGTACATGAATTTTAATATGAAAATCAGGCTCAGGCAAACGCGAGTACAGTATAGATCTAGTGGAACATTTTTTAATTTAGAACACTAAGGAATACCTAGGGAAATAATTCTCTCTTGTACACTTTGCATGCTTGATCACATTGCGGGTTCTGTTAATGGGTTCAGCATGCATGCATGCATGTTACAGATATTTGCATTAATTGGTAGCAAGTGGATGAATCCCGCTATGTTTAATGGAGTATATATTTGTTAATAATACATTGGTGCATATGCAGACACAATTAATTAGTGTATGCTAATGCTAATGATTTTGTATTGAAGTATTGCGTCTGTTGTAAGTCACAGCCTCACAGGGGAAGGAACTTAGCTGAGACTCGAACAGTGTGTCTGAGTGTCTGAGGTAAAAATAACACAGTGATGGTGGCATTACCCTCTGTCATACGGCACTATTAAAGGCAATTGTGTGATTGTTTAACTGACATCGTGTGATGGTTTAGGTGATATTGTGTGATTGTTTAGGCGACATGGTGTGATTGTTTAGGTGATATTGTGTGATTGTTTAGGTGACATGGTGTGATTGTTTAGGTGATATTGTGTGATGGTTTAGGTGACATGGTGTGATTGTTTAGGTGATATTGTGTGATTGTTTAGGTGACATGGTGTGATTGTTTAGGTGATATTGTGTGATTGTTTAGGTGACATGGTGTGATTGTTTAGGTGACATGGTGTGATTGTTTAGTGACATTTTGTGATTGTTTAGGTGATATTGTGTGATTGTTTAGGTGACATGGTGTGATTGTTTAGGTGATATTGTGTGATTGTTTAGGTGACATGGTGTGATTGTTTAGGTGATATTGTGTGATTGTTTAGGTGACATGGTGTGATTGTTTAGGTGATATTGTGTGATTGTTTAGGTGATATTGTGTGATTGTTTAGTGATATTGTGTGATTGTTTAACTGACATCGTGTGATGGTTTAGGTGATATTGTGTGATTGTTTAACTGACATCGTGTGATGGTTTAGGTGATATTGTGTGATTGTTTAACTGACATCGTGTGATTGTTTAGGTGACATGGTGTGATTGTTTAGTGACATTTTGTGATTGTTTAGGTGACATTTTGTGATGGCTTAATTGGTGGATTTAGTTGACATTGTGCGATTGTTTAGATGGTCAGGCGCGTAGCTAGGCTTACGCATGTATGCACGTGCGTAAGATTTATTTTGACAGTTCCTGAAAATGAAAATAAACTAAATGCGAAAAATGCAATTAAATCTGGATCGTAAGGGGGTAAGGGGGCATTGATCATTCACAAGAAAGCAGACATGAACGAAATGCCAACATATATTTATTGTAGCTGATGTTTAGTAGGCAAAAGTCACCTGAGACCATATAGCGGGGAAAATATCTCCAGGTGGGGCATGCCCCCGGACCCCCTAGGATGGTGCGTAATCCATATTTAGGCTTAGCTACGCGCCTGATGGTGGATTTAGTTAACATTGTGTGACAGTTTAAATGACATTCTGTGGATTTAGTTGACATTGTGTGATGGTTTAGTAGATGGATTTAGTTGGCATTGTGTGATTGTTTAGATGGTGGATTTATTTGACATTGTGTTAGTTTTTAGTTGACGGATTTAGTTGACATTGTGTTCGTTTTGTTTTTAGTTGACGGATTTAGTTGACATTGTGTTAGTTTTTAGTTGACAGATTTAGTTGACATTGTGTGAGGGTTTGGTTGAAAGATTTAGTTGACATTGTGTGAGGGTTTGGTTGAAGTAGTTAGTTGACATTGTATGACGGTTAGTCCAATGCATGTATTGAAGGATTGTGTTGCTGTGGTTGCTGTGATGTGGTGGCTGTGATGAGGTGGCGAGGTGGCTGTAAAGAGGTGGCTGTGATGAGATGGCTAGGTGGCTGTGATGCTGGCTGTGATGTGGTGGCTGTAATGAGGTGGCTGTGATGTGGTAGCTGTGATGAGGTGGCTGTGATGAGATTGTGAGGTGGCTGTGATGAGGTGGCTGTGATGAGATTGTGAGGTGGCTGTGATGAGGTGGCTGTGATTAGATGGCGAGGTGGCTGTGATGAGGTGGCTGTGATGAAATGGTTAGGTGGCTGTGATGAGGTGGCTGTGATGAGATGACGTGGTGGCTGTGATGAGGTGGCTGTGATGAAATGGCTAGGTGGCTGTGATGTGGTGGCTGTGATGAGGTGGCTTTGATGAGGTTGCTGTGATGAGATGGCAGTGATGTGGTGGCAGTGATGTGGTGGCAGTGATGCAGTGATGTGGTGGCAGTGATGTGGTGGCGAGGTGGCAGTGATGTGGTGGCAGTGATGTGGTGGCAGTGATGTGGTGGCAGTGATGTGGTGGCGAGGTGGCAGTGATGTGGTGGCGAGGTGGCAGTGATGTGGTGGCAGTGATGTGGTGGCGAGGTGGCTGTGATGTGGTGGCTGTGATGTGGTGGCAGTGATGTGGTGGCGAGGTGGCTGTGATGTGGTGGCGAGGTGGCTGTGATGTGGTGGCTGTGATGTGGTGGCAGTGATGTGGTGGCAGTGATGTGGTGGCAGAGATGAGGTGGCTGTGATGAGGTGGCGAGGTGGCTGTAATTAGGTGGATGTGAAGAGGTTGCTGTGATGAGGTGACTGTGAGGAGGTGGTTGTGATGAGGTGGCTGTAATGAGGTTGCTGTGATGAGGTGGCTGTGATGAGGTGGCTGTGATGAGGTGGCTGTGATGAGGTGGCTTTGATGAGGTTGCTGTGATGTGGTGGCAGTGATGAGGTGGCTGTGATGTGGTTGTTGTGATGAAGTGGCTTTGATGAGGTGGCAGTGATGAGGTGGCTGTGATGTGGTTGTTGTGATGAAGTGGCTTTGATGAGGTGGCTGTGATGAGGTGGCTGTGATGAGGTGGCTGTGATGTGGTGGCAGTGATGTGGTGGCTGTGATGTGGTGGCTGTGATGAGGTGGCTGTGATGAGGTGGCTGTGATGAAGTGGCTGTGATGAGATGGCTGTGATGTGGTGGCTGTGATGTGGTGGCTGTGATGAGGTTGCTGTGATGAGGTGGCTATGATGAGGTGGCTGTAATTAGATGGATGTAATGAGGTGGCAGTGATGAGGTGGCTGTGCTGTGGTGGCTGTAATTAGGTGGCAGTGATGTGGTGGCTGTGATGTGGTGGCTGTGATGAGGTGGCTGTGATGAGGGGGCTGTGATGAGGTGGCGAGGTGGCTGTGATGAGGTGGATGTAATGAGGTGGCAGTGATGAGGTGGCTGTGCTGTGGTGGCTATGATGAGGGGGCTGTGATGAGGTTGTTGTGAAATGGTGGCTGTGATTGGTGGCTGTGATGAGGTGGGCTGGCTGTGATGAGGTTGCTATGATGAGGTGGCTGTAATGAGGTGGGCTGGCTGTGATGAGGTGGATGTGATGAGGTGGCTGTAATGAGGTGGGCTGGCTGTGATGAGGTGGCTGTGATGAGGTTGCTGTGATGAGGTGGCTGTGATGAGGTGACAGTGATGAGGTGGCTGTGCTGTGGTGGCTGTGATGAGGGGGCTGTGATGAGGTTGTTGTGAAATGGTGGCTGTGATTAGGTGGCTATGATGAGGTGGCTGTGATGTGGTGGGCTGGCTGTGATGAGGTGGCTGTAATGAGGTGGCTGTGATGAGGTGGCTGTAATGCAGTGGCTGTGATGAGGTGGCTGTGATGGGGTTGTTGTGATGTGGTGGCTGTGATGAGATGGCGAGGTGGCTGTAAAGAGGTGGCTGTGATGAGATGGCTAGGTGGCTGTGATGCTGGCTGTGATGTGGTGGCTGTGATGAGGTGGCTGTGATGAGATTGTGAGGTGGCTGTGATTAGATGGCGAGGTGGCTGTGATGAGGTGGCTGTGATGAAATGGTTAGGTGGCTGTGATGTGGTGGCTGTGATGAGGTGGCTTTGATGAGGTTGCTGTGATGAGATGGCAGTGATGTGGTGGCAGTGATGTGGTGGCAGTGATGTGGTGGCAGTGATGTGGTGGCGAGGTGGCAGTGATGTGGTGGCAGTGATGTGGTGGCGAGGTGGCAGTGATGTGGTGGCAGTGATGTGGTGGCAAGGTGGCAGTGATGTGGTGGCAGTGATGTGGTGGCGAGGTGGCTGTGATGTGGTGGCAGTGATGTGGTGGCGAGGTGGCTGTGATGTGGTGGCGAGGTGGCTGTGATGGGGTGGCAGTGATGTGGTGGCAGAGATGAAGTGGCTGTGATGAGGTGGCGAGGTGGCTGTGATGGGGTGGCTGTAATTAGGTGGATGTGAAGAGGTTGCTGTGATGAGGTGGCTGTGATGAGGTGGTTGTGATGAGGTGACTGTGAGGAGGTGGTTGTGATGAGGTGGCTGTAATGAGGTTGCTGTAATGAGGTTGCTGTAATGAGGTGGCTGTGACGAGGTGGCTGTGATGAGGTGGCTTTGATGAGGTTGCTGTGATGAGGTGGCTGTGATGTGGTGGCAGTGATGAGGTGGCTGTTATGTTGTGGCAGTGATGAGGTGGCTGTGATGTGGTTGTTGTGATGAAGTGGCTTTGATGAGGTGGCAGTGATGAGGTGGCTGTGATGTGGTTGTTGTGATGAAGTGGCTTTGATGAGGTGGCTGTGATGAGGTGGCTGTGATGTGGTGGCAGTGATGTGGTGGCTGTGATGAGGTGGCTGTGATGAGGTGGCTGTGATGAGATGGCTGTGATGTGGTGGCTGTGATAATGTTGCTGTGATGAGGTGGCTATGATGAGGTGGCTGTAATTAGGTGGATGTAATGAGGTGGCTGTGCTGTGGTGGCTATGATGAGGGGGCTGTGATTGGTGGCTGTGATGAGGTGGGCTGGCTGTGATGAGGTTGCTATGATGAGGTGGCTGTGATGAGGTGGCTGTAATGAGGTGGGCTGGCTGTGATGAGGTGGCTGTGATGAGGTGGCTGTGATGAGGTGGCGAGGTGGCTGTGATGTGGTTGCTGTGATGAGGTGGCTGTAATTAGGTGGATGTAATGAGGTGGCAGTGATGAGGTGGCTGTGCTGTGGTGGCTATGATGAGGGGGCTGTGATGAGGGGGCTGTGATGAGGTTGTTGTGAAATGGTGGCTGTGATTAGGTGGCTGTGATTGGTGGCTGTGATGAGGTGGGCTGGCTGTGATGAGGTTGCTATGATGAGGTGGCTGTAATGAGGTGGGCTGGCTGTGATGAGGTGGCTGTAATGAGGTGGGCTGGCTGTGATGAGGTGGCTGTGATGAGGTGGCGAGGTGGCTGTAATGAGGTGGCTGTGATGAGGTGGCAGTAATGCAGTGGCTGTGATGAGGTGGCTGTGATGGGGTTGTTGTGATGTGGTGGCTGTAATGAGGTGGCTGTGATTAGGTTGCTATGATGAGGTGGCTGTGATGAGGTATTTCTTGACATATTTCAGGTTTGCAGTACCATGATACGAGCAACGTAACATAGATCTTACAGAAACAAGATGGCCACCAAAGTGGTGAGACTGGTCTGCTATCTCCTCTTTAGACTTCTACTGCCGGTTGTGCTGCTCGTTTGTAAGTACAGTCTATTCTACGTATTTATTTGTAGTTCATCTCCGTGGTCGCGTGGTTATGGTCGCTGACTTGTATACCACTGTAACCTATCATCACTGATGGTCACGAGTCTCTTTATATGAAAAAGTTGACAGTTTGTTACGAAGGTTGCTGCACCAAGTACTGGTTAACCGCTGGAGCCTGCCCAGGAAAGGTGTTGTTAGGTAACTGCCCGCTGGCGATATAGGCCAAAATTGTGCTGATGAAGGCGTAGAGTCTGAACAAACAAACATTATTTGTAGTATTCTAGTGTATAATTTTCAACTGCTGGTTTACAATAAATACTGCTGCTACAGACTAATAACAATAAAGTGTTTATTTTCCAAATGTAGCTCATAAATGTAACAGCACATTAATAGCATAATGTAACAGATGGATCTGTAGTCCAGTGGTTAACACGCTGGACTGGTAATCTAGGGATCGCAGGTTCGATCCCCCGTCTGACCCTAATAAAATTAACAGTCTTTCAGAGGGGACTTTAAACTGAGGTCTTGTGTCGGTGCTTTACACCGTGCACGTAAAAGAACCAGAGGAGACTCTGGAATGGGTCTCTGTCTGTATCATTTCACTATCCTCCAAAATCTAAAATGACTAATCTCTTCAGGAGGCGTCGCTCATATGGGCAACCAGTAGCGACGATAAATAAACATAAAACAAACACTAGCATAATGTACAGCTTATTTATATCTGATATCTGTCAGATGATGATGATGATGATGATGATGATGATGATGATGATTTGTATTGTAACATTACAGGTGCAGCGGTACGTTACAATGGATTCTCCTTCCTCTACGCTGTATTCATGTTACTATGTCCACTATTGGGCTCACCCACACCTGCCACCATCAGAGGTAAGTAAGTCTTACCCAAACCTGCACCATCAGAGATAAGTCGGGCAAAAGTAACTACACAATTAATTTTTAATACTGCGTTGACTTCAACTAACAACTATAATATGATTGACCCCTTCATTTGGCGAGGCATGCCATTTGACCTTGAACTTGGCCTAACTCTGTCAAGGTCACTTTGCAGTCTTTCTTATTCCTTGATGGATTGCTGATGTGGCCTCAGTGGCAGACTGGTTACTTGCTCTTCACAACTGTACGTTCGAATCCCATTGGTGATGTCGAATTCTTTCATGTGAGGAAGCTATACAGAAGGTATATAGAAGCTATACAGTTACTTACAGTAGAAGGTTGGTGGTTAGGAAGCTATGCAGTTACTTACAGTAGAAGGTTGGTGGTTAGGAAGCTATGCAGTTACTTACAGTAGAAGGTTGGTGGTTAGGAAGCTATGCAGTTACTTACAGTAGAAGGTTGGTGATTAGGAAGCTATGCAGTTACTTACAGTAGAAGGTTGGTGGTTAGGAAGCTATGCAGTTACTTACAGTAGAAGGTTGGTGGTTAGGAAGCTATGCAGTTACTTACAGTAGAAGGTTGGTGGTTAGGAAGCTATGCAGTTACTTACAGTAGAAGGTTGGTGGTTAGGAAGCTATGCAGTTACTTACAGTAGAAGGTTGGTGGTTAGGAAGCTATGCAGTTACTTACAGTAGAAGGTTGGTGGTTAGGAAGCTATACAGTTACTTACAGTAGAAGGTTGGTGGTTAGGAAGCTATACAGTTACTTACAGTAGAAGGTTGGTGGTTAGGAAGCTATGCAGTTACTTACAGTAGAAGGTTGGTGGTTAGGAAGCTATGCAGTTACTTACAGTAGAAGGTTGGTGGTTAGGAAGCTATGCAGTTACTTACAGTAGAAGGTTGGTGGTTAGGAAGCTATGCAGTTACTTACAGTAGAAGGTTGGTGGTTAGGAAGCTATGCAGTTACTTACAGTAGAAGGTTGGTGGTTAGGAAGCTATGCAGAAGGTATATAGAAGCTATACAGAAGGTATATAGAAGCTATACAGAAGGTATATAGAAGCTATACAGAAGGTATATAGAAGCTATACAGAAGGTATATAGAAGCTATGCAGAAGGTATATAGAAGCTATGCAGAAGGTATATAGAAGCTATACAGAAGGTATATAGAAGCTATACAGAAGGTATATAGAAGCTATACAGAAGGTATATAGAAGCTATACAGAAGGTATATAGAAGCTATACAGAAGGTATATAGAAGCTATACAGAAGGTATATAGAAGCTATACAGAAGGTATATAGAAG
>CM026395.1:19352758-19498557 GCA_014843695.1 Archivesica marissinica | reverse complement strand
ACTTACAGTAGAAGGTTGGTGGTTAGGAAGCTATGCAGTTACTTACAGTAGAAGGTTGGTGGTTAGGAAGCTATGCAGTTACTTACAGTAGAAGGTTGGTGGTTAGGAAGCTATGCAGTTACTTACAGTAGAAGGTTGGTGGTTAGGAAGCTATGCAGTTACTTACAGTAGAAGGTTGGTGGTTAGGAAGCTATGCAGTTACTTACAGTAGAAGGTTGGTGGTTAGGAAGCTATGCAGAAGGTATATAGAAGCTATACAGAAGGTATATAGAAGCTATACAGAAGGTATATAGAAGCTATACAGAAGGTATATAGAAGCTATACAGAAGGTATATAGAAGCTATGCAGAAGGTATATAGAAGCTATGCAGAAGGTATATAGAAGCTATACAGAAGGTATATAGAAGCTATACAGAAGGTATATAGAAGCTATACAGAAGGTATATAGAAGCTATACAGAAGGTATATAGAAGCTATACAGAAGGTATATAGAAGCTATACAGAAGGTATATAGAAGCTATACAGAAGGTATATAGAAGCTATACAGAAGGTATATAGAAGCTATACAGAGGTATATAGAAGCTATACAGAAGGTATATAGAAGCTATACAGAAGGTATATAGAAGCTATACAGAAGGTATATAGAAGCTATACAGAAGGTATATAGAAGCTATACAGAAGGTATATAGAAGCTATACAGAAGGTATATAGAAGCTATACAGAAGGTATATAGAAGCTATACAGAAGGTATATAGAAGCTATACAGAAGGTATATAGAAGCTATACAGAAGGTATATAGAAGCTATGCAGAAGGTATATAGAAGCTATGCAGAAGGTATATAGAAGCTATACAGAAGGTATATAGAAGCTATACAGAAGGTATATAGAAGCTATACAGAAGGTATATAGAAGCTATACAGAAGGTATATAGAAGCTATACAGAAGGTATATAGAAGCTATGCAGAAGGTATATAGAAGCTATGCAGAAGGTATATAGAAGCTATGCAGAAGGTATATAGAAGCTATGCAGAAGGTATATAGAAGCTATGCAGAAGGTATATAGAAGCTATACAGAAGGTATATAGAAGCTATGCAGAAGGTATATAGAAGCTATACAGAAGGTATATAGAAGCTATACAGAAGGTATATAGAAGCTATACAGAAGGTATATAGAAGCTATGCAGAAGGTATATAGAAGCTATGCAGAAGGTATATAGAAGCTATGCAGAAGGTATATAGAAGCTATACAGAAGGTATATAGAAGCTATGCAGAAAGTATATAGAAGCTATGCAGAAGGTATATAGAAGCTATGCAGTTACTTACAGTAGAAGGTTGGTGGTTCTACCTGGGTGTTCGTCTGTGCCTGATTTATTGCTCAGAGTGACACCCGGGGACTTCCTCTACCAATAATAGCTCTCTATCGGCTATATTAACTGAGTAGCTCCTTCGTGGTGAAATGGATGTGGTGTCTTCCTTGCCACCAATTGTACAAGGTTGCAAGTCTGAGCCTCGTCAGAACTTCGGAAAGACACTTAAATCCATATTACCTCTTCTCTCTCTTTCTCCTCTCTCTCCCTTCTCTCTCTCCCTTATCTCTCCTCTCTCCCTCCTCTCCCTCCTCTCTCCTCTCTCCCTCCTCTCTCTCCTCTCCTCTCTCCCTCCTCTCCTTTTCTCTCCTCTCACTTTCTCTCTTCTCTCCACTCACCTCTCTCCACTCCACTCACCTCTCTCTCTCTCTCTCTCTCTCTCATGGCAGTGGATTCCATCAGGACTGATGTTTTGAAAGCAATTAATCTAATGTTGTAAAAACTTGTTTCGCAATCTGAAATGAATTTGTATAGAACATACGGATGTTTCTGTATTTACAGGTGGAACGGCTATATATCTACGGTTTGTGTTCATCACAGGATTGCTGGCAACATTAGCACAGGCTGTGTTTCACATCACACTTTCAGTAATAGCAAACGATGCACATCCCTATGGATCTATGTTCCCAAACTGTAAGTTCACAAACATGTATAGTTTAACTAACTTTAATACGGTAAAGTTGTTTTAAGCATGTAAAACTCAAACCCATCTCCTACTTGTCTAATATAGCCACAAGTCTGTAAAATTCAAACCCAGCCATCCAATCTCCTGCATGTCTATCTAATATTGATATATAAGTCTGTAAAACCCAAACCAAGTCATCTAAAATCAAGTATGTAAACCTCATACCCAGCCATCCAATCTCCTGCATGTCTATCTAATATTGATATATAAATCTGTAAAACCCAAACCAAGTCATCTAAAATCAAGTATGTAAACCTCATACCCAGCCATCCAATCTCCTGCATGTCTATCTAATATTGATATATAAATCTGTAAAACCCAAACCAGGCCATCTAAAATCAAGTATGTAAACCTCATACCCAGCCATCCAATCTCCTGCATGTCTATCTAATATTGATATATACGTCTGTAAAACCCAAGCCAGGCCATCTAAAATGAAGACTGTAAAACCTCAAATCCAGCCATCCAATATCCTACATGTGTAGCTGATATTTAATCCTTTAATATAATAGTATGTGGATAGTATGGGTGCTTTATTCATCTGGTCATCTACGTATTATATAATACAACTGAGAGCTTAAGAGTCAAACCTGTCTTAACCCAATTCATTCTGGATACCGTTCAAACGGTATCTGCAAAGAACATAGAGCCAGATCAACCGCCACGGAACGAGCCGTCTGATCAGGATCTATGCTGTTTGCTATTCAGATGATCTTGCTAAGACACTTGGCTATGCAGCAAACAACATAGATCCTGATCAGCACGCAGCGTCACGCTGCGGCTGATCTGGATCTATGTTGTTTGCAAAAGCCTTTAAATATATCCAGAATGAAATGGGTTAAGCAGCCACCTGTGCTAAGTAGCCACATTATGTGATTCCCTTGGCTGGCTGCTAAAGACACAACATAACATAAATTGTGTGAGAAACAATTATTCTATCAACTGTCATTTCACCTGCGCTAAGCAGCCACATTATGAGATTCCCTTGGCTGGCTGCTTAAGACAGGTTTGTCTGTACATAACATAAATTGTGTGAGAAACAATTATTCTATCAACTGTCATTTCACCTGCGCTAAGTAGCCATATTATGTCATTCCCATGGCTGGCTGCTTAAGACAGGTTTGACTGTACACAACATAAATTGTGTGAGAAACAATTATTCTATCAACTGTCATTTCACCTGCGCTAAGCAGCCACATTATGTGATTCCCTTGGCTGGCTGCTAAAGACAGGTTTGACTCCCACACAAATGACCACATTTACGCTTTCATCCGTGCTAACGAGAGTGATTAATATAAGTTGTTAGAACTTGCTTTAAATTTAAACATTAAGTTTAAATGTATAATAACCCAACAAATTGGGAATCTGGAAACTGGCTGCTTAATACAGATTGGCTGCTTAATAGAGGTGACCACTAACACAGGTTTAACTGCAGTTCCAACTTACCAAAGTAGAGAGTTTGTTGTATACGAGTGTGTATCATTGTCTTCTAACAGGTAATCAATAATACCTACTGTAATATTGTATAACATTGATATGAAAAAGTTGGCAGTTTCTTACGGAGGTTGGTGCACCCAAGTACTGGTTAAACGCTGGAGCCTGCCCAGGAAAGGTGTTGTTAGGTAAACTGCCCGCAGGCGATATAGCCCGAAATGGTGCTGATGCAGGCGTAAAACCCGAAATATAACAAATATAACATAATATTGTAAATCTTAAAATCACATTTCTGGTGTTAACATGGCTTCTCTATGAATCTTAATTATGATGTGTGTAATTTCAACATTTATCTGTCATTGACTGCTAGAAAGGTACTTGAAACAGAATTGTTGAGAGAATCTTGTGTCCTTGAGTTGTGTTCTCGAGTGTTGCACATCTTAACAAGCACAGTAGCAACATCTCTACCAATATAAACTAGACACTAATCTCTCTACTGTTTATACCTGGAATGCACGTTAAATGCATTGCATCATGTTCGTTGTTTTATTGCCGTTCACAGTAATCATTTGTCCTATACTACAGTATAACCTGTGTTAAGCAGCCAGCCAAGGGAATCACAGAAAGTGGCTGCTTGGCACAGGTTGGCTGCTTAATAGAGGTGAAATATATAATAAAACAACATGTTGGGACTCTGGAAAGTGGCTGCTTAATACAGGTTGGCTGCTTAATAGAGGTGAAATATATAATAAAACAACATATTGGGACTCTGGAAACTGGCTGCTTAATGCAGGTTGGCTGCTTAATAGAGGTGAAATATATAATAAAGCAACATATTGGGAATCTGGAAACTGGCTGCTTAATACAGGTTGGCTGCTTAATGGAGGTGACCACTAACACAGGTTTGACTGTAGAGATATATAAGATATACGTGTTAGAAATAAAAGAACTGTTTTGCTTTAATTTATAAGACACATATCAAATAAATATTACATGTATTTACACATGATAGATATAGATAGATAGATTTCTTTATTTATAGAGGGTGACCTAATTAGTTTTGAACTAATCCTCCTTAGGGCCCTCTTCAATTTGTTAACACTATAGAATAAATGTACATACACAATAATTATAACATAGTTACGCCGTACAATATACATGCATAATGTTGTACAAAGTAACTTAACCCATTCAACCCCAAGTAACTGACATGGACTGGTGCGTGATATTTTCAGACCAATAAATTAATAAGAAAATTACCGTTGGACCAGTTCATTTATCAAAATGGGTAATTTTATCTAAAAATAGTAATAATTATTACTGGCAAAAAAGTGCAGATCCTGATGAGATGGCTCGTCACGAGCCGGCTGATCTGGATCTACACTTTTCATAAGCCTATTTAGAGGCCTGTGGGGTTGAAAGGGTTAAACAACAGCCTAAATAAATCAGGTACTTTGATAGAAATACAAAACGACATAAGCATATTGATTTACAATCATTATATATATATAACTGTCTAGTGTCTACCGATTAAAACGTTGTATCCATACTTTACATTTTGTCTTGAATATATTTAAAGATCTGGACGTCTTAATTTCAAATGGTAGACAATTCCATATCTTTGGACCAGAGTATTCTAATGATTTCTTATACATTTCACATCTAGGTCTTGGAATATAGAGATCCATATTTGAAACATTTCTCAATGTCATATCTGAAGTAACTGAATTGCAATGTCTTAATTGAAAATGTTCATTCAAATAATTCGGTACAAGATTGTTCATAATTTTGTACAGTGTTACTGCTTTTTGAAAAATAATCTATTGGTCAAAAGTCATTATATTAATTTCAGACATTGATTCACGCAAAGAAATATAATCTTGGCCCAGAATGAATTTACAAGCTCGTCTCTGCAATCTTAATAGTGTGTTAATATTTTGTTGTGTGGTGTTTCCCCATATGATACAACAATAATCAAAATGTGGTTGGATAGAAATAAATCTACATGGCTATGATTGTGGGAGCTCACATTGATTTGTATATAATGTATGCATTATGTTTGCACTGTTCGCTAACTGTATACTGTATATGTATTTATTTTAGCGGACTTCTAATTTTAGCGCTATTAGCTGGTGTCGACAGCACGCTGATTCATGATTACACTAATATAATGTTACAAAGCTGAAACCTCAATAAACGTAGCGCAAACATTACGTATTTATTGTGTATTAGTTTTTATAAATTGCTGAGATATATACTTGTGTCTGTCCAATTGTATTGTTTTCAAATTAGAAATTAACCTCATAAATCTAAAACAATATTATCAAATATTGATAAATGTAATAATTTAATCCTTATTTCTGCCGCTATCGGGTATTTCCGTCGCCATGTATACTATCCATTGTGCATAGAGTGGTGGAACCTATGCTCGGCGTATTCCTATGCTCGGCGTATTTTTTCCATTTACATCCGTATTTAAAATATTTAAATAGTTTTAACCTATTTTCGTTGACAGAGGTGAAGCATGGTTCAATAACATTCCGGTGTGCGTACTGGTAGCCTAATGCAATTGTCACCTGACTGGTTCAGTAACCGAATATAAACAGACAACTTGTTGGGAAATTTTTTTTGCAATGAAATGATGCGGTTTATGAGCAGTTCAGGTGTCTATCCAGATTGGAAATAAAATGTACAAATAACCAGAAAAAAGTTTCTTATGAGTTGTAATATTCTTAGTTATTGATGTTACTAAGTCAAAATAATATATTCAATATTTACCCATGCATAAAAAAAAATTCATGGACACCATGCATAGGTGCCCTAAAGTATCTAGTTCCCCATAGAAACAGGTGCTGTTGCGATAGTTGTATTTAGGCACATGGTTACGTAATGAAGCTAAAATTTTCAACAACAATTTTATGAAAGTTGTGTTCACGACTTAAGAAAATAATAATATACGGCAAGTGCATTTAACTTTTGTTATAGGCCATGCTATGTAGGATTTACGCCGAGCATAGGTTCCACCACTCTATTGTCAGTTATACAATACGTGTGAAAACTATAACAATGTCACAAGAAACTATGTATGCAGATTTATTAATATTGCACCAGACGGACAACAGTTTGCAAGGCTGGCAATTCAAACAAACACAATAATTGACAATATTGCATAATAAATTGTTCAAACATTGTCATTAGTCAAATTAAAGTCTGGCCTTTTCAATGACTGAAATGCAACAATTTGTTATAAATATGACAAGGTCTTACTATAAATATTATATATTTATAAATAATAAATAAATTTATTAGTCAGTCAGCTCGAAGTAAGCGTCTCGATAGTCCTGCTACCGGAATCTCTAGTGTATGTACACAGCTGTCAATAAAAAAATAAACTGATAAAATGGCCTTGAATGTTCTTAATTAAAGCTGGTCATGTCAGTTAGTGAAAATCGTTTATATTTTCCGTAAATCGTCGTAGGTTACCGAGTAATACTATTGCGGTCGGATCGTTCGTTTCCATGATTGTCAGATTTCACTGAGATTGAGCATTTTTTTGTGGACTTCGGCATTTATCGTAAAACAGTAAATCTTCGAAATGCACGCTTTAAATTTGATGTGACCGTCAACTTGTTATTGTAAATAAACATACGTGTAACGCTGACTGGAATATTTCTGTTTGTTGTGCCGCAAAGACATCAAAGGTGATACGGGCTCGGGTATCTGACTTTGATAACGGGTAATATTCCCGGATGTTCTCAACATAAGGCGCACGCTAAAATTATAATTAGTGGTAGTTCCTGTTACGATAAATCATGACCACGCCATTAACTGAATTTTTTGAAAATCATCATCTATGCCCGAAAATTTGGACGCACTAATTCAAGTACACGTACAGTATACATAATATAATGTATTTATGTCCTCATGGGCTTGAAAGCCTACTGTAATTTAATAAACTATGTCTATGTCTATATAGGTCATGAGTCTGGTTCCCTAGATATACTACATTACATATATATAGAGTTCATGAGACTGGTTCCCTGGAGACACTGTACTAGATATAGATAGTTCATGAGACTGGTTCCTAGAGACACTACTAGATATATATAGTTCATGAGACTGGTTCCCTAGAGACACTACTAGATATATGTAGTTCATAGACTGGTTCCCTAGAGACATTGTACTAGATCTATATAGTTCATGAGACTAGTTCACTTGAGACATTGCTCTGGCTATGTATATAGTTCATGGGACTGGTTCCCTGGAGAAACTGTACTAGATATATATATAGTTCATGAGACTGGTTCCTAGAGACACTACTAGATATATATAGTTCATGAGACTGGTTCTCTGGAAACACTGTTCTAGATATATATATAGTTCATGAAACCAATCATCAATGTGTTTATCCTACTCCCCTGTTGTTTATGCATATATATAATTGGGTGATAAAATGATGTGCCTAGACCTTTATAATTGTAGAGAAAGTATTTTATGATTAATGGTTATGAAGTATATAGAGTTTCAATCATGGATGAGATTGTGTATAAAGTACACCCACCAGCATGTAGTTCATGGTTCATGTAACACACAGGTTGTTCATGAGCCTACTAATACACTGGATTGTCGTGATATATGTGGGTGTCAGGGTACTGCTTGCAATGTAGCCTGGGTTCCAGTCTGGCATGTAGTTCATGGTTCATGTAACACACAGGCTGTTCATGATCCTACCAATACACTGGATTGTCGTGATGTATGTGGGTGTCAGGGTACTGCTTGCAATGTAGCCTGGATTCCAGTCTGTCGTTTTTTCTCTCACTTTTTTATTTCTGGCAAAACGATAGCCTTGGGAAACCTGATTTCCGAGTGAAGCGCCATCTACATACACCCACATTTTTGTGGATGTTAATTTAGTTTATACAAATTTATTTTAGCTCGATTGCGAAACAAGTTCTTATAACTTATATTATGGAATCCATCGCCACGAGGGAGAGAGAAGAGGCAACATGGAAATTAAATGCCTTGCCTTGCGTAACGGGGTTCGAACTGCGTACCTTTCGCACCTGAAGCGAACGCGCATCCACTGCGCTATCACTCTTCTCTGCAAGATACACTCGCTAAGCTTCTTGCGGAAATCACTGAACTGGCACTGTTATACGCGATCATTCCAGATAATACGCGAATGCTCTAGTAGCCTCATTTACATTGTCAAGATTTGTCAACATATTATTTCACGTTTCTGCGCTATATAGGATGAGATGAATGATTTTAACTTACGTTTCTGTGGTAAAGGATCGATTTGGCATACGTGAAATAAGGACGATGAATAGCAGTTATATATTGAATAAAAACTTCAAATCATGCGCACACCATACTTTTCAAAATAACTTACCGTTCCAAATATCCATAAAAATATTGCAGCCAATTTTACAGTTCATCAACATATGCAGTGCCTCGCTTTCGATTCAAGTGACGTCATTAATTAAGTCACATGGTCATAGGCCTATTAATAGTATTAATGATAACTCTACTTGCAATGGTTTGTGGACGAGATTTACAGACTGCCTGGTTTAAATAGCTTTCCAGAGTCATTAAGCTGTGCTTGCAGCCTGGATGAAAACATATTAAGCTTTTTTTTTTTTTTTTTTTTTAGATCTGTCCATAATAAAACCTGTCTGTCTGTTTTTAGACCAATCTGCTTGGATCTGATGTCCATAGATGCTCATATTATATCTGGCATGTTTGTTATACCCCTGTATTCTGGTTTCAATGAAGTGAACTGTAATTTGTTCTGGTTTCAGTGAACTGTGTGTTGTTCTGGTTTCAGTGTACTGTATGTTGATCTGGTTTCAGTGAACTGTATGTTGTTCTGGTTTCAGTGAACTGTATGTTGTTCTGACTTCAGTGAACTGTATGTTGTTCTGGTTTCAGTGAACTGTATGTTGTTCTGAATTCAGTGAACTGTATGTTGTTCTGGTTTCAGTGAACTGTATGTTGTTCTGAATTCAGTGAACTGCATGTTGTTCTGGTTTCAGTGAACTGTATGTTATTCTGAATTCAGTGAACTGTATGTTGTTCTGGTTTCAGTGAACTGGATGTTGTTCTGGCTTCAGTGAACTGGATGTTGTTCTGGCTTCAGTGCACTGTATGTTGTTCTGAATTCAGTGAACTGTATGTTGTTCTGGTTTCAGTGAACTGTATGTTGTTCTGAATTCAGTGAACTGTATGTTGTTCTGGTTTCAGTGAACTGTATGTTGTTCTGACTTCAGTGAACTGTATGTTGTTCTGGTTTCAGTGAACTGTATGTTGTTCTGAATTCAGTGAACTGTATGTTGTTCTGGTTTCAGTGAACTGTATGTTGTTCTGAATTCAGTGAACTGCATGTTGTTCTGGTTTCAGTGAACTGTATGTTATTCTGAATTCAGTGAACTGTATGTTGTTCTGGTTTCAGTGAACTGGATGTTGTTCTGGCTTCAGTGAACTGGATGTTGTTCTGGCTTCAGTGCACTGTATGTTGTTCTGAATTCAGTGAACTGTATGTTGTTCTGGTTTCAGTGAACTGTATGTTGTTCTGAATTCAGTGAACTGTATGTTGTTCTGGTTTCAGTGAACTGTATGTTGTTCTGACTTCAGTGAACTGTATGTTGTTCTGGTTTCAGTGAACTGTATGTTGTTCTGAATTCAGTGAACTGTATGTTGTTCTGGTTTCAGTGAACTGGATGTTGTTCTGGCTTCAGTGCACTGTATGTTGTTCTGGATTCAGTGAACTGTATGTTGTTCTGGTTTCAGTGAACTGTATGTTGTTCTGGTTTCAGTGAACTGTATGTTGTTCTGGCTTCAGTGAACTGTATGTTGTTCTGGCTTCAGTGTAATGTATGTTGTTCTGGATTCAGTGAACTGTATGTTGATCTGGTTTCAGTGAACTGTATGTTGTTCTGGTTTCAGTGAACTGTATGTTGTTCTAAGACAATTTACATGACCAGTAGTGTTTTTGAATCACGATATTTAGTGCAGTGAATTATTTATTTCAATATATTTGTATGATATGTTTTTCATCTGCAGAGAGTTATATAGTATTTCATAATAATATATATGTAGGGTAATTGATCAAATTGGTGTCAAGTTTTGTTGACAGATAATGATTGCGGAATATTATAGATGAGCCTCAGTATAATTCTGACTGTTATTGCAACAACTTAATTACTGTATAAGTAGATTTATAGGGTTTATTTTGACTATATTTGGCTATATTTGTGATCAGTAACGATTCTGCCAAATCTAAAACTAGCCATTATATTGCATTTTAAGCTACCGGCAATATAAACAAAGGGAAGCAAATGCAAGAGTGGTAGAGCATTCGCTTCATGTGCGAAAGGTACGCACGGCGTTCGTGCCCAGCTGCATTACGATTGTGCCCATAGGCAAGGCATTTAGATTTGACATTGCCTCTTCTATCCCTCGTGACGATGAATTCCATCAGCAATGAGGTCTCGAGAGTGATTAATAAGTAGTTGTAGGAACTTATTTCGCAATCGAGCTCAAATAAATTTGTATAAACTAAATGCGTAGTTATCAAAGGGTTTTTTATCAATTTGACGGTCATATCTAATTCACGGTAAATCAATTCTGGTTTGGAATAGGCATTGAATTCAACATGGCCAAAACTGGGAAAATGCCCATAATAATGAATTTGGACATTAAATTCATCTTGTAGTGTTTTCCTGAAAATCAATGTTCTGAAAGCAAAACACCGCATCTATTTTTAGACTCGAACCTGTCCTGCTATAAGAAGCTTAATGCTTCATAATGGTTACTTCTCCTACAAATGTACTAATCTACTGATGATAGCTATACGGCGAATACCATAATCCATCTACGGATTGAGCTCTTAATTCCATATTAAACTCGCGAAATTGCAGCAATATGTCGTATATATGTTGTAGTAAATGTTCATACAGTCTGGCCTTCACAAAGGAATCGGTAATAATCTCATGCTTGTTTGATAACTTGTTGACAGCATTGACTAGCCACTGCGTATACCATGGTACAGGGTACTAGTATAATCTTTGCACTATTCATAGTCGTTCACGTGTGAAAATAATATTGTTTGTTTGCATTATAGTGGATATCACTTATTACATTTCCAATTAATTTACATACAATTTGATTTAGCCCATTCAACTGACACTGGTCCATGATATTTTTAGACCAATAAATTAATAAGAAAATTACATTTGGACCAGTTCATTTATCAAAATGGGTAATTTTGTCTAAAATGTAATATTACTAGCAAATTGTGCATATCATGATGAGACTACACTTTTTGTAAGCCTGTTTAGAGGTCTGTGTTGAAAGGGGCGTGTCAGAAGCGTGTGACATCACTGATTATATTTCTGAGTGTGGGTTTAATTTTTGGGAGGGGAGAAAGAAATGCAGCGCCAATTTAAGACATCTGCCAATAGAAAACTCCTTGAAAAATGCTAACAATTGGCACCGCAGTTATATTGCGCTATACAGTAGCTGATCGATTAGCGAAGTGGTTGGCGCGCTTGCTTCTCACCAACGCGACCCGGGTTCGATCCTCGGACCGGGAAGTATGTGAGATGGTACGATGGTCACCAGATCGGACTGGTGGGTTTTCTTTGGGTACTCCGGTTTCCTCCCACACGAATGACCACATATACGCTTTCATCCACGCCAACGAGAGTGATTAATTTAAGTTGTTAAATCGTTGTAAAATAAATAAAGTTTTAAAAAAACCAGTAGCTGATAACAGTGTAGATGGAGACACCTGTTGTAGTAAGGCTATGGATCTACTTTATTGATAGTCTAGTTGCTTATGTTTTTAACCCTTTCCCTCATAGAAGCACCTCTTGACGCCATTACCAATACAACATTCATTGACAATGTAGTAGCCAAACCAATGTTCATAACCCTTTCCCTCATAGATGGACCTCTTGACGCCATTACCAATACAACATACATTGACAATGTAGTAGTCAAACCAATGTTCATAATGCAGGCCAGAATCTCATGTAGTCCCAGTAATATCTATGGAGGTGGGATAGATATGGCCACTACTTGTCCACTGCATGATAGCTAAATGGCCGTCGTTTGTATGGAGATATAATAGTATATTAACCTAAATCTCTATGTAGTCCCAGTAATATCTATGGAAGTGGGATAGATATGGCGACTACTTATCCACTGCATGATAGCTAAATGGCTGTCGTTTGTATGGAGATATAATAGTATATTAACCTAAATCTCTATGTAGTCCCAGTAATATCTATGGAAGTGGGATAGATATGGCGACTACTTATCCACTGCATGTTAGCTAAATGGCTGTCGTTTGTATGGAGATATAATAGTATATTAACCTAAATTTCTATTAACCAAAAAATAGGCTTTTGATTGGTTTACAAACTGTTTGACTGAAATGTGAGTATGAATCGTATAAAAGCCGGTGTATGCAGACTGGTGCTGACGGATCTGTAGTCCAGTGGTAACACGCTGGACTGGTAATCCATGGATCGCAGGTTCGATCCCCCGTCTGACCCTAATAAAATTAACAGTCTTTCAAGTGGGACTTTAAACCGAGGTCTCGTGTTGGTGCTGTACACCGTGCACGTAAAATAACCAGAGGAGACTCTGGAATGGGTATCTGTCTGTATCATTGCACTATCCTCCAAAAATCTAAAATGACTACCGGTAATCTCTTCAGGAGGCGTCGCTCATATGGGCAACCTGTAGCGAAGATAAATAAACGTAAAACACACACACACTGGTGCTGTGCGACTATTGCTTGCATGCCAGTATGCTCCAGCATTGAAGGAAAGTGCTTCCATACGGGTCAGCTGAAACAACTAATCACACCAGATGTCAGTTTCTAGTGTTCACTAATTGTGTGTGTGTTTCAGGTTCAGCAAATGAGAAGTTGGCAAGACAGATCCTCGTGGAAAGGTATTGTTAGTGTTCCTTGCCCTCAATTGGTATAAGAACACTAATTATTTGAAACACCCTTTGTTTCACCTATCTGTCAACCTCAGTTCCACCTTTCTTGTCAATCTCAGTTCCACCTTTCTTGTCAACCTCAGTTCCACCTTTCTTGTCAACCTCAGTTCCACCTTTCTTGTCAACCTCAGTTCCACCTTTCTTGTCAACCTCAGTTCCACCATTCTTGTCAACCTCAGTTCCACCTTTCTTGTCAACCTCAGTTCCACCATTCTTGTCAACCTCAGTTCCACCTTTCTTGTCAACCTCAGTTCCACCTTTCTTGTCAACCTCAGTTCCACCTTTCTTGTCAACCTCAGTTCCACCATTCTTGTCAACCTCAGTTCCACCTTTCTTGTCAACCTCAGTTCCACCATTCTTGTCAACCTCAGTTCCACCTTTCTTGTCAACCTCAGTTCCACCTTTCTTGTCAACCTCAGTTCCACCTATGATGATGATTGAGCTTATTTACCCTCGCCTCTAGCGAACCATGTGGGTGAGCGTCCATCTATCTGTCAACCTCAGTTCCACCTACATGTCAACCTCAGTTCCACCTACATGTCAACCTCAGTTCACCTACATGTCAACCTCAGTTCCACCTACATGTCAACCTCAGTTCCACCTACATGTCAACCTCAGTTCCACCTACATGTCAACCTCAGTTCCACCTACATGTCAACCTCAGTTCCACTACAGGTCAACCTCAGTTCCACCTACATGTCTACCTCAGTTCCACCTACATGTCAACCTCAGTTCCACCTACATGTCAACCTCAGTTCCACCTATCGGTCAACCTCAGTTCCACCTACATGTCAACCTCAGTTCCACCTACATGTCAACCTCAGTTCCACCTACATGTCAACCTCAGTTCCACCTACATGTCAACCTCAGTTCCACCTACATATCAACCTCAGTTCCACCTACATGTCAACCTCAGTTCCACCTACATGTCAACCTCAGTTCCACCTACATGTCAACCTCAGGTCCACCTACAGGTCAACCTCAGTTCCACCTACATGTCAACCTCAGTTCCACCTATCGGTCAACCTCAGTTCCACCTACATGTCAACCTCAGTTCCACCTACATGTCAACCTCAGTTCCACCTATCGGTCAACCTCAGTTCCACTTACATGTCAACCTCAGTTCCACCTACATGCCAACCTCAGTTCCACCTACATGTCAACCTCAGTTCCACCTACATGCCAACCTCAGTTCCACCTACATGTCAACCTCAGTTCCACCTACATGTCAACCTCAGTTCCACCTATATATCAACCTCAGTTTTAAATTCTTATAATGTATAATCTTATCATGTATAATGTTATTTCTTTAAAATTTTATCAATTAGATACCTTGCATCTGTACCTGCATCTGTACCTGTTTCTGCAGATTTACGGCCCTTTGAACATTTTTATGACACAACGTTTATCCGCGCTTCATCTCTAAAACCCTGTCTTGTTTTTGTTTATATATTCAGTGATTTGTCTCTCATGAAAAATTGTACAACTGCAGGTGACCGACCGCCTCTGAAATTGTGTACACTTTTGTAGGAGTTAAAAATGAGGAACAGTCTTAAACATGTTTTTAAAGTCATCTATTATGGATTGGTTGTATTTTCAGGTTGGACAATGTAGCAACAGTCGACATCTTTAGACTGGTCCTGCCAGATGTTGCAGTGTTTTTGACTGGTTTACTTGTTTACATCGTATGTCTTAAACTTCTACCGCAAGAAAAGAACCAGTCGCAAGAACTTCCTACCACAGTGAAAGCACAGAAACGACGCACCGTGAATACTGTGCTAGATTTCCTCGGAGATTTCGTGCTCATTGTACTGCTGGCTGCTAGCGGGATCGTTGTACCCGGTGTTATATCATCCGTGTATTTCATCTCGTTTATCGGCCTAGCTACTATATGGTCCCTGTATGGATACCTGGGACGGAAGCTTAACATATTCCGGGTCTTGTTGCTCATCTACAGTGCAGCCCATATTCTCGCACTGCATCTGTACCAGTTCCAGTTCTTCCAGGAAGCATTGAGTCCGGCCACACTAATAGCAAGGTAGTACATTACTTATCTTTTCCAATTGCTTTATTGTGGGATCTTTTCCAATTGCTTTATTGCGGGATCTTTTCCAATTGCTTTATTGCGGGATCTTTTCCAATTGCTTTATTGCGGGATCTTTCCCAATTGCTTTATTGCGGGATCTTTCCCAATTGCTTTATTGCGGGATCTTTTCCAATTGCTTTATTGCGGGATCTTTTCCAATTGCTTTATTGCGGGATCTTTTCCAATTGCTTTATTGTGGGATCTTTTCCAATTGCTTTATTGCGGGATCTTTTCCAATTGCTTTATTGCGGGATCTTTTCCAATTGCTTTATTGTGGGATCTTTTCCAATTGCTTTATTGCGGGATCTTTTCCAACTGCGGGATCTTTTCCAATTGCTTTATTGCGGGATCTTTTCCAATTGCTTTATTGCGGGTGTCCCCTTGAGGTGATTTATATTGGCATTCTATGATAATCGCAGCACCAGGAGCCAAACTGTCATCGCAATCATCATCGCCTCCTGCATGAAGCGCTGCCCTGGCACCCATATCAGTCTATGCTACAAATAATTGTTGCAGTGAGTCGCGGAGATTGCCACTACTTGTATAATTACCTTTACAGTCAGAGTTACAAATAAAATATACATTATTCATTTAACCCATTCAACACCAAGTAACTGAGAGGTGCATGATATTTTTAAACCAATAAATTAATCCAAAAATTTCATATGGACCATTTCATTTTTCAAAATGGGTAATTTTGTTTAAAAATAGTATTATTACTGACGAAAAGTGCAGATCTAGATGACGAGCCAGCTCATCTAAAAGAAGAGCGATGTACACTGGATGTACATGTGACTAGTAACCAGTCTGTTGATGAAGATTTAACTGATAATTGCAAGTACTTAGACAGGGTTCATTCTAGGTCAGAATATTTGGGAGAAGTGAGAAAGCGCGTGTTCGCGTCCTTAAATGGTGTTCTTTAATTTACTTCTGCAAAATAGGGTTAAAATGCACAGTACAACCATTAAATACAACATTTGAATAGAAGGAGTGCTTTATAATGGGCCAGTGTAGACAAAATTTGGTTTGAAAATCGTAAAAACTAAATAATAATTTTTTTTTTTTAGGGAGAAGTGTGGCCCCCAGAGGGCGAAGTCAGGGTCCCTAGGGCGACAATTTCGCCCACATCGCCCTCTAGAATGTTCCCTGCTTAGATTTATCTGTAGCTCCGTACCTACTCCTCACGATGATAAATTTGTTTTGCATTGCAGGTTGCTCGGTCTAACAGCTGTTGTAACAACCGCGTGTTCTAGGACATCGCAAGTGTTCTTCTATGATGCGTCAAAATGGCCAAACTTTGTCAACCCAGGAATCCTGGTCCTCCTCTACTATACCCTTGCTGTGGAAATACGGATATGCTGTCATAAACATGTATGTAACATTGATAGATTGACTTGTAGTGGTTGCATTGTTTTGCATTTCTGGAATAAATTAACAACTTGGAACATAATATAATTAATATGCTGTTCATAGAAGAACTTCTAAGATTACGAGTGAATCTTATTTGGCGTTGAGAATTTCTTTATTTACAAGATAATGGTTTAGTATTTTACATTTGTGGAAGTCGTGATAGCGCAGTGGATGCGCATTCGCTTCAGGTGCGAAAGGTCCGGAGTTCGAGCCCTGCTGGAGCCGTTACGATTGTGCCCTTAGGCAAGGCATTTAAATTCCACATTGCCTCTTCTCTCTCCTTCATGGCGATGGATTCCATCATGAATGAGGTCTTGAGAGTGATTAATATAAGTTGAAAGAACTTGTTTCGCAATCGAGCTAAAAGTAACTAGTATTTTACAGCAAATTACATTATTAAGTATTTGGGGTTTATATAAGAGTCGTGCATGTCCATTTCTTGTCCAGTTCATATCTTCTAAACTGCTGCAAGAATGTTCATAAAACTTTAATCAAATGTTCACATCATTAAGACAACGTGCAGAGTTCATGTTCCAGCCATGGTCATCCAAGGTCGTGTCCACACTTGGAGGTCAACGGTCAAGTGGCTTTATTTCGTGTCGGGTCCATAATTCTTTAAACCTCTTGAAGAATTTATAAATAACTTGGCACAAATGTTAACCATATTGAGACAACGTGCATAGCGGATGTAATGTTTCAGCCATCTATTTTCAAGGTCAAAAGTAATAGTTAAGTGCTCAAAGGCTATTTTTCATAACATTTCTTGTCTGGTCCATATCCTCTTAAACGACTTGACATGTTTCCATGAATTAGTGTTCACTGTTATCAGGATGATGCGCATATCACCCACATAGTCAATTCTAAGCACTTAAGAGGTCAAAGGCAAACTTGTGCTTTGCTCTGATCTGAGTGCACAAGTCCATTTTCTATATAATTAAAATATTTATGATCGCCATGTTTTTTTCATGCATCTTGGTAATCACATCACCTTCAGTAATATGTGTAGTTATATTTTGATTTGGTTTGCAATCAATCCAGTACGCCTCTGTGGTCGAGTGGTTAAGGTCGCTGACTTGTATACCACTGTAACCTATCATCACTGATGGTCACGGGTTCGAGCCCCGCTCAGGCTGTGTCTCATTTATATGAAAAAGTTGGCAGTTTCTTACGGAGGTTGGTGCACCCAAGTACTGGTTAACTGCTGGAGCCTGCCCAGGAAAGGTGTTGTTAGGTAAACTGCCCGCCGGCGATATAGCCCAAAATGGTGCTGATGCAGGCGTATAGCCCGAAATATAACAATATATAATTGTAATCAATCCAGATGATATGATAGATTAGACCCGCTAGAAGTTAGACAGCATCATCAGGGTTCCCTCTGTCTGAATGTATGTCTGCGCCACTTCTGTCGCCAATTGAAAAACACTGGAGCCAATTTAGAAAACTTGGAACCAACTAAGAGCCATATAGTTCACAAATAAATATTTGACGCCATGTATTTGACAAAAAAATTTTGTTGTCGAATTGGCGCCATTGGCGACCGACAGCGGGAACCCGGCTCCTGTTGCCTCGACTATTAGTCTATGTAGGTAGAGATGTGTGTGAATTGTCTGTTGTTTTAAATGCCTGCTTTGCACTATAGTAATCATGTGTAAAACATGAATCTTTTGAAACTAATGAATGAGAAGTTATTTATTGAAATGTTGTCTAACAAGGCGGGGGAGCAGTGCATTATCATCACATATTTCATTAGAACTGTGAACAAAGTTTGAAATTACAAACATTGACGATGTAGTTAACACTTTGCATGCTCGGTAAAATAAACGCTATAAATAGTTCAAATAATTGTAACAGACGACATCACCTCCGTGGTCGAGTGGTTAAGATCGCGGATGTTTATACCACTGTAACCTATCATCACTGATGGTCACGGGTTGGAGCCCAACTCTTTATGAAAAAGTTGGCAGTTTCTTACGGAGGTTGGTGCACCAAGTACTGGTTAACCATTGGAACCTGCCCAGGAACGGTGTTGTTAGGTAAACGGCCAGTCACTCATATGGGCAACCAGTAGTGACGATAAATAAACGTATAAAAAGAAGAAACAAATGCGACGACAATTCATGTGTGTTTTTCATATTTGTAGCTTGAAACTCTAGACGTATGTCATGAAATTTCATTAGAATTATGTCATTACAACAGAATTCTAATGAAATTGCATGCCGTATTTGATTGTTATTTCCACTGCTAACCTGCATGTATATTGCATGTGCAAGTATTCAACAAAATGCTTACATATCTTACTTTGCTAATTCGGACATATGGATCCAAAGTTACAACCATTGTAGACCTTATTATCATAGATGATTGAGCTTATTTACCCTGGCCTCCGGCGAACCATATGGGCAAGCATTATTATTATATGTGCATCTTATAATTATTAAATTACTATATCTCGACAGATATCTTACAGTATATATCCTACAATATATCCAATGGGTACTGTGTTAAAATTTGCTATGAATTACGAGATACCGCAGTTAGGGACCAACAGTAAAAACAAAGGATTCCAATTAAAGGACGATAAACATTTCGGGATATATCAGACTTTATCTGCCAAGGGAGGTAATAGAAAGGGTAATTACTCATGTTATCTCCATAGTGCTGATAAGCAATAGGCACACTGTACTACATACTCAATGATCAATATCTATGTGAATAGATAACCGTGTGAAAAAGTGAAGCTATGAAGGTATTGTATGGCGTTATGAAAATGATTACAGAAAATGGTTAAATTTGTTCATCTTTTTCCCGTTCAATAAACATAGCTAATCATTGTCTGTTGAATACTTCTATCAGCTTATAGAACGTCTAGGATAGTCAGGTGGCCAATTATGGGTCTCTACTCTCTAGACGCATATGGCTTCCTATTTAATATTTACATTATCACACTTCTCGTTTTTCATATAACAAATTTCATTGTTTGCTCTGTTGTCTGTTGTATACCCGCATGCTGTGCTGTTCTAGGTGATTGTAATGGATGATGGGGAACCGTTAGAAATCAAACGTCAACAACGCCGCCAAAAGAAAGCTATTGAGCGTCAGGTATCAAGCACTCTGGACGAAAGCCAAAAGGAGGTTGGGTGGAATACGTCGTGAATCTGTCTCAATATTGTCGTGCACTATTAATTTAAATATTGAAAGTATCGAGCACAACTAACACATTATTAACATACGAGTTGTCAGGGGGACCAGTCATGACGTAAAACGTTTTGGGAGAATTTAATATACCGTTTGAACTTGAGTAGGCTTTTTTGTAATAGCTGCTTGCATGTTTCTGTGAAGCTGGTCACTTTTACAATAAGGTTCAACTTGTATTTAGAACTACCAATGAGTATATCAAACAATGGTCTTTCTTGACAAGTGATCTCTCATAATGTGCTAGAATGGATTGATAGTGGCTGGGGGATGGAACATGGGTGTGGTCTTTGGAGTTGGATGGTCTCTCATAATGTGTTAGAATGGATTGATAGTGGGTGGGGGATAGAGCATGGGTGTGGACTTTGGAGTTGGATGGTCTCTCATACTGGGTTAGAATGGATTGATAATTGAGGGGGGGGGGGAGATGGAATATGGGTGTTCTGTGGTAATGGGTTGTGTTTATTCAGAGGTAGTCTGTTGTACAGGTTGGACTGTGTATGAATGCTTTATATATATATATTATATTATATATGTATATCCCTTTATGCAGTGCACTTTATAATGCCGGGAATTACACTAAGCAAGTTATATACGAAAGGCTTAACCCATTCAACACCAAGTAACTGACATGGACTGATCCATGATATTATTAGACTAATAAATTAATAAGAAAATTACATTTGGACCAGTTCATTTATCAAAATGGGTAATTTTGTCTAAAAAATAGTAATATTACTGGCAAAAAGTGCAGATCCTGATGAGACGGCTCGTTATGAGCCGGCTCATCTGGATCTACACTTATTGTAAGCCTACTTAGCGGTCTGTAGTGTTGAAAGGGTTAATTGTGTTTGTGAACCGTACAATGATAGCATTATGTTGAGAAATGCGGAAAGGCATGTTCTTAACCCATTTCATTCTGGATATATTTAAAGACTTTTGCAAACAACATAGATCCAGATCAGCCGCAGCGTGACGCTGCATGCTGATCAGGATCTATGTTGTTTGCTGCATAGCCAAGTGTCTTAGCAAGATCATCTGAATAGCAAAAACAGCATGAGCCTGATCAGACGGAACGTTCCGTGGCGGTTGATCTGGCTCTATGTTCTTTGCAAATACCGTTTGAACGGTATCCAGAATGAAATGGGCTAAGGAAAACAAATAGGAGCATAGCATGCAATGGTGTTGACATAGTGAATAGCTGTAGAGTATATTAGTAGTTAGTAATTGTAGAGTATATAGTTCTAGGGCACCCTAATATATTTAGACATTTATTTTGTGGCTTTTAGTATTTGCCTTATAAACTGCTTGTTGTATACAGCATAACTTCTGCATGGCCTTTGCCTTCATATCCTTGCTTGCTTCTGAAGGAACCAAGTCAAGTGTTTATTTTGCACCCAGGGACTCAGTTGGCATTGTGGGCCTTCATTTGCATTCATTGGATTATTTCGGTACCCAGCAGTTCATCTAGTGCACCTGGTGCGAATTAAGCACTGGTAGGAAAACTAGATACCAATTTAAAGGAACCAATTTCAATATACGCGACATTTTGCTTTGTAGTTTGGCACAAATCTTTCACCAACAATATTTAATAGTAGGAAAACGATTTAAAAAGTTAAAAATGAATGTATTTGTTGTAGCCTTTGAGAAGGTGTATTACAATAATACTGTGTCTCCAAAATCCTCATATATCTGCACACACCTCACATATACCCACAAACCTCACATATAACCACACACCTCACATATCCCCCACACACGTCACATATCCCCCACACACCTCACATGTCCCCCACACACGTCACATATCCCCCACACACGTCACATATCCCCCACACACCTCACATGTCCCCCACACACGTCACATATCCCCCACACACGTCACATATCCCCCACACACCTCACATGTCCCCCACACACGTCACATATCCCCCACACACGTCACATATCCCCCACACACCTCACATATCCCTCACACACATCACATATCCCCCACACACGTCACATATCCCCCACACATGTCACATATCCCCCACACACATCACATATCCCCCACACACATCACATATCCACCACACACCTAACATATCCCCCACACACCTCACCCACACATGTCACATATCCCCCACACACGTCACATATACCCCACACATCCCCCCACACATGTCACATATCCCCCACACACGTCACATATACCCACAATCCCCCCCCACACCTATCACACATCCCCCCCACACATGTCACATATCCCCCACACACCTCCCCCACACACCTCACATATCCCCCACACACCTCACATATCCCCCACACACGTCACATATACCCACAATCCTCACATATCCCCCACACACGTCACATATCCCCCACACACGTCACATATCCCCCACACATGTCACATATCCCCCACACACATCACATATCCCCCACACACGTCACATATCCCCAACACACGTCACATATCCCCCACACATGTCACATATCCCCCACACACGTCACATATACCCACAATCCTCACATATCCCCACACACGTCACATATCACCCACACACGTCACATATCCCCCACACGTCACATATCCCCCACACACCTCACATATCCCCCACACACCTCACATATCCCCCACACATGTCACATATCCCCCACCGACGTCACATATACCCACAATCCTCACATATCCCCACACACGTCACATATCCCCCACACACGTCACATATCCCCCACACACCTCACATATCCCCCACACGTCACATATCCCCCACACACGTCACATATCCCCCACACATGTCGCATATCCCCCACACGTCACATCCCCCACACACCTCACATATCCCCACACGTCACATATCCCCCACAAGTCACATATCCCCACACACCTCACATATCCCCCACACATGTCACATATCCCCCACACACCTCACATATCCCCCACACGTCACATATCCCCCACACACCTCACATATCCCCCACACACCTCACATATCCCCACACGTCACATATCCCCCACACGTCACATATCCCCCACACATGTCACATATCCCACACACCTCACATATCCCCCACACACCTCACATATCCCCCACACACGTCACATATCCCCCACACACCTCACATATCCCCCACACACCTCACATATCCCCCACACACATCACATATCCCCCACACACGTCGCATATCCCCCACACACGTCACATATCCCTCACACACCTCACATATCCCCCACACATGTCACATATCCCCCACACACCTCACATATCCCCCACACACCTCACATATCCCCCACACACATCACATATCCCCCACACACGTCGCATATCCCCCACACACGTCACATATCCCCCACACACCTCACATATCCCCACACACATGTCACATATCCCCACACACATGTCACATATCCCCCACACACGTCACATATCCCCCACACACCTCACATATCCCCCACACACGTCACATATAACCACAAACCTCACATATCCCCCACACACGTCACATATCCCCCACACACGTCACATATCCCCCACACACCTCACATATCCCCCACACACGTCACATATCCCCCACACACGTCACATATAACCACAGTCCTCGCATATCCCCCACACACCTCACATATCCCCCGCACACCTCACATATACCCACACACCTCACATATCCCCCACACACCTCACATATCCCCCACACACCTAACCTATCCCCCACACACCTCACATATACCCACACACCTAACATATCCCCCACACACCTCACATATACCCACACACCTCATATATCCCCACACCCTCATATATCCCCACACACCTAACATATCCACCACACACCTAACATATCCACCACACACCTAACATATCCCCACAATCCTCACATATCCCCCACATACCTCACATATCCCCCACACCTAACATATCCCCCACACACCTAACATATCCCCCACACACCTAACATATCCCCCACACACCTAACATATCCCCCCACACATCACATATCCCCCACACACCTAACATATCCCCCAAACCTAACATATCCCCCACACACCGAACATATCCTACACATATCCCCTATGAACCTCACATATCCCACATACCTCACATATCCCACATACCTCACACACCCCCACAAGCTACACATATCCCCCACAAACCTCACATATCCCACATACCTCACACACCCCCACAAGCTACACATATCCCTCACGAACCTCACATATCCCACATACCTCACACACCCCCACAAGCTACACATATCCCTCACAAACCTCACATATCCCACATACCTCACACACCCCCACACAGCTACACATATCCCTCACAAACCTCACATATCCCACATACCTCACACACCCCCACAAGCTACACATATCCCTCACAAACCTCACATATCCCACATACCTCACACACCCCCACAAGCTACACATATCCCCTACAAACCTCACATATCCCACATACCTCACACACCCCCACAAGCTACACATATCCCTCACAAACCTCACATATCCCACATACATCACCCCCCACAAGCTACACATATCCCCTACAAACCTCACATATCCCACATACATCACACACCCCCACAAGCTACACATATCCCTCACAAACCTCACATATCCCACATACCTCACCCCCCCCCAAGCTACACATATCCCTCACAAACCTTACAAATCCCACATACCTCACCCCCCCCCCCCTTACATACATCACACACCCCCACAAGCTACACATATCCCTCATGAACCTCACATATCCCACATACCTCACCCTCCACAAGCTACACATATCCCTCACAAACCTCACATATCCCACATACCTCACCCCCCCCCCCCCACAAGCTACACATATCCCTCACAAACCTCACATATCCCACATACCTCACCCCCCCCACACGCTACACATATCCCTCACAAACCTTACATATCCCACACACACCCCCACAAGCTACACATATCCCTCACAAACCTTACATATCCATCATACCTCACACACCCCACAAGCTACACATATCCCTCACAAACCTTACATATCCATCATACCTCACGCACCCCCACAAGCTACACATATCCCTCACAAACCTTACATATCCATCATACCTCACGCACCCCCACAAGCTACACATATTCCTCACAAACCTTACATATCCATCATACCTCACACACCCCCACAAGCTACACATATCCCTCACAAACCTTACATATCCATCATACCTCACACACCCCCACAAGCTACACATATCCCTCACAAACCTTACATATCCATCATACCTCATGCACCCCCACAAGCTACACATATCCCTCACAAACCTTACATATCCCAACATACCTCACGCACCCCCACAAGCTACACATATCCCTCACAAACCTTACATATCCATCATACCTCACACACCCCCACAAGCTACACATATCCCTCACAAACCTTACATATCCAACATACCTCACACCCCCACAAGCTACACATATCCCCCACAAACCTCACATATCCCCCACACATCTCACATGACCTCATATATTTGTCCCCACTAATTTCACATGTCCCCACATACTCCATGTATTCCTTTTTGACCTCATGTATCCCCTTAACCTCATGTATCCCTATCAACCTCAAAATGTTGCATATCCTAACAAGCTTAGTGTATATCACCTCATATCCATGATGTTGGTTATTATGACTTGCAGCAATCAGACATAGGGTAAGATTTATGTTAGGCCCGTGCCACCAGCATCATCGTACCATATACAAGAGGTGTTTCATGTGTTCTCTAACAGTGTAAATCTCTGTGGCATTTCTGTTCACTACAATTCTTTAATTTAGAGTTTGTATCATTTACCGTTTGTTGTATCATTTACCGTTTGTTGTACCATTTACCGTTTGTTGTACCATTTACCGTTTGTTGTACCATTTACCGTTTGTTGTACCATTTACCGTTTGTTGTACCATTTACCGTTTGTTGTACCATTTACCGTTTGTTGTACCATTTACCGTTTGTTCTATCATTTACCGTTTGTTCTATCATTTACCGTTTGTTGTATCATTTACCATTTGTTGTATCATTTACCGTTTGTTGTATCATTTACCATTTGTTGTATCATTTACCATTTGTTGTATCATTTACCATTTGTTGTATCATTTACCGTTTGTTCTATCATTTACCATTTGTTGTATCATTTACCGTTTGTTGTATCATTTACCATTTGTTGTATCATTTACCATTTGTTGTATCATTTACCATTTGTTGTATCATTTACCGTTTGTTGTATCATTTACCATTTGTTGTATCATTTACCGTTTGTTGTATCATTTACCGTTTGTTGTATCATTTACCATTTGTTGTATCATTTACCATTTGTTGTATCATTTACCGTTTGTTGTATCATTTACCGTTTGTTGTATTATTTACCATTTGTTGTATCATTTAACGTATGTTGTATGATTTGTCACAACAGCGGATTTGTCCGGTTTTGATTAAGTGTATATCAAGTACCATTACACATTTATGCGGGATCTAGCTTGTCTAATAGAACTAAAGAGAGAACAATGGGGTAGCCACTTAAGTACTCATTCGTGAGGCTGTCATCCGTCCGTCCGTACCCATAAAATGGTACTTACGTAGCAAAGAGAACAATAGGTTTACAGTCTAGTAGTCTACGATTAGTGGCTATGTAGCTATAAACACTTTTATGTGGCTATAGAGAATGTGTGTATGTTACGTTTACCTATTTATCGTCGCTACCGGTTGCCCATATGAGCGACACCTCCTGAAGAGATTAGTCATTTTAGATTTTGGAGGATAGTGCAATGATACAGACAGAGACCCATTCCAGAGTCTCCTATGGTTCTTTTACGTGCACGGTGTAAAGCACCGACACGAGACCTCAGTTTAACGCCCCATCTGAAAGACTGTTAATTTTATTATGGTCAGACGGGGGGTCGAACCTGCGATCCCTGGATTACCAGTCCAGCGTATTACCACTGGACTACAGATCCATCGTGTGCTATAGAGAATAAAAGAATAGCTACTTAACATACTATTTTGTGTCTGTCCGTCCGTCTGTCTGTACCTACATCCGTCTGTCTGTTCAAATGGGTAGGGAGACATGTTTTTTGTTACAAAAACGACCTTCCAGTTTTCATTATGTTTCCTGCTGCCAATAAGTTAATATGAAATGTCTCAATCATTGACCTTATTGAATTCATTGTATTGCCACATAATAATTAATATCTTTAGAAATAGGAACATAATTCATCAAGTACTATATATTGTATACAACGTTTGTACACATCCGCAGACTCGGCATCCTCTGTTTGCTAACGATCTGGCATTAGATTTTAATGAAAGTAGCAGAAACGATGTATTTCCAAGTCGTAAATTTCATTTCTAGTCGTCTGATGTCTATGCGAGAGTTATACTAGAACAGTTTCGTGCTGATATAAAACTGCAATAAAGACAATTTATTCCCCACGAATGTGTTTCATCTTATGGAATTACGTCATTTTCTCATCATTTTCACTTCATGTTCACTTCTTTTTGTTAGGTTATTTCCTAAGAATAGTAGATTGACAAGATTCTGGGAAATTTGAGGTAACCACCTACTTGTGATGTTCATATGCAGGGCTTTAGCTAGCCCTTTAAAATAGGGAGAAATTAGACAAGGGAGATGTTTGTTGTCTCAGCAATAGATCATCTACATATTCCATAGTTTGTCCTTGATCTCAAAATAGGGAGAAGCGAGGCAGCTCAGGGAGATTAGTTCATCCAATCACCCTCTACCTTTAACTCTGATATATCCACAACAGTTCTAACAATGGCCTGTTTGAATCAGTTCCAGGAAACATGATTCACCTCTTGTAGATATGCTCACTACAATATTTTACTAAATACCGATTCAAAGGCCACATTCTTGCATTAATTTCTAGAATTAGTGGTGAAATAATCAATTTGCATGTTCCTATTTGGTCGTTGCATTTTCTATTCGTTACATACTAAAAGATAGATATACTCATAAATATGACTGTAGATACATAAACGATAGACACATTGTAACACTATGCTGGTAACTGTAGATACATAAACTATACAAACATTGTAAGACTGCTGGTGGTAACTGTAGACATATTGTAATACTACTGCTGGTAACTGTAGACACATTGTAATACTATGCCGGTAACTGTAGACACATTATAATACTATGCTGGTAACTGTAGACACATTGTAATACTATGCTGGTAACTGTAGACACATTGTAATACTATGCTGGTAACTGTAGACACATTGTAATACTACTGCTGGTAACTGTAGACACATTGTAATACTATGCCGGTAACTGTAGACACATTGTAATACTATGGTGGTAACTGTAGACATATTGTAAGACTATGTTGGTAACTGTAGACACATTGTAATACTATGCTGGTAACTGTAGACACATTGTAATACTATGCTGGTAACTGTAGACATATTGTAATAATATGCTGGTAACTGTAGACATATTGTAATACTACTGCTGGTAACTGTAGACACATTGTAATACTATGCTGGTAACTGTAGACATATTGTAATACTACTGCTGGTAACTGTAGACACATTGTAATACTATTCTGGTAACTGTAGACATATTGTAAGACTATGCTGGTAACTGTAGACACATTGTAATACTACTGCTGGTAACTGTAGACATATTGTAATACTACTGCTGGTAACTGTAGACATATTGTAATACTACTGCTGGTAACTGTAGACATATTGTAAGACTATGCTGGTAACTGTAGACACATTGTAATACTACTGCTGGTAACTGTAGACATATTGTAATACTATGCTGGTAACTGTAGACATATTGTAAGACTATGCTGGTAACTGTAGACACATTGTAGTACTACTGCTGGTAACTGTAGACACATTGTAATACTATGCTGGTAACTGTAGACACATTGTAATACTACTGCTGGTAACTGTAGACACATTGTAATACTATGCTGGTAACTGTAGACATATTGTAATACTACTGCTGGTAACTGTAGACACATTGTAATACTATGCTGGTAACTGTAGACATATTGTAATACAATGCTGGTAACTGTAGACACATTGTAATACTATGCTGGTAACTGTAGACACATTGTAATACTATGCTGGTAACTGTAGACATTCTAATACTATGTTGGTAACTGTAGACACATTGTAATACTATGCTGGTAACTGTAGACACATTGTAATACTATGCTGGTAACTGTAGACATATTGTAAGACTATGCTGGTAACTGTAGACATATTGTAATACTATGCTGGTAACTGTAGACACATTGTAATACTATGCTGGTAACTGTAGACATATTGTAATACTATGCTGGTAACTGTAGACACATTGTAATACTATGCTGGTAACTGTAGACATATTGTAATACTATGCTAGTAACTGTAGACACATTGTAATACTATGCTGGTAACTGTAGACACATTGTAATACTATGCTGGTAACTGTAGACATTGTAATACTATGTTGGTAACTGTAGACACATTGTAATAATATGCTGGTAACTGTAGACACATTGTAATACTATGCTGGTAACTGTAGACATATTGTAAGACTATGCTGGTAACTGTAGACATATTGTAATACTATGCTGGTAACTGTAGACACATTGTAATACTATGCTGGTAACTGTAGACATATTGTAATACTATGCTGGTAACTGTAGACACATTGTAATACTATGCTGGTAACTGTAGACATATTGTAATACTATGCTGGTAACTGTAGACACATTGTAATACTATGCTGGTAACTGTAGACATATTGTAATACTATGCTGGTAACTGTAGACATATTGTAATACTATGCTGGTAACTGTAGACACATTGTAATACTATGCTGGTAACTGTAGACATATTGTAATACTATGTTGGTAACTGTAGACATATTGTAATACTATGCTGGTAACTGTAGACATATTGTAATACTATGCTGGTAACTGTAGACATATTGTAATACTATGCTGGTAACTGTAGACATATTGTAATACTATGCTGGTAACTGTAGACATATTGTAAGACTACTGCTGGTAACTGTAGACATATTGTAATACTATGCTGGTAACTGTAGACATATTGTAAGACTACTGCTGGTAACTGTAGACATATTGTAATACTATGCTGGTAACTGTAGACATATTGTAATACTATGCTGGTAACTGTAGACATATTGTAAGACTACTGCTGGTAACTGTAGATACAGAGGGTTCAGTTGATATGGTCTGCTTATAAACTGCCCGCCGATGATACAGCCCAAAATGGTGCTGATGAAGGCATAAAACACGAACAAACAAACAAACAAACAAACAAACAAACAAACAAACAAACAAACAAACAAACAAACTGTCTATTTTTCAGAAAAGTTTCAACACGTTATATGACATTTCAGTATATCTTCATATAGCATTTCCAGCAAGTGTTGTAACGCTGAAGGAAATATCAGTGGAAAATATGCCCATGATAGATTTAACTAATCTACTGATATGTCCAGTGCATGTGCGTGTAACATAGTGCCTAATTACTTATTCCACCAAACCTTGCTTTTGACAACTTTGTTTATTTTTTTAAGGCTGTATCCATTGTGAAACATTTCAATGTTGTTGCTTTACATTTATTACTATTGCTGCCTAGATTTAGTTCATGCACAGTTTTATTTGTTGTCAGTACAATTATATGATAATAATTATGTCTCCCCTGATGAGGGGGAGGGAGGGAGACATATTGTTTTTGTCTTTGAGGTCTGTTCGTCTGTCTGTCCGCACTCATAAAAGTGGCACTTATGTGGCTTGGACAACAAAAAGTTTATTGTCTAGGGTTACGTGTGTATAGAAACATTTATGTGGCTATAAAATCCGTTTATGTTGCTATAGAGAACAAAGGAATAGTCATTTAATATACAATTTTGGGTGTGTTCGTCCGGCCGTCTGTCCACTGTACCTAGTAGTGCTTCATCTCCATAACCCCTTGTTGGATTTTGCCCAAACTTGGCATGAAGCATTGGTATGATGTCTTATTGTGTGGATTTATGGCCATATGGACAATTTTTTTAACACAAAGCATGTCCGCACTTCATCTCCAAAACGCCCTTTTGCTTTTTTCACCACGCTTGGCATGAAACACCAGTATGATGTCTAGTTGTGCATCTCGTAATCCTGTTCTGGTTGAATGATTTCTGCCAGATTTATGGTCATTTGAACATTTTATAACACAAAGCTTGTCCATGTTTCATCTTCAAAACTTCATAATACTGGATCATGACTTTTTATTACAACGACTTCATATATTTAACGTCCATGCTTTTTTTACTCCACTGAGGCAACAGTGAGTGGGGGCACATACGTTTTTTTCAAAAACAATTTCTAGTCACGGACCCAGTTCCACGTCACAGACGCTTTAGATCTGGACAAATGATTTCCAACGTCAGGTGAGTGGTTCTGGTCCCAGAATATTTCTTGTATTTTTTTTTAAGCATCACACTATGAACCACACTGGGAATCATTTGTCCAGACGCCAATTGCAAGCGTCGGGTGTTTTATACTGCAAATCATTGTTAACGCTACATGTAGTGGTTCAAATTGTATCCGATGTATAGCTTCAGGTAGATTTATATACCGATTAACCCATTCAACACCAAGTAACTCGCATGGACTGGTCCATGATATTCATAAACCAATAAATGAATCAGAAAATCACATTTGGACAAGTTCATTTATCAAAATAGGTAATTATGTCTAAAAATAGTCATATCACTGGCAAAAAGTGCAGATCCTGATGAGACGGCTCATCACGAGCTGGCTCATCTGGATCTACACTTTTTGTAAGCCTATTTAGAGGTCTGTGGTGTTGAAAGGGTTAACCAAATTTTGACAAGAATTTATAATGCTTATTTTGAGAGTAGTGAAAAGTTCTGCTTCTGAGTTGTATCGTATATTTTAACATATTTGAATGTATATTGAAATGATTGCTGCTATTTTGAACAGGTGCCAGTTGGTATCAATGAAAGTGTATGTGTTTGTTTACTTTATCTAGCACAGTATTTCTCTTAAAAAACAATGTTATAGCAATACTAATACTTACACAGTCATAATTGTCCGTCATTATGCATGGTCCGGATGCGGTGTTATATCATACGTACAGTCATGCTTTATAATTGTCCGTCTGTCATTATGCATGGGCAGGATGTGGTATTATATTATATGTACAGTCATGCTTTATAATTGTCCGTCTGACATTCTGCATGATCAGGATGCAGTATTATATCATATGTACAGTCATGCTTTATAATTGTCCGTCTGACATTCTGCATGGGCAGGATGCGGTATTATATTATATGTACAGTCATGCTTTATAATTGTCCGTCTGTCATTCAGCATGGTTGGGATGTGGTATTATATTATATGTACAGTCATGCTTTATAATTGTCCGTCTGTCATTATGCATGGACAGGATGTGGTATTATATTATATGTACAGTCATGCTTTATAATTGTCCGTCATAATTGTCCGTCTGTCATTATGCATGGGCAGGATGTGGTATTATATTATATGTACAGTCATGCTTTATAATTGTCCGTCTGACATTATGCATGGGCAGGATGCAGTATTCTATCATATGTACAGTCATGCTTTATAATTGTCCGTCTGACATTATGCATGGGCAGGATGCAGTATTCTATCATATGTACAGTCATGCTTTATTATTGTCCGTCTGACATTCTGCATGGTTAGGATGTGGTATTATATTATATGTACAGTCATGCTTTATAATTGTCCGTCTGTCATTTTGCATGGTCAGGATGTGGTATCATATTTACATAGCTAGCAGTATCCGGTATTGTGCATGCAAGTTCTTGTTTATTATAGCTCTCCAGAAAGGAGGAACAATGTATTTAATGATACAAGCTACTTGTGAAGTTTCTTAAACCAATGGTAAAAAAGTATATACATGTAGAATGTTTTCTGTATTATAACTTATTGTCTGTGCATTCTCACTCACGAGGAAGACTACAAGTCATGTTCATTGTGCATCTTTTGTGCAAAATGTCCCCGCCCCCCCCCCCCCCCCCCCACTTCATTTTGTGTCAGATACTGCTTCGATGCCAGGATAGTACAACAAATTCATTCAGATTGGTTCTGGTGTCTATTCAATCTATATTTGTCACAGCAGTTTAGTGTACAAATGGGTACAAATATATGATGTCGGTACAAATATACGATATCGGTACAAATATACAATGTCGGTACAAGATGTCGGTACAAATATACAATGTCGGTACAAATATGTCAGTATAAATATACGATGTCGGTACAAATATGTCGGTACAAATATACAATGTCGGTACAAATATACTTGCAGCATCTTGTCGATTCTGAGGTTAGAGATTATAGCAGTATAGAACCAGTGAACAGTGACCGATCTGGGTCCCCTACGATGCTCACCTCTGATGATGATGTTGATCATGATGATGTTGACCGGCCAACCAAGAAGACGAATGAGAAGCGCACACCATGGATCTCGGCTTTTGTTTTCATCACGGGTCAGAGTTACGTTCTCTCCCTCATTGCAATGATGGTAAGTTTTTTTACAAACACTCTATATCTGACCCACTCTATATCTGACATAGCAGACTCTATATCTGACCTTGCAGGCTCTATATCTGACCTTGCAGACTCTATATCTGACCTTGCACAGTCTATATCTGACCTTGCTGACTCTATATCTGACCTTGCAGACTCTATATCTGACCTTGCAGACTCTATATCTGACCTTGCACAGAGTCTATATCTGACCTTGCTGACTCTATATATGACCTTGCAGACTCTATATCTGACCTTGCACAGACTCTATATCTGACCTTGCTAAGTCTATATCTGACTTTGCACATACTATATCTGACCTTGCACAGACTATATCTGACCTTGCACAGACTATATCTGACCTTGCAGACTCTATATCTGACCTTGCACAGACTATATCTGACCTTGCACAGACTATATCTGACTTTGCACATACTATATCTGACTTTGCACATACTATATCTGACCTTGCACAGACTATATCTGACCTTGCAGACTCTATATCTGACCTTGCACAGATTATATCTGACCTTGCACAGATTATATCTGACCTTGCACATACTCTATATCTGACCTTGCACAGACTCTATATTATATCTGACCTTGCAGACTCTATATCTGACCTTGCTGACTCTATATCTGACCTTGCTGACTCTTTATCTGACCTAGCAGACTCTATATCTGACCTTGCTGACTCTATATTTGACTTTGCTGACTCTATATCTGACCTTGCTGACTCTTTATCTGACCTAGCAGACTCTATATCTGACCTAGCTGACTATATCTGACCTTGCAGACTCTATATCTGACCTTGCTGACTCTATATCTGACCTTGCTGACTCTATATCTGACCTTGCTGACTCTATATCTGACCTTGCAGACTCTATATCTGACCTAGCTGACTCTATATCTGACCTTGCTGACTCTATATCTGACCTTGCTGACTTTATCTGACCTAGCAGACTCTATATCTGACCTTGCTGACTCTATATCTGACCTTGCAGACTCTATATCTGACCTAGCTGACTATAGCACAGTTTGGGAATGAGAAAACGGCTGTTTAATAGATGTTGGTTACTTAATTCAGGTTTGACTGTATACATGTACAGTCAAACCTGTCTTTAAGCAGTCAGCCAAGGGAATTACTGAATGTGGCTGCTTAGCACAGGTCACTGCATAATAGAGGTCAAATATATAATAAATGCAATATATTGGGAATCTGAAAACTGGCTGCTTAATGTAGATTGGCTGCTTAATAGAGGTGACCACTGACACAGGTTTGACTGTATACCAAAAATTTGTTATAGTGTGTGTTTTATGTTTATTTATTATCGCTACCTGTTGCCCATATGAACGACGCCTCCTGAAGAGATTAGTCATTTTAGATTTTTGGAGGATAGTGCAATGATACAGACAGAGACCCATTCCAGAGTCTCTGGTTCTTTTACATGAACAGTGTAAAGCACCGACACGAGACCTTGGTTTAAAGTCCCATCTGAAAGACTGTTAATTTTATTATGGTCAGACGGGGGATCGAACCTGTGATCCCTGATTTACCAGTCCAGCATGTTACCACTGGACTACAGATCCGTCTGTAGATTTGTTATAGAGATGTTGACATCATTTTATATTTGCATATTCGTTATCGCTGACTTGTATACCACTGTAACCTATCATCACTGATTGTCACGGGTTCGAGCCCCGCTCAGACCGTGTTTCATTTATATGAAAAAGTTGGCAGTTTCTTACGGAGGTTTGTGCACCCAAGTACTGGTTAACCGCTGGAGCCTGCCCAGGAAAGGTGTTGTTAGGTAAACTGCCCGCCGGCGATATAGCCCAAAAATGGTGCTGATGCAGGCGTAAACCCCAAAATATAACATAACATAGCATTTATATACATGTATACTAATAACGAGCTGAGGTAAAATTTGTAAATTACCAGCAAATAGTGTAGATCCTGATGAGATGGCTCGTTACGAGCTGGATCTACACATATTGCTAACCTATTTATAGGTCTGTAGTGTTGAAAATGTTAAGACTGTTCTAGAATATTGTAACAGCTCACTGTGAATATTATGTGCCACAGTGTCTCGAAACGAGGCGGTTGGCGCATTTATTCAACACTGGGATTCCAGTCTGTCGATTTTTCACTTTTTAACTTCTGGCAAAATGACAGAAACTCAATACGGCCCAATTAATGTCTCGGTGTTGATATATTCGTTATGTATTTGCAGGCTTGGAGTATAACGTTTCACAGCTGGTTGACCTTCGTTCTGCTTTTGGCGGCTTGCCTTATCTGGATGCTACCCAACACTCGGCGTGTCTGCTATGTTATGTCTCCCATCATCATCATCTATGGCATTTGTCTCTTAACAATACAGTTTATTTACGGAATGAACCTAACTGACACGGAACTACCCAAAGAGAGAGATGGAGTCGACTTGGAGGAAATTGGACTAAAGAAATTCAAGTATCCTTGCCTACAGTTGGGCTTGCAGGTATAGGGTAGTAATAATTCTAACCCGGCTCGGCATTTTGTCTGTATTAAGAACCGACCAACCTGTATTAAGAAGAAATTTACCGTTTTAAATCTGCAATGAAACAATTTTTTAGCATGTGACGTCAAACTTGACGTAATTTTACTAGCATTTTTGTGATATCATTTACGCACTGTAAAAATTAGCACCAACCATTTTTGCGCTTTTTGGATAATTTTGGTCATGTCAAGATTCGAAATAATAATTTGTATTTGCATTGTTTGTAGTTGAATAAAACGTGGTTTGTCGGCGGAATTCACCACTTATGTCTGCCTAATCCTGCATGATGAATTCCTACCTATCAGAACTCCAAGCCAGGTTTTATTCCACTGTAAATAACTGAAAAACAAATATTATTTCTTAAATAGTACACACTCTGGTCACAGAACGAAATCTGTGCTTAGATGAGCAGTGTGTCCGCAAGTCTTTGAGATCAAATTAAATCCTGTTTACATTGCACTTCCCTTATTAATAATGGCTTTGAATAAAGAATGAAACCCTAACTTTGATGAGCAGTCTGTCCCACAATGCACAGAGATGAAACCCAACTTTTGTTTTTTTTGGTTTTTTAAAACTTTATTCATTTTACAACGATTGCGAAGCAAGTTTTAACAACTTATATTAATCACTCAAACTTTGGTTTGCATATTCCCATTCAGTTTCTGACGTAATACACTAAGTATGAAATATGCAAAGAATATCCCCCATGTACAGTCAACCTGTCTTAAGCAGCCAGCCAAGGGAATCACAGAAAGAGGCTGCTTAGCACAGGCGGCTGCTTAATAGAGGTCAAATGTATAATAAAACAACATACAGTCAAACCTGTGTTAGTGGTCACCTCCATTAAGCAGCCAACCTGTATTAAGCAGCCAGTTTACATATTCCCAATCAGTTGTTTGATTATACATTTGACCTCTATTAAGCAGCCACCTGTGTTAAGCAGCCACTATCTCCGACTCCCTTGGCTGGCTGCTTAAGACAGGTTTGACTGTATTGGGAATCTGGAAACTGGCTGCTTAATACAGGTTGGCTGCTTAATAGAGGTGACCACTAACACAGGGTTGACTGTATTGGGAATCTGGAAACTGGCTGCTTAATACAGGTTGGCTGCTTAATAGAGGTGACCACTAACACAGGGTTGACTGTATTGGGAATCTGGAAACTGGCTGCTTAATACAGGTTGACTGTATTTCATGTTGTACTGTGTCTGGTAATGAACCAGGTTGTTGCGCAGCTAGACTGACCTGGCTGTATCATTGACATTTTCTCGACATTTTCTCGACTCACTTGAGGTGTGATTATGAAAATAATACGTTAAAATAATTATAGAATATTCTAATCCAGTGTATCGTGAAAGATGTAGTTTGCGTTTGTTTATAATTTAGGCAGGGTTCATTCTAGGTCAGACTTTTTGGGAGAAGTGAGAAAGCGCGTGATCGCTTCCTTAAATGGTGTTCTTTAATATACTTCTGCAAAATAGGGTTAAAATGCACAGTACAACCATTAAATACAACATTTGAATAGAAGGAGTGCTTTATAATGGGCCAGTGTATCTTACTAGACATTTTATTTTTATAGGGAGAAGGCCAGAGGGTGAAGTCAGGCGACAATTTCGCCCACATCACCCTCTAAACTGATCCCTGTTTAGGTAGAGTATTTTGCAATCACGTAAGACGACCTTGTATTTGCAGGTTGTATACATGTTCATGTTCTGGTTGACCTTGAGGCAGTACGTACGAGAGAGGAAGCAGTCTGGGCTAGCCGATGACGAGAAATACCAGTTGGAACCAGTCACGAGCGATGTTTGTACTCCCAGTTCACCCAGGTCTCTCTCCGAAATGCTCCGTATGTATTTATTCCCGATTCTATTTCGCACTGGTTGAGATACATGTAGTAGATTAGAATTGAATGAGTATTTAGAATTTAATTACCGTAAAAGTTGCGTATCGTACGTCAGAGCATGATATGAGTGTCTCTCTCAGCAGTCTCGCTTTTCTCCGGTAGAAGTTTTTTTCATGCAGAATACAGAGTAGACCTGGCTGAGCCAACAAACTTATCTCATGTATAGCTTTAACTTCTACCTATTTTAACCCATTCAACACCAAGTAACTGACATGGACTGGTGCGTGATATTTTTAGACCAATAAATTAATAAGAAAATTATATCTGGACCAGTTCATTTATGATCAAAATGGGAAATTTTGTCTAAAAATAGTAATATTACTGGCAAAAAGTGCAGATCCTGATGAGACGGCTCGTCACGAGCCGGCTCATCTGGATCTACACTTTTTGTAAGCCTATTTAGAGGCCTGTAGTGTTGAAAGGGTTACAGGTGTGGCTTCAGCCCTGATGCCTGCTTTGAAATGCAGTAATAATATAAGCTGTGTTTGATTATTTTCGTATTGAAAGAACAACTGAAAATACATACAGAACGTATTCCTTACAAAAAACCATAATAGAAATACACCCATCATGAACTAGTTAGTTTAGCTACATGTGGCGTTGTATTTGCAGCTGTCAATCATTTAACCGAGCCCAACTGAGGATTTTTCAGAACTAAATAGGTCACCCTGTATAAATAAAGAAACTTGTTTTTATACTTTTCCAAGAAATATAGAAATTTAACAGTGAAATAAAATGTGTTACTGCACTCGTTGACCTCAGTGTCTTCACTGTTTTATGTTTGGTTACCAGCCATTTGCAGTTTGAAATATTATCAATGTGAACTATTGAGGACTCAAGCTGCCTCTAATGACCATCTGTCTCTAACGGTCACATGTCTAATGACATCCTGTCTCTAATGACATCCTGTCTCTAATGGCATCCTGTCTCTAATGGCATCCTGTCTCCACCTGTCTAATGACATCCTGTCTCTAATGACATCCTGTCTCTAACAGCCACCTGTCTAATGACATCCTGTCTCTAATGACATTCTGTCTCTAACAGCCACCTGTCTAATGACATCCTGTCTCTAACAGCCAACTGTCTCTAGCAGCCAACTGTCTCTAGCAGCCAACTGTCTCTAGCAGCCATCTGTCTCTAGCAGCCATCTGTCTCTAGCAGCCAACTGTCTCTAGCAGCCAACTGTCTCTAGCAGCCAACTGTCTCTAGCAGCCAACTGTCTCTGGCAGCCAACTGTCTCTAGCAGCCATCTGTCTCTGGCAGCCACCTGTCTCTAGCAGCCACCTGTCTCTAGCAATCACCTGTCTTTAGCAATCACCTGTCTTTAGCAAGTCCGCCTCCGTGGTCGAGTGGTTAAGGTCGCTGACTTGTATATCACTGTAACGTATCATCACTGATGGTCACGGGTTCGAGCCACGCTCAGGTCGTGTCTCATTTATATGAAAAAGTTGGCAGTTTCTTACGGAGGTTGGTGCACCCAAGTACTGGTTAACTGCCACTGGAGCCTGCCCAGTAAAGGTGTTGTTAGGTAAACTGCCCGCCGGCGATATAGCCCAAAATGGTGCTGATGCAGGCGTAAAAACCCGAAATATAACATAACATAACTGTCTTTAGCAATCACCTGTCTCTTATGTATTGCTATTTCTATCTCCCATCAAGCCATTACTAAATGCATTTTAACCTCCAAACAGAGATCACCTGTGAAATAAAATCAGGGTGGACTATATAGACAGGGTGGACTATATAGACAGGATTGATTATATAGACAGGGTTGATTATATAGACAGGATGGACTATATAGACAGAGTTGATTATATAGATATTGTGGACTATATAGACAGGGTTGACTTTATAGACAGGGTTGACTATATAGACAGGATGGACTATATAGACAGGGTGGACGATATAGACAGGGTGGACGATATAGATATTGTGGACTATATATACAGGGTTGACTATATAGACAGGATGGACTATATAGACAGGGTGGACGATATAGATATTGTGGACTATATATACAGGGTTGACTATATAGACAGGGTTGACTATATAGACAGGGTGGACGATATAGATATTGTGGACTATATATACAGGGTTGACTATATAGACAGGGTGGACGATATAGATATTGTGGACTATATAGACAGGGTTGACTATATAGACAGGGTGGACGATATAGATATTGTGAACTATATAAACAGGGTGGACTATATAGACAGGGTGGACTATATAGACAGGGTTGACTATATAGACAGGGTGGACTATATATACAGGTGGACTATATAGACAGGGTGGACTATATAGACAGGGTGGACGATATAGATATTGTGGACTATATAGACAGGGTTGACTATATAGACAGGGTGGACGATATAGACAGGGTTGACTATATAGACAGGGTTGACTATATAGACAGGGTTGACTATATAGACAGGGTGAACTATATAGACAGGGTGGACTATATAGACAGGGTTGACTATATAGACAGGGTGGACGATATAGATATTGTGGACTATATAGACAGGGTTGACTATATAGACAGGGTTGACTATATATACAGGGTGGACTATATAGACATGGTGGACTATAGAGACAGGGTTGACTATATAGACAGGGTGGACTATATAGACAGGGTTGACTATATAGACAGGGTGGACTATATAGACAGGGTGGACTATATAGACAGGGTGGATTATATAGACAGGGTTGACGATAGTACATTCCTGTGGGTGGACAGTTTCAAAACAAAGCTATTATTTAATTTATTAGCTTTTGCCCATTGTACTATTTAGCGTAATATTTTAGGAGAAAATATTAGTATGAAGCGTATTGGCGTGAAATATCGACAGAGCTATGGTAATGTAAAACCTAATCTCACCATTTGTTGTTTCATAACATTTCATGGTGTTGGAATCGATAAATGAACATGTACATTATTTTTATCTGGTAGAATATTTGGTTTGTCCGAAGTGTATGACATGTTTGTTAAATGTTAAACATTATATAACAAATGGCACTTTTTATGATAATTCGAGTGCGGCTGATGCGGATTATATAACAAATGGCACTGTAAGAATTTGTTTGCCATTATATATGCAGTATTTCCAGTTTGAATGCTTAATGGCTATATATAGACTTGACAGTTCATGCTCAGTTGTCATGTATGTTGTTTACAGTTCAATATGCAGCCATACCTGCATTAAGCAGCCAGATAAGAGAGTTGCTAAGGGTGGCTGCCTGCTTAACAGAAATTGTTGCCAAAGAAATGTTAAAGATATTAAGATATTAAATCGACCAGGAAATGTATTTTCTAGCACACCTACTGGCCAAGACACATGTTTCCAGTTAGTTCTTCGCGCAATTTTGTTATCCTTAGCTCCAGGTAACTGTTGTCTCTAACTCTACGTGACTGTTGTCTTTAACTCTCACGTGACCATCACATGGTGTAGTGATATTGGTGTTTTTATAATAATAGCATCTCGGAATCATTCGTTTTTCTAAAAGCAAAAGCAGAAATTTATTTATGAATTGATTAAGTCATCAATTATGTCATCCAACCGATTCATTAAATTATCGGTGTGTAATAGACTTTTTACATTGTAACACGGTCGTATTAAAGTGCCAAGAAATACGTAATTACACATGTAGACTAGCTCAGATCAAAGCTTTGTTTACACCAACGTTTACACCCATTTGCGAGCACTGCCGATACTGCCGATACTGCCGAATCAATGAAACAAAGATTGGTCGAGCAGGAAGAAAGTTGAAATTTTCCTCTCAGATTCAAAGGTTAACCGAGTTGGCAATAAAACCTGTGTCATGGCCAGAAGGAGTGCGAGACAAAGAATTTATCATGTGCACTGGTGTGGGACAAGGATATTCCACCCGAGTGGTCGTAATATGTCGTCAGAATATGTCGTCAGAAACGAGGCACTTCCAAATTTCTGGCGACATATTTTACTTGTGTGGAATAAATATCCTTGTCCCACACAAGTGCATATAATGGATAATCTTAGTGTCTGTCTAAAAGTTTAAACTTTATTTATTTTACAACGAATGCGAAGCAAGTTCTAACAACTTATATTAATCACTCTTGTTGACGCGGATGAAAGCGTAATTGTGGTCATTCGTGTGGGAGGAAACCGGAGTACCCGGAGAAACCCCACTCGTCCGATCTCGTGATCTCACATACTTCCCAGTGTATGTCTGACTGCTTAATACAGGTTGGCTTAGCATTACATGATCACTAATACAGGTTTGACTGCAAGCATGCAAGGCTGTGTATTTACATCTCTTTACTATTTCAACAAGATGAATTTTGTAACGAAAATATGAAAGTCACAAATTAAATGGAAATTAAACTCTTGCAGAAATTTCTGTCTGCTATAGCTTAGTTGTATGTTTATATATAGATATATCGATTTAGAATGATTGATGATTTGGGTCAATAATTGTACTGACAAACTGAGTAATTAATTACATATAAAAGATTGTAAAACTGTTTTCCAGGAGCTACCTGGTACAGATTAGACAAGTTGCTAAAATCTAGATAGCATCAGTCATTTGCACTGAATATATGCATCATCTTAACATCATTTTTTATAAAAACTGATCAAAAGTTCATTATTAATTATAAGGGTTTTGATAGTTGTGGTAAATAAATCAGTTTTACTTTGAGTAAAAAAAGTCATGTGACTTGTAATTATGACCTACATTTGTATAATATAATTGGGATTTTGTATTGTCTGTATTGTCTGTTAACCCTTTCAACACCACAGACCTCTAAATTGGCTTACAAAAAAGTGTAGATCCAGATGAGCCGGCTCGTGACGAGCCGTCTCATCAGGATCTGCACTTTTTTCAAGTAATATGACTATTTTTAGACATAATTACCCATTTTGATAAATGAACTGATCCAAATGTAATTTTGTTATTAATTTATTGGTCTAAGAATATCATGGACCAGTCCATGTCAGTTACTTGGTGTTGAATGGGTTAACTGTCTGTTAGACAATATTCATTTGATGAAATGTATCGTTAGCTTGTAAGAACCTTCCTTGAACCATGTTACTTTGATGTCACAGCAGTAACTGTAGTCCAGTGGTAACACTGGTAATCCAGTGATCGCAGGTTCGATTCCCTGTCTGACCCTAATACAATTAACAGTCTTTCAGATGGGACGTTAAACCGAGGTCTCGTGTCGGTGCTTTACACCGAGAATGTAACAGAACCAGAGGAGATTCTGGAATGGGTCCCTGTCTGTATCATTGCACTATCCTCCAAAAATCTAAAATGACTATTCTCTTCAGGAGGCGTCACTCATATGGGCAACTGGTAGCGACGATAAATAAACGTAAAACACACGCAACTGTTGTCAACGTGCTATGTCACATTTTGTAGTATGGCATTTAACACTTGGCCAAAACCTGAAATTGCAGGTTGTTTTTTTTTGTTATAAAATTCATCTTGTTGAAAAGTGGACATTACATCTTGTGATGTTAAGCTTGAAATTACTTCAGTAGCTCCTACGCAGCCTTTAACCCTTTCAACACCACAGACCTCTAAATAGGCTTTTTGCCAGTGATATGACTATTTTTAGACATAATTACCCATTTTGATAAATGAACTTGTCCAAATGTGATTTTCTGATTCATTTATTGGTTTATGAATATCATGGACCAGTCCATGTGAGTTACTTGGTGTTGAATGGGTTAATGTTTGTTTCAATTACATAATACTGGAAGCACAGTTGTTGGGTTATAAATGTGACATGCAGATGATGTAAGAAAGTAACATAGAGTAGTAATCTGTTGTTTTTAAATTCCTATTAGCCCATTTCATTCGGGATAGATACCGTTCAAACAGTATTTGCAAAGAACATAGAGCCAGATCAACCACCACGGAATGTGCCGTCTGATCAGGCTCTATGCTGTTTGCTATTCAGATGATCTTGCTAAGACACTTGGCTATGTAGCAAACAACATAGATCCTGATCAGCACGCAGCGTCACGCTGCGGCTGATCTGGATCTATGTTGTTTGCAAAAGCCTCTAAATATATCCATAATTGAATTGGTAAATGGATTAGAATAAAATATATATTAGAACGTTGATATTTTTTTGTAGCACTTTATGGTAATGTTTTGATTTTGTTATTCTTTTGTAGCATATTTAGGTAATAGACTGGTATTCTGCAACTAATAATGCGTTATGACATTCTGAGGTTGTTGTATATAAAGTTGCTGTACTGTATTTGTTCCTCCAAAACAGTTTGTTTAGTCCCCTTTAAACATTGGAACATGGCTTTATTTTTGTCTTCGTAGATCCCTCTGTGTATGAATGGGTATTTTTTTAAAAAAATTATACATATTCGTTTTATTTTTTGAATGGATATTTTAGTAGCTAGCTAAGGGAATGATATAGCAAGGAAATGATGCTATTCATTTATTTAGTTTCTGTTATATGGTTAAAATGTCTTATATCTCTGTAAGAACCCAGCAGAGAACAATAGCTTGTAAGAACCCAGCAGAGAACAATAGCTTGATCGTTTAAACGATTGAATTACCTGTAATTATATACACATACAATAATTGTACATGTTACACACTTATATACACATACAATAATTGTACAAGTGACACACATATATACACATACAATAATTGTACACGTTACACAATTATATACACATACAATATTACACAATTATATACACATACAATAATTGTACACGTGACACACATATATACACATACAATAATTGTACACGTTACACAATTATATACACATATAATAATTGTACACGTGACACACATATATACACATACAATAATTGTACACGTGACACACATATATACACATACAATAATTGTACACGTTACACAATTATATACACATATAATAATTGTACACGTGACACACATATATACACATACAATAATTGTACACATGACACACATATATACACATAATAATTGTACACGTGACACACATATATACACATACAATAATTGTACACGTGACACACATATATACACATACAATAATTGTACACGTTACACAATTATATACACATATAATAATTGTACACGTGACACACATATATACACATACAATAATTGTACACATGACACACATATATACACATAATAATTGTACACGTGACACACATATATACACATACAATAATTGTACACGTGACACACATATATACACATACAATAATTGTACACGTTACACAATTATATACACATATAATAATTGTACACGTGACACACATATATACACATACAATAATTGTACACATGACACACATATATACACATAATAATTGTACACGTGACACACATATATACACATACAATAATTGTACACGTGACACACATATATACACATACAATAATTGTACACGTTACACAATTATATACACATACAATAATTGTACACTTTACACAAGTGGCATAATACAATTGCTTTTTTCTCCTTTCATATATAAACTTTGAAGACTAACTACTATTCAATGTGCAAACTAAACTTACAAAAATGCCTCAAAATGTCATGATGCTTTATGTATGATATTAATAATTAATGAAATATAACACAATATAAAACAATTAATTAAAAAAATGTGGAAGTGTTTGTGTATTTCAAGCATATACTCCTAGCTTATTATCATAGATTTATCTTACGTTTCTCTTCTGACTTTTCTAACACTGTCATGGACTCTCAGTGCACGCTGTTCCGAAATGAGAAAAACCAAATTTTGCCAGGAACCATTTTCGTTGAATATCTTAGTTGAGAACATTTTAAAGATTTATTTAGGAACCAAAAGAAAGCTGTCTGAAATGTAATTTTAGAACCTGTGTTTGAATGCCAATAAAAGCATTGAGGCTTTCGTTGTGATTACAAGGTTCTGTAGTCCAGTGGTTAACACGATGGACTGGTAATCCAGGGATCGCAGGTTCGATCGCACTGTCTGACCCTAATAAAATTAACAGTCTTTCAGATGGGACATTAAACTGAGGTCTCGTGTTGGTGCTTTACACCGTGCACGTAAAAGAACAAGAGGAGATTCTGGAATGGGTTTTTGTCTGTATCATTGTACTATCCTCCAAAAATCTAAAATTACTAATCTCTTGAGGAGGCGTTGCTCATATGTGCAACTGGTAGCGACGATAAATAAACGTAAAACACAAATTGTGATTAGTCTTAAAATGTTGAGCGTTTTACGAGAAATATGTTTGACTCGTTTTGAGGAACTTGGAAACAGATTGTGCATTGAGAATCTGTTAATGCATTCTCGCTATTGCTCTCTGCACTAACACATTTTGTTATAACACAGATATTCACTTGGACTTCCCCGACGGGTACGATAGCAACTTGGTCATCTTGTTAGGTACGGAATTCTCCAGTCTTCCCTGTACACTTTTCAGTCATAAGCAGATGTGTTTGGATAATTTGTGTTACAATTTTCCTGTTGTTTTATTTCCAAACAAAAGAAGACGAAATATTGTTAGAGAGGAAGAAAGTCTTCTTCTAGTTCTAAAATCCATAAAATATATTGTCAATGGGGTTTAATGGCCACAAATCAGATTTATTGAGAACCAGTCTGATTTTATGGGCACCAGTTAATAATAATTGTATTGGGCACCAGTTAGTAATGGCCACTAGTCTGATTTATTGGGAACCAGTCAGTTTTAGTGGGCACCAGATAATTGTATTGGACACCGCTCGCCCATATGGTTCGCCGGAGGCGTGGATAAATAAGCTCGATCATCATCAGTATTGGACACCTGTCAGTAATGATCACAAGTCAGTCTTAATGGGCACTGCATCAGTTTTAATATGCAGCAATTAAGTTTTAATTGGCAGCAGTCAGATTCAATGGGCATCTGTCAGTTTTAATGGGGAGCATCAGGAATGAGGTGTTTAATCTAATGTTGTAAACATTTTGTTTTTAACAATGGAGCTAATACAAATTTGTATCAAAGAAAAATTTGTTAGAGAACTTATAGAAGTATGTCAAAAGGTAGGTAATGGTGGTATGTGTGGTCTGGCCATGTTCACTAGGCATTAACGGTACTTTGTATGGTCTTAGTAATGGATTAAGAACTATACATAAAATATATATAGAGCATTATTCATTATTATATAGCATTTAATATACCTATCTATAAGTGTGTAGTTCCTGCACAGTGTAACCAGTCTACACAGAGACACCCTTCCACTACATCCTATATACTTCCTGTAACACAGTCTATACTTTAATGTGTAATATACCTATCTATAAGTGTGTAGTTCCTGTACAGTGTAACCAGTCTACACAGAGACACCCTTCCACTACATCCTATATACTTCCTGTAACACAGTCTATACTTTAATGTGTAATATACCTATCTATAAGTGTGTAGTTCCTGTACAGTGTAACCAGTCTACACAGAGACACCCTTCCACTACATCCTATATACTTCCTGTAACACAGTCTATACTTTAATGTGTAATATACCTATCTATAAGTGTGTAGTTCCTGTACAGTGTAACCAGTCTACACAGAGACACCCTTCCACTACATCCTATATACTTCCTGTAACACAGTCTATACCATAATGATCTAATTGTGCAATACAGTCTTAAGCAGGCAGCCAAGGAAATCACAGAAAGTGGCTGCTTAGCAAAGGTGACTGCTTAATAGATGGAACATGTATAATAAAACAACATAGTGGCAATTGGGAAACTGGCTGCTTAATACAGGTTGGTTGCTTAATAGAGGTGACCACTAAAACAGGTTTGACTGTATACATATAACAGATATCATTCATTTTAACAGTATGTGTATATTTAGCATGTGATTGTGTTTTACTGTCTTGATCCTCTATCCAACACAAAAACTGTGACTTGCTTCAATTTTGTGTATCCCATAGCTACATGTTTTGAATAATGGTTATTATTATTATTTAAAAGAACTCGTCCATAAAATAGACGACACTGTGCAATCCCTGCTATGGTGTTAAACTGCTAATTGGATGATATACAAGATCCGATTGATGTCGTATCATCAATAAACGCCATGAAACAAACACCTGATTGTGCGCTTGCCACCCATCTAATCAGCCATAAATTGATCCATCGCATTTAGGTTTTATTCATGTAGGTTTTATCTGTAAGACAATAGGTGATACGGTAATGCGCTTTTTGCGCTATAGGGGATACGGTAATGCACTTTTTGCGCTATAGGGGATACGGTAATGCGCTTTTTGCGCTATAGGGGATACGGTAATGCGCTTTTTGCGCTATAGGGGATACGGTAATGCACTTTTTGCGCTATAGGGGATAGGGTAATGCACTTTTTGCGCTATAGGGGATACGGTAATGCGCTTTTTGCACTATAGGGGGATATGGTAATGCGCTTTTCGCGCTATGCCAAACAATTTAAGTAGCCTAGTAATGTGCAACATTAACATGTATATATTATTAAAAACAAAATCCTCATTTAAATTGTATTAACTCTTTCCACGCTAGCTGTGAAAATAACAGTCAAATAATTCATGCAATTTCGTAGCGACACAATTCTAATGGTATTCCATGACATATTTCCAGAGTTTTCAGTTACAATTATGAAAAACAGATTAATGAATTGTCGTCTGCTACAATTATTTGACCTTTAGCCTTTATTTTAACCAGCATGCAAAGAGTTAATCAATTCTATTAGACAATTCAAGTACTAACCAACATGGCTGCTTTGCTACATATACTAATTAATTCTTACTTGTGCATTTAATATATGTGTGTACTTGTGCATTTAATATATGTGTGTACTTGTGCATTTAATATATGCGTGTACTTGTGCATTTAATAAATGTGTGTACTTGTGCATTTAATATATGTGTGTACATGTGTATTTAATATATGTGTGTACTTGTGCATTTAATATATGTGTGTACTTGTGTATTTAATATAAATGTGTACTTGTACACTTAATATCAATGTGTACTTGTGCATTTAATATACATGTGTACTTGTGCATTTAATATATGTGTGTACTTGTGCATTTAATATATGTGTGTACTTGTGTATTTAATATATGTGTGTACTTGTGCATTTAATATATGTGTGTACTTGTGCATTTAATATATGTGTGTACTTGTGCATTTAATATATGTGTGTACTTGTGCATTTAATATACGTATGTACTTGTGCATTTAATATATGTGTGTACTTGTGCATTTAATATATGTGTGTACTTGTGCATTTAATATATGTGTGTACTTGTGCATTTAATATATGTGTGTACTTGTGCATTTAATATATGTGTGTACTTGTGCATTTAATATACATGTGTACTTGTGCATTTAATATACGTATGTACTTGTGCATTTAATATACATGTGTACATGTGCATTTAATATATGTGTGTACATGTGTATTTAATATACGTGTGTACTTGTGCATTTATTTGAGATTTTATTCTTACTCTGTTGTGCTGTTTATGAAAGGTTTAAGCAATCATTCCATATTCTGCAGGTTTTGTAGCAATCCATATCACTTTATCGCAGGCAGTGGTTCTATATTATAATTGGTTGTCCTTAATTGCAATAATCCTACATGATTAAAGCGACATTACATCGCAAAAAGCAAATAAAATGCATTTTTTTCACGTATAAATGCATTGCTACTACAAATTCTTCCGAATACATTCGAACACTAACATTGAATCAATAAACAGTGTTTTTGTAGATTGAAAGTATGATTTGATATAACGGTCATCCACGCTTCTGACTTGACGTTTGTTTTTGTCATCGGAGTCAATACTAATCACGAGATAATGTCGTTTAGAGATAATTTAACTAAAAATAGTCTACAAATAAATAGGCACAAATGTGAGATAAAACGGTAAATCTGTACCATAAATCGTGTTATTCAGGATACACTAGTTGTATTACGCATGGATGTTTACATTATTTTGTTATGTCAACAAACCGCGTATATGACGTTTGTTTATTAGTTGAAATACTCCGTATTTGAGGCAACTATTTGGAAAAAAATTATACAGTATAATAGGAAATTACATTCTGTAGAAATTTGTGTTTTCACTGATGTAGTGTCGCTTTAACAAAAAATATACAACACATAATGTTAATGTTGTAACCAATTCTCATGGCTTCAGATACATAATAATGTATTTATGTATACATGTATGTATGAAGTACAGTCCGCCTCCGTGGTCGAGTGGTTAAGGTCGCTGACTTGTATACCACTGTAACCTATCATAACTGATGGTCACGGGTTCGAGCCCCGCTCAGGCAGTGTCTCATTTATATGAAAAAGTTGGCAGTTTCGTACGGAGGTTGGTGCACCCAAGTACTGGTTAACCGTTGGAGCCTGCCCAGGAAAGGTGTTGTTAGATAAACTGCACGCCGGCGATATAGCCCAAAATGGTGCTGATGCAGGCGTAAAACCCGATATATAACATATAACATAATGTATGAAGTACAGTATGAAACAAGTTCATGCAATAAATATCCTTCAAGCGCCATCCTATGATTCAATTGGAAACGGGAGATAACTGTTCTGGCTGGAGCAAGGCTCTCCCCGGGTTCGTGTCAAAAGAATTACACCTTGAGGATAAATATGGCAGACGATTGATACCTTTTCATTCATAGCAGCATACATGCATGATGCCACCAGCATGAGTATTGTCATGTTACAGTAGAGTATGCTAGATGTAAATTTACAACATCGTGACAAAATGCACAAATTGATACTACCATATATTTAGCTATGTCCTATCAGTCTGTATGTGTGATGTCTAATTGTTGACTTATTTCATGTAGGTCAGTATGTGTGGTGTCTAATTGTTGACCTATTTCATGTAGAGCAGTATGTGTGGTGTCTAATTGTTGATCTGTTTCATGTAGGTCAGTATGTGTTGTCTATTTGTTGACCTATTTCATGTAGGTCAGTATGTGTGGTGTCTAATTGTTGACTTATTTCATGTAGGTCAGTATGTGTGGTGTCTAATTGTTGATCTATTTCATGTAGGTCAGTATGTGTGGTGCCTGCTCTGTAAGTATTGGATTCTCGTCTGTGTTACCATGATGCTGCTGATCTCTCTGCAAGAAGTGGTCATCTACAGAATCATCTATATGATACTTATCCTGGCCTTCATTCTTACATTCCAGGTAATTCTACTACTACTATATTTGAAAACATTGATTATTTTAGGATTCCTGCTGACCAGACTTCGTTGATTGTTGATAATATTATCCCCCCACACCACCCCCTTGGTGAAGGGATATCGTTTCCGTCTGTCCGGCCGAAACAGTATCTTATAAAAAGCAATAGAATTTAATTATGGGATCAACAGATCACAGCAAAGGCTTGAAAGTATAATCTAGGATTCAAACCCAAGTCACTATAGCAATGTTGCCTAGCAACAAGAAATCTGACCACACTACTTATTGCACTATCTCCATAACTACCACATTAATGCTCATAGTCCTATGTTCATTGCATCTGAGTGGATGTTCATATGCTTATCTAGAACAACCAGCTAGCACTGTTTCTTCAAATATGCCAAGTGAATATGTGTAATTAGTTTTACATTATGACAAGTAAGTGTGGACATTTTTGGAGACTTGTTTTAGATCATAATCCCCAGTATAGGACTATGGAGACATACCATATTGTTTTTTTTCAGTATACCTATAGACTATATAAACTTGTTTTATTTCAGCTGGCCTATAGACTATATAAACCTGTTTTATTTCAGCTGGCCTATAGACTATAGAAACTTGTGTTTATTTCATCTGGCCTATAGACTATCGAGACTTGTTTGATTTCAGTATGCCTATAGACTATATAAACTTGTTTTATTTCATCTGGCCTATAGACTATAGAAACTTGTTTTATTTCAACTGGCCTATAGACTATAGAAACTTTGTTTTATTTCAGCTGGCCTATAGACTATAGAAACTTGTTTTATTTTAGCTGGCCTATAGACTATAGAAACTTTGTTTATTTCAGCTGGCCTATAGAAACTTGTTTGACTTCATCTGGCCTATTGACTATAGAAACTTGTTTTATTTCAGTATGCCTATAGACTATAGAAACTTGTTTTATTTCAGTATGCCTATAGACTATAGAAACTTGTTTTATTTCAGTTTACTTATAGACTTGTGTCCTTGTTTTATTTCAGCTGGCCTATCGTCTATGGAGACTGACCATGTTTTTGTTTTGGTGGGTTGCCATCATCTATTCCATGGCTGTGCTTATCATACTCTACACATACCAGTTTGAGAATATTGCGGAACAATGGAGAAATACTACCAAATTGTCGGATAAAACGTATGTACTTTTACTTGTGCGAGTGAGTGGTTAAAGTCATTAAAATCACTGGTCCCCCACCCCCACCACTATAGCTTCGAATCCCACTGTGGGTGTTGAGTTTATTGTCAGAAAGTTATCCAGCTGGCTTTTGGAACGTTGGTGGGTCTACCCGTCATCCGGGGGTTTTCTCACCAATGCCCATTGATTGGGAGGCAGGGAATTCAGTACCAAACAGGTTGCTATGTAACAAGCTGATCAGCCATGTTGGAATGCAGCAATCAATACCAGTAACCCTGCAGTTATGGAGTTTTGAAATAAATCTGATTATTTTAAATAAATCTGATTAAATAAATCTGATTATTTTAAATAAATCTGATTATTTTAAATAAATCTGATTAAATAAATCTGATTATTTTAAATAAATCTGATTATTTTAAATAAATCTGATTAAATAAATCTGATTATTTTAAATAAATCTTATTAAATAAATCTGATTATTTTAAATAAATCTGATTATTTTAAATAAATCTGATTATTTTAAATAAATCTGATTATTTTAAATAAATCTGATTATTTTAAATAAATCTGATTATTTTGCAATTTCCAATCACTAACTTCCACTATTTACCATTCAATCATTACTAAACATTGTCACAGTGTGTCTAATGATACCTTATGATATGTGGAAGTCGTAATAGCGCAGTGGTAGCACGTTAGCTTCAGGTACGAAAGGCCCGTAGTTCGAGCCCCGCTGGAGCCGTTACGATTGTGCCCTTAGGCAAGGCATTTAAGTTCCACATTGCCTCTTCTCTCTCCCTCGTGGCGATGGATTCCATCAGGAATGAGGTCTCGAGAGTGATTAATATAAGTTGTTATAACTTGTTTCGCAATCGAGCTAAAATAAATTTGCATAAACTAAAATGATACCTTTAAGTATCTTATTAAAATGATGGTATTTCTTCAATTCTCGACTGATATCGGCCGAATTTCATAACATTTTAAAGGACAGATTTTTGTTTCATAAACATTTCTTGTTTATTTCAGCTTGGCAGATATAGGTCTGGAGAAGTTTGACACGGCGGGGTTGTTTATTCGCCTCCTCACACCTACAAGCTTCCTTATCTTCATTATTATACAAGTTCGCTACTTCCACACACCCTTCCTACAGCTCAGTGATCTCGACAGATACAAGTGAGTCAATCTTTACACGTTCTACAGTGCTTTGTGATCTCGACAGATACAAGTGAGTCAATCTTTACATGTTCTACAGCTCAGTGTTCTCGACAGATACAAGTGAGTCAATCTTTACATGTTCTACAGCTCAGTGTTCTCGACAGATACAAGTGAGTCAATCTTTACATGTTCTACAGCTCAGTGTTCTCGACAGATACAAGTGAGTCAATCTTTACATGTTCTACAGCTCAGTGTTCTCGACAGATACAAGTGAGTCAATCTTTACATGTTCTACAGCTCAGTGTTCTCGACAGATACAAGTGAGTCAATCTTTACATGTTCTACAGCTCAGTGTTCTCGACAGATACAAGTGAGTCAATCTTTACATGTTCTACAGCTCAGTGTTCTCGACAGATACAAGTGAGTCAATCTTTACATGTTCTACAGCTCAGTGTTCTCGACAGATACAAGTGAGTCAATCTTTACATGTTCTACAGTACTTTGATCTTTTGACAGATAAAAGTGAATCAATATTTACACGTTCCACAGCTCAGTGTTCTCGACAGATACAAGTGAGTCAATCTTTACACGTTCTACAGCTCAGTGTTCTCGACAGATACAAGTGAGTCAATCTTTACACGTTCTACAGCTCAGTGTTCTCGACAGATACAAGTGAGTCAATCTTTACACGTTCTACAGCTCAGTGATCTCGACAGATACAAGTGAGTCAATATTTACACGCATGTTAGTGGGTTTCTCGAGGATGACTCAGCTTTACAAATTTACAAAAGTAGGTATCAATTTTCACTGTAACAACATGTCTATACATGTGCTGCATAATCCAACAGTAACACATGTACATGTACCGTATAATCTAATTAATTGCAATTTCCGTACTTAACTTCAATATAATCATGTTAACCAAGATATTTAAATCTAATATGATATCAATACATTCCCCATTAGAAGCAGTGCTAAATTTGCAACGTCCCGGTGTATTGAAATCTGTATAACATTTACAGAGTAATTTCGTGAGCTTGATTGCTACTACGAGAGCATGACATTTGGCGAAAGTTGTCAAGTCTCGCGACTCAGTTCCATTCTGTCTTGAAAATGTCAAAATGGCAGAATTTCAAATCTGGTTTAACGAATATGTAATGCCACTGCCATTAGTTGAAGAATAATGAACGTAGCTATTTGAATTTGGACGCCAGATAATTAACGTAATCTCTGAATCCATTATTATTGCAGTAATTCACATTTCCTACTCTGAATGCAAAACATCCCACTGAATCGCTGCAAGTTTGTTTTGTGAGATTCGGTGATATGTTAAGATGATTTTCATTGGCTTATTTCTTTAATGAGCTAATGAATTATTCATGTTAAGCGTTAGGATAATTTGAATTGCAGCATTCGGCTAAATGAGTTTTGATACATCGTGTCAGCTGTTTAATTCTTAAATAAATCAGCATGAAATATGTGAGACATGTTGTCTGTATTTGCTTTAGAAATGGCGATAACGATGCACCTACTACAGCTATGTTAGCAGCGACGAATCCCGACACGACGGATACTGAGTGTGGTGATGATAGCAAGAAGCAGACAGGTATGCACTAGGAAAATTGTTAGCTCATGGTTGGTATAGATGGTCAGTCAGTGCCCTTCGACTGGGGTCAGTCGCTTTCAACAATTTGCTTCAAATTAATGACGTTCCCTGAATTTGCTTTGTCAATTTCAACGAAACTTGCTATGTAGCATCAGGGCTATTTTCAAAAGTAGCTAACATATTAATGTTCTGAAATCCGAGATGGCTGTCTTCTTGAAAATGTCATTTTAGACTGCTTTGTTGGCTTGATCAATTATCTCCCAGCCATTTTCAGTGACTTTAACCCTTTCAACACCACAGACCTCTAAATAGGCTTACAAAAAGTGTAGATCCAGATGAGCCGGCTCGTGACGAGCCGTCTCATCAGGATCTGCACTTTTTTCAAGTAATATAACTATTTTTAGAATTTTTTTTACCCATTTTGATAAATGAACTGATCCAAATGTAATTTTGTTATTAATTTATTGGTCTAAAAATATCATGGACCAGTCCATGTGAGTTACTTGGTGTTGAATGGGTTAACTCACTTGCCACTCACTGCTGTAGGTTCCAATTTCTTGGCTGTCCAATTAGCACAGTTGTTAGCGCGCTCACTTCTCACCAATGCAACCTGGGTTCGATCCTCGGACCGGGAAGTATGTGAAATGGTACAGTGGTCGCCAGATCGGACAGGTGGTTTTCTCCAGGTATTCCGGTTTCCTCCCACACGAATGACCACCATTTACGCTTACATCCGCCCCAACGAGAGTGATTAATATAAGTTGTTAAAACTTGCTTCGCAATCGTTATAAATAAATAAAGTTTAAACAAGTGTACAGATGGGTATTAGTTAGTAAATGATATGTAGGATGTGAAGAAGCTATCCATCTGGCCTGCGGAAAGTTGGTGGTTCTACAGTAGTGCACTGTCATTTCTGAAATAATACTGAAGAGGTACCTAGTGTCTTTCTCCTCCAATAACATCAGTTGGAGAGTCACTATGCTCAACCTGTCAATGACTTTCTCGCCCAAGCAAACTCCTCAGTTGGAGTCACTATGCTCAACCTGTCCTATGACTTTCTCGCCCAAGCAAACAATCAAACCCAACTGTCTAGCTGAGATCATTATACAATGTTAAATTACGTGCATCTAGTCGGTGTTGTGGACCATTTCAATGGTTTATTTTGTGAAATAAAAGATATTTGAAAAATTCAATTTTTACGTATGGGTAGCAATGCTGCTACACATTCTAACATTATACTTTGTATGCTTATGTTCATTTGGTAAACAGTGTTTTTTTTTTGCGATAACAAAAACTCGAAACCGAAAGTAGGACTTTCCGAGTCGATCGGTCATGCACTTGTTTACAACCGGAACGCATCGTAAGCTCTTGTTTGCATTCGGAATGCATCGTCCCCATTTGTCCTACATTGTCTTTTTTAATTAAATTACTTGATATGTTGATTCATACCTCTGTTAGCTAAGTCTTTTAGGGACATTTCTACATCCCCGCGAGGGGTTCGACATTAGAGGAAGATAGATAGATAGTCTTTCATGTTCATAATATATACGTTGTTTTCTACATCCTCTGTCGTTTCACGCATGCGCGCTGTGCGTGTTTACATTTCGTGTGTTGATAAACAAATTCGCGTATACGACGGTTTAAATTTATTGGAATTTTTATCGTTTCTGAGCGACTATTTCGATTTTTGTAAACACGCACACATTAGTATTTATATTTTACCCAAAACATCCTTTATTACGATGTAATGCTGCTTTAACAAATGATAAATAAAACAATCTAATTGTTTCATTTATTAACCTGTTGAATCAAAATCCTGTAACTAAACAACATGTTTGTGAGATGAATGTATTGGACAATGAGACGAATGTGTTGGTCAGTGAGATGGATATGTTGGTCAGTGAGATGGGTGTGTTGGTCAGTGAGATGAATGTATTGGACAATGAGACAAATGTGTTGGTCAGTGAGATGGGTGTGTTGGTCAGTGAGATGAATGTATTGGACAATGAGACGAATGTGTTGGTCAGTGAGATGAATGTATTGGACAATGAGACGAATGTGTTGGTCAGTGAGATGGGTGTGTTGGTCAGTGAGATGAATGTATTGGACAATGAGACGAATGTGTTGGTCAGTGAGATGGGTGTGTTGGTCAGTGAGATGAATGTATTGGACAATGAGACGAATGTGTCGGTCAGTGAGATGGGTGTGTTGGTCAGTGAGATGAATGTATTGGACAATGAGACGAATGTGTCGGTCAGTGAGATGGGTGTGTTGGTCAGTGAGATGAATGTATTGGACAATGAGACGAATGTGTTGGTCAGTGAGATGGGTGTGTTGGTCAGTGAGATGAATGTATTGGACAATGAGACGAATGTGTTGGTCAGTGAGATGGGTGTGTTGGTCAGTGAGATGAATGTATTGGACAATGAGACGAATGTGTTGGTCAGTGAGATGGGTGTGTTGGTCAGTGAGATGAATGTATTGGACAATGAGACGAATGTGTCGGTCAGTGAGATGGGTGTGTTGGTCAGTGAGATGAATGTATTGGACAATGAGACGAATGTGTTGGTCAGTGAGATGGGTGTGTTGGTCAGTGAGATGGATGTGTTGGTCAGTTAGATGGATATGTTGGTCAGTTAGATGGATATGTTGGTCAGTTAGATGGATGGGTTGGTCAGTTAGATGGATGTGTTGGTCAGTGAGATGGATGTGTTGGTCAGTGAGATGGATGTGTTGGTCAGTGAGATGGATATGTTGGTCAGTTAGATGGATGTGTTGGTCAGTTAGATGGATGTGTTGGTCAGTTAGATGGATGTGTTGGTCAGTGAGATGGATGTGTTGGTCAGTGAGATGGATATGTTGGTCAGTTAGATGGATGTGTTGGTCAGTGAGATGGATGTGTTGGTCAGTTAGATGGATATGTTGGTCAGTTAGATGGATGTGTTGGTCAGTTAGATGGATATGTTGGTCAGTTAGATGGATGTGTTGGTCAGTGAGATGGATGTGTTGGTCAGTTAGATGGATGTGTTGGTCAGTGAGATATGTTGGTCAGTGAGATAAGTTTGTCAGTGAGATATGTTGGTCAGTGAGATAAGTTTGTCAGTGAGACGTTAGTTTCCCTATATCACAACTTTCTCAATTGGTAAAATATTGAGTTGAAATTGTCAGAATTTGCTGCATAGTCTAGTCATTTGAAAACTGTAATGAGTGCCCTTTCTGTACGTCGCCGGCCATTTTCTTTTCTTTATTACGTGGCAATATATCCCAGTATATTCAAAGACCTTCTTGTATACATAGTTCCCACGGCCTGTGAAAATAGTCAAATACACTGATAAGATCTTATCTTGGCAGCCATTTTGACCGACAAGATTTATTAACTCTTTCAACAACTGACATGGACTTGTCCATGATATTCTTAGACCAATAAATGAATAAGAAAATTACATTCGGACCAGTTCATTTATCAAGATGGGTAATTTTGTCTAAAATTAGTAATACTACTTGCAAAAAGTGCAGATCCTGATGAGACGGCTCGTGACGAGCCGGCTCATCTGGATCTACACTTTTTGTAAGCCTATATAGAGGTCTGTGGTGATGAAAGGGTTAACGACAATTTCATGATTTTACTAGTAATTCTTTAATTGCAATAACTTTATTAATTTTGGTTTCTTAATATAAAATTTGGTATGATTTTAAAGGTATTATGCATAAATGCATTTTTTAAATATTAATTTATTTTTTGACAATGATGTATGGATGATAAATTATAAGAACTTAACTTGCACCTATTTTTGAAAGTCTATTTCACAGTTGAAATATTAATATACAGGTAAATTATTATTTATTCGTTATTGATAAGAAATTTGTGAAATGATACAAAAAAATATGTCCATTGAGAGCTTTCCAACAGTGTATGAACCATGGTGATGGGATGAAAAATAAATATTTTATGAAGAAAACAAAATTACGCTACTATATATTATATATAATATCTGATCTACTTTGCCAATCAAAATAGCAGCCACAGTAGGAATGATGACGTCACATGGGAACTATGTATAGCGTAATATGATATTGCAACTTCCCAATATATGTTCCATTTGCAGATCTACGGCATAAATGTCTGAATAAGTTCCTGAAACTGTGGATAACAGCAAACAGCATGTGGGGGACATTGACGTGGTTTCTATGGAGACTGGCAGAGATACATGTCATAAAAGTCGTGGCATTTGTCATTATCATGGTGGCCATAAACGAGGTAAGAAATCAGTATTATTGGGTGGTAACGGCCTGGAGTTCGAGCCCCACTAGAGCCGTTTAAGATTGTGTCATTAGGCAAGGCATTTAAATTCCACATTGCCTCTTCTATCCCTCAGGAATGAGGTCTCGAGAGTGATTAATATAAGTTGCAAGAACTTGTTTCACAATCGAGCTAAAATAAATTTGTATTAACTTATAAATGGTTGTTCAATAGCTTGCTGAGTTTAAGAACATTTCATAAAATAAGTTCAAGGGTTATCAAGCTCTCTCGTCTGTTAAGGTGTTCTCTTAGCAGACCTTCTGAAGATACAGTACAAATGTATAGTGACCGCCTCTGTGGTCGAGTGGTTTAGGTCTCAGACTTCTATGCCACTGTAACCTATCATCACTGATGGTCACTGGTTCGAGCATCGCTCAGACCGCGTCTGTTTATATGAAAAAGTTGTCAGTTTCTTACGGAGGTTGGTGCTCCAAGTACTGGTTAACCGCTGGAGCCTGCCCAGGAAAGGTGTTGTTATGTAAACTGCCCGCCGGCGATATAGCCCAAAATGGTGCTGATGAAGGCGTAAATCTCGAACAAACAAACAAATGTATAGTAACTTAAATTATTCCCATATCTGAGAAACAAAATGTTGCATGACTTCCTAGAATGTTTGCTGAGTTCCTAGAATGCTTGCCGAGTTCCTAGAATGCTTGCTGAGTTCCTAGAATGCTTGCTGAGTTCCTAGAATGCTTGCTGAGTTCCTAGTTCAGTGCAATGTGTGTCCGGTGTGTCCTACTTGTGATTGGCTGTCCGAATAGGGCAGTGGTTAGCATGCTCGCTTCTCACCAATGCAGCCCGGGTTCGACCCTTGGACCGGGTAGTATATAAGATGGTCAGGTGCTAACCAATTCGGACAGGTGGTATATCTCTGGGTACTCCGGTTTCCTCCCACACGAATGACCACATTCACGCTTTCATCCTCGCCAACGAGGGTGATTAATATAAGTTTTAAAGCATGTTTCACAATTGTAGTAAAATAAATACTTTTTTTATATGTGTTTGCAGGTATTTGGATTGTGTTATTTTTAAACTCGTACAGAATCTTTCAAAAAATATCTTTAGAAATGTAACATGTCAGTCGTTCTGTATAAAATACAAATAAGATTTCTTGGAAATAGCCGTCTACCATCTACTCCATACTCGGAAAATTCTTGTCCATTATATTTGCCTGTATTTGTCTAGCACAGTGCTGAGGTTGCATAATAGATGACCCACCAAGCCAAGTGCCATCATGTGTTTGCTATGCGTACTTTACTTGTTTGTGTATATTACAGGTAACTGCAGTAAGTGCTGTGTATATAATCCTGTTTGTGTATATTACAGGTGTCTGCAGTAAGTGCTGTGTTTGTGTATATTACAGGTAACTGCAGTAAGTGCTGTGTATATAATCCTGTTTGTGTATATTACAGGTGTCTGCAGTAAGTGCTGTGTTTGTGTATATTACAGGTAACTGCAGTAAGTGCTGTGTATATAATCCTGTTTGTGTATATTACAGGTGACTGCAGTAAGTGCATGACCTGTTTGTGTATATTACAGGTAACTGCAGTAAGTGCTGTGTATATAATCCTGTTTGTGTATATTACAGGTGTCTGCAGTAAGTGCTGTGTTTGTGTATATTACAGGTAACTGCAGTAAGTGCTGTGTATATAATCCTGTTTGTGTATATTACAGGTGACTGCAGTAAGTGCGGTGTATGTAATCCTGTTTGTGTATATTACAGGTGACTGCAGTAAGTGCTGTGTATGTCATCCTGTTTGTGTATATTACAGGTGACTGCAGTAAGTGCTGTATATGTCATCCTGCTTGTGTATATTACAGGTGACTGCAGTAAGTGCTGTATATATAATCCTGCTTGTGTATATTACAGGTGACTGCAGTAAGTGCTGTGTATACAATCCTGTTTGTGTATATTACAGGTGACTGCAGTAAGTGCAGTGTATGTAATCCTGTTTGTGTATATTACAGGTGACTGCAGTAAGTGCTGTGTATGTCATCCTGTTTGTGTATATTACAGGTGACTGCAGTAAGTGCGGTGTTTGTGTATATTACAGGTGACTGCAGTAAGTGCGGTGCTTGTGTATATTACAGGTGACTGCAGTAAGTGCTGTGTATATAATCCTGCTTGTGTATATTACAGGTGACTGCAGTAAGTGCTGTATATGTCATCCTGCTTGTGTATATTACAGGTGACTGCAGTAAGTGCTGTATATGTCATCCTGCTTCTGTATATTACAGGTGACTGCAGTAAGTGCTGTGTATGTCATCCTGTTTGTGTATATTACAGGTGACTGCAGTAAGTGCTGTGTATGTAATCCTGTTTGTGTATATTACAGGTGACTGCCGTAAGTGCTGTGTATGTCATCCTGTTTGTGTATATTACAGGTGACTGCAGTAAGTGTGGTGTATGTCATCCTGTTTGTGTATATTACAGGTGACTGCAGTAAGTGCTGTATATATAATCCTGTTTGTGTATATTACAGGTGACTGCAGTAAGTGCGGTATATGTCATCCTGCTTGTGTATATTACAGGTGACTGCAGTAAGTGCTGTATATGTCATCCTACCTCTGTATATTACAGGTGACTGCAGTAAGTGCTGTATATGTCACCCTGCTTATGTATATTACAGGTGACTTCAGTAAGTGCTGTATATGTCATCCTGCTTGTGTATATTACAGGTGACTGCAGTAAGTGCGGTGTATATAATTCTACTTATGTATATTACAGGTGACTGCAGTAAGTGCTGTGTATGTCATCCTGTTTGTGTATATTACAGGTGACTGCAGTAAGTGCTGTGTATGTCATCCTGCGTGTGTATATTACAGGTGACTGCAGTAAGTGCGGTGTATGTAATCCTGCTTGTGTATATTACAGGTGACTGCAGTAAGTGCTGTGTATGTCATCCTGCATGTGTATATTACAGGTGACTGCAGTAAGTGCTGTGTATGTCATCCTGTTTGTGTATATTACAGGTGACTGCAGTAAGTGCGGTATATGTCATCCTGCTTGTGTATATTACAGGTGACTGCAGTAAGTGCTGTATATGTCATCCTACCTCTGTATATTACAGGTGACTGCAGTAAGTGCTGTATATGTCACCCTGCTTATGTATATTACAGGTGACTTCAGTAAGTGCTGTATATGTCATCCTGCTTGTGTATATTACAGGTGACTGCAGTAAGTGCGGTGTATATAATTCTACTTATGTATATTACAGGTGACTGCAGTAAGTGCTGTGTATGTCATCCTGTTTGTGTATATTACAGGTGACTGCAGTAAGTGCTGTGTATGTCATCCTGCGTGTGTATATTACAGGTGACTGCAGTAAGTGCGGTGTATGTAATCCTGCTTGTGTATATTACAGGTGACTGCAGTAAGTGCTGTGTATGTCATCCTGCATGTGTATATTACAGGTGACTGCAGTAAGTGCTGTGTATGTCATCCTGTTTGTGTATATTACAGGTGACTGCAGTAAGTGCTGTGTATATAATTCTACTTATGTATATTACAGGTGACTGCAGTAAGTGTGGTGTATGTGATCCTGCTTGTGTATATTACAGATGACTGCAGTAAGTGCTGTGTATGTCATCATGCTTGTGTATATTACAGGTGACTGCAGTAAGTGCGGTGTATGTGATCCTGTTTGTGTATATTACAGGTGACTGCAGTAAGTGCTGTATATGTCATCCTGTTTGTGTATATTACAGGTGACTGCAGTAAGTGCTGTGTATATAATCCTGTTTGTGTATATTACAGGTGACTGCAGTAAGTGCTGTATATGTAATCCTGCTTGTGTATTTTTCAGGTGACTGCAGTAAGTGCTGTGTATATAATTCTACTTATGTATATTACAGGTGACTGCAGTAAGTGCTGTATATGTCATCCTGTTTGTGTATATTACAGGTGACTGCAGTAAGTGCTGTGTATGTCATCCTGCATGTGTATATTACAGGTGACTGCAGTAAGTGCTGTGTATGTCATCCTGTTTGTGTATATTACAGGTGACTGCAGTAAGTGCTGTGTATATAATTCTACTTATGTATATTACAGGTGACTGCAGTAAGTGCGGTGTATGTGATCCTGCCTGTGTATATTACAGGTGACTGCAGTAAGTGCTGTGTATGTCATCATGTTTGTGTATATTACAGGTGACTGCAGTAAGTGCTGTGTATGTCATCCTGCTTGTGTATATTACAGGTGACTGCAGTAAGTGCTGTGTATGTCATCCTGCTTGTGTATATTACAGGTGACTGCAGTAAGTGCTGTGTATATGTAATCCTGCTTGTGTATATTACAGGTGACTGCAGTAAGTGCTGTGTATGTAATCCTGTGTGTGTATATTACAGGTGACTGCAGTAAGTGCTGTGTATATGTAATCCTGCTTGTGTATATTACAGGTGACTGCAGTAAGTGCTGTGTATGTCATCCTGTTTGTGTATATTACAGATGACTGCAGTAAGTGCTGTGTATGTCATCCTGTTTGTGTATATTACAGGTGACTGCAGTAAGTGCGGTGTATGTAATCCTGTTTGTGTATATTACAGGTGACTGCAGTAAGTGCTGTGTATATGTAATCCTGCTTGTGTATATTACAGGTGACTGCAGTAAGTGCTGTGTATATGTAATCCTGCTTGTGTATATTACAGGTGACTGCAGTAAGTGCTGTGTATATAATCCTGTTTGTGTATATTACAGGTGACTGCAGTAAGTGCTGTGTATATAATCCTGTTTGTGTATATTACAGGTGACTGCAGTAAGTGCTGTGTATGTAATCCTGTTTGTGTATATTACAGGTGACTGCAGTAAGTGCTGTGTATGTAATCCTGTTTGTGTATATTACAGGTGACTGCAGTAAGTGCTGTGTATGTAATCCTGTTTGTGTATATTACAGGTGACTGCAGTAAGTGCTGTGTATATAATCCTGTTTGTGTATATTACAGGTGACTGCAGTAAGTGCTGTGTATGTCATCCTGCTTGTGTATATTACAGGTGACTGCAGTAAGTGCGGTGTATGTCATCCTACTAAGTCTACTGCTACCCCTGACCGGCTGCCACTTCCTGCTCTCTCACATTGCTCAGTTATGGACGGCTCTGGTACTGCTATCTAAAATGATCTACCAGCTGGGACTCGTGGACAACAGTAGATGGTTGTCTAACTGTACGGTGCGTAGTTTATTCAGATTACCCCCATTCTGTGAGGAATCCATAACATTTTTGATCCACACGGCTTATTGCACATTTCCATAAGTTCTCCACCATGTACTTTTTTACGAAATAATATGAGATATGCGCTACCTATCAATGGGGAAAGACAATAAATGGTTAACGTCAAAATCAATTACTGAAATAGACATTATAGAAGGAATACGACTACATCCCTGCGAGGTGTTTGAGATCTTACTTGGAAGATTAAGGGGATATTTGCTTGTTTCAATGTATTATTAAATTTTATTTCAAATATATGCAAAATTATGACAATGTTTCCAATGATTCCAAATATGTTGTTTTATTATACATTTTACCTCTATTAACCCTTTCAACACCACAGGCCTCTAAATAGGCTTACAAAAAGTGTAGATCCAGATGAGCCGGCTCGTGACTAGCAAATAATAATTATTACTATATTTAGATAAAATTACCCATTTTGATAAATGAACTGGTCCAAAGGTAATTTTCTTATTAATTTATTTGTCTAAAATATCATGCACCAGTCCATGTCATTTACTTGGAGTTGAATGGGTTAAGCAGCTACCTGTGCTAAGCAGCCACTTTCTGTGATTCCCTTGGCTGGCTGCTTAAGACAGGTTTGACTGTACTCTCTATCACTCCAGATAGGTAGCCACTGCAGCTAGTGTATTCCAGCCATACTGCTATTATGAAAACTTGTGTTTCCCGAAAGATGAAAGTACCACAAAACTGAATATTAATACGAAAATGTGCAGCATTGTAAAGCTGTGCAATACTATTATTATTGATTCTAACACGACCCAGCTAATAACATACATACTTCTAGAGTAAAATCTACCTCGGGTTATTCTGCGATATACCTACCTTGAACTATGCTGCGCACGCACCGTGTTTTGGCTATTCCATTTATACAATGCGTGTAAAGTTTTATGAATGAAAGTCACGTGATGTTTGTAAATACTACCGTGGGAATTCGCGGAAGTGAGCTATTTTTAGAATCAGATAATCTCTTGTCCATCTTGTTTTTCTGTTATGTAACGTTTCAGTTACTATTCTGTACAGTTTTATTTGACAAAATAAATTAAATTATTGATCAGTTACAACATTTGTTCATTTATGCACTAGATTGATATTTTCCATCAAAAATAACATCATCACCCCTTACGCGGGAGGACATTTCGAAAGCCAAATGCAGCGGAGTAGCACTGCGTTTGAAGATAATACTCCTTTGATTCTTGTCTAAAATTATTAGAAGTAAGTCGTGTTAGAATCGAAATAATAAGTATCAACCGTGGTATATCGCAGAATAACCCGAGTTTGAAGTTCTTATGCGTAGAAATATATCACGAAGGCCGAATATTTCTTAAATATTATAAAATGTTGATTTTCGAATCAATTCAATTGCTCATTAATAAATGAATGTTACGAGCAGTATTTTATGTTTCAGGGTGATGTGTCCCATGATCCTCCTTTTGATAAGGTCATTGACAACGCTCATTGGGTCGGCATGAGGAAAACTGATTATCTTCCATACTACCTCAAGGTTAGTTAGGCATTCAATTAGGATTAGTTAGGCATTCAGTTTGGATTAGTTATGCATTCAGAAGGGATTAGTTAGGCATTCAGTTAGGATTAGTTAGGCATTCAGTCAGGATTAGTTAGGCATTCATTTAGGATTAGTTAGACATTCAGTTAGGATTAGTTAGACATTCAGTTAGGATTAGTATTCAGTTAGGATTAGTTAGGCATTCAGTCAGGATTAGTTAGGATTAGTTAGGCATTCAGTCAGGATTAGTTAGGCATTCAGTTAGGATTAGTTAGACATTCAGTTAGGATTAGTTAGGCATTCAGTCAGGATTAGTTAGGCATTCAGTTAGGATTAGTATTCAGTTAGGATTAGTTAGGCATTCAGTTAGGATTAGTTAGGCATTCAGTCAGGATTAGTTAGGCATTCAGTTAGGATTAGTTAGGCATTCAGTTAGGATTAGTTAGGCATTCAGGCAGGATTAGTTAGGCATTCAGTCAGGATTAGTTAGGCATTCAGTTAGGATTAGTTAGGCATTCAGTCAGGATTAGTTAGGCATTCAGTTAGGATTAGTATTCAGTTAGGATTAGTTAGGCATTCAGTTAGGATTAGTTAGGCATTCAGTCAGGATTAGTTAGGCATTCAGTTAGGATTAGTTAGGCATTCAGTTAGGATTAGTTAGGCATTCAGGCAGGATTAGTTATTTATAAGTCTACAGTATTGTTTGAATGCGCACACTGTCAAATTATGTCTACATTGAGTAGTGTACTGAGTCGGTATATCCAAGTGTATGGGGGAGTGTACAGGGAGTGTATGAGGGAGTGTACAGGGGGAATGTACGGGGGAGTGTAAAGGGGGAGTGTACAGGGGGAATGTACGGGGACTGTATTGCGGAGTGTACGGTAGGAGTGTACAGGGGGAGTGTACAGGGAGTGTATGAGGGGGAGTGTATGGGGAATGTACGGGGGAGTGTACAGTAGGAGTGTACAGGGGGAGTGTACAGGGAATGTATATGGGGGAGTGTATAGGGGGAATGTACGGGGGAGTGTATTGCAGAGTGTACAGGGAGTGTATAGGGGAATGTACGGGGGAGTGTACGGTAGGAGTGTACAGGGGGAATGTACGGGGGGTGTATTACGGAGTGTACGGTAGGAGTGTACAAGGGGAGTGTATGGGTGAGTGTACAGGGAGTGTATGGGGGAGTGTACGGTAGGAATGTACAGGGGGAGTGTATGGTAGGAGTGTACGGGGGAATGTACTGGGGTGTGTATGGGGGAATGTACTGGGGAGTGTACAGAATCTATATGCTAGGTGTTCAATATATCGTACCATACACTTGCATACACATGCTTCTTGCACTGCCTGATACTAATCACCCATTGCATCGATGTTTATAGGATGTAATTGATATTGTTGTTTTCAGAACTACATAGGTATTTTGTTGATCCTGGCTTTAGAGCGGATAGTGGTATACCACCAGATACAGTACTACAACCATCCAGACGTTCAGAAACCAAAGACGGGCATTATATTCACCGATGTGAAGAGAGCACAGGCTGATGATGGTGTCCTACCATGTCTGAAATATTTCCTTAATTATTTCTGTTACAAATTTGGTCTAGAGGTAAGCAGCACTTTATCTTATGATGATAAATAGAACATAGACCCCATGCTACCTATGATAAATAGAACATAGACCCCATGCTACCTATGATAAATAGAACATAGACCCCATGCTACCTATGATAAATAGAACATAGACCATGTGCTACCTATGATATATAGAACATAGACCGCATGCTACCTATGATAAATAGAACATAGACCGCATGCTACCTATGATAAATAGAACATAGACCGCATGCTACCTATGATATATAGAACATAGACCCCATGCTACCTATGATAAATAGAACATAGACCATGTGCTACCTATGATAAATAGAACATAGACCCCATGCTACCTATGATATATAGAACATAGACCACGTGCTACCTATGATATATAGAACATAGACCCCATGCTACCTATGATAAATAGAACATAGACCCCATGCTACCTATGATAAATAGAACATAGACCCCATGCTACCTATGATAAATAGAACATAGACCGCATGCTACCTATGATATATAGAACATAGACCCCATGCTACCTATGATAAATAGAACATAGACCGCATGCTACCTATGATATATAGAACATAGACCCCATGCTACCTATGATAAATAGAACATAGACCCCATGCTACCTATGATATATAGAACATAGACCCCATGCTACCTATGATAAATAGAACATAGACCACGTGCTACCTATGATATATAGAACATAGACCCCATGCTACCTATGATAAATAGAACATAGACCACGTGCTACCTATGATAAATAGAACATAGACCACGTGCTACCTATGATATATAGAACATAGACCCCATGCTACCTATGATAAATAGAACATAGACCCCATGCTACCTATGATATATAGAACATAGACCGCATGCTAACTATGATAAAGAGCACAGAACACTTGCTACCTATGATAAATAGAACATAGACCATGTGCTACCTATGATAAATAGAACATAGACCCTTGCAAGCTCTGATAAATAGAACATAGACCATGTGCTACCTATGATAAATAGAACATAGACCACGTGCTACCTATGATAAATAGAACATAGACCACGTGCTACCTATGATAAATAGAACATAGACCCTTGCAAGCTCTGATAAATAGATATACAGTGAACATCCTCAAAACCGGAACCCCTCTAAACTAGAATTCACTGCAAACCGAATAAATGTCTTTGTCCCAAATCTTTCACTCTGTTGTTCATTGTAGGAAAACCTTTACCATTTGTTACTGTGGATGCCTTCGGCTTACACACTTTAAACACACTCAATGTAATTCATACCCCAATGGAAACTATTAACTCGCGATTCATTCCTTAAATGAGCCATCTTTTAATTTTAATCAGTTCATTCACCAAGAAAGTTTTTTTACAGTTGTGTTATACAAATCTCTATTTTACATGTTGTGTTATACAAATCTCTATTGTACATGTTGTGTTATACAAATCTCTATTTTACAGTTGTGTTATACAAATCTCTATTTTACATGTTATGTTATACAAATCTCTATTTTACATGTTGTGTTATACAAATCTCTATTTTACAGTTGTGTTATACAAATCTCTATTTTACAGTTGTGTTATACAAATCTCTATTTTACATGTTGTGTTATACAAATCTCTATTTTACATGTTATGTTATACAAATCTCTATTGTACAGTTGTGTTATACAAATCTCTATTTTACAGTTGTGTTATACAAATCTCTATTTTACAGTTGTGTTATACAAATCTCTATTTTACATGTTGTGTTATACAAATCTCTATTTTACAGTTGTGTTATACAAATCTCTATTTTACATGTTGTGTTATACAAATCTCTATTTTACATGTGTTATACAAATCTCTATTTTACATGTTGTGTTATACAAATCTCTATTTTACATGTTGTGTTATACAAATCTCTATTTTACATGTTGTGTTATACAAATCTCTATTGTACATGTTGTGTTATACAAATATCTATTTTACATGTGTTATACAAATCTCTAGTTTACATGTGTTATACAAATCTCTATTGTACATGTTGTGTTATACAAATCTCTATTTTACATGTGTTATGCAAATCTCTATTGTACATGTTGTGTTATACAAATCTCTATTTTACATGTGTTATGCAAATCTCTATTGTACATGTTGTGTTATACAAATCTCTATTTTACATGTGTTATGCAAATCTCTATTTTACATGTTGTGTTATACAAATCTCTATTTTACATGTTGTGTTATACAAATCTCTATTGTACATGTTGTGTTATACAAATCTCTATTTTACATGTGTTATACAAATCTCTAGTTTACATGTGTTATACAAATCTCTATTTTACATGTTGTGTTATACAAATCTCTATTTTACATGTTGTGTTATACAAATCTCTATTTTACATGTGTTATACAAATCTCTATTTTACATGTTGTGTTATTCAAATCTCTATTTTACATGTGTTATACAAATCTCTATTTTACATGTGTTATACAAATCTCTATTTTACATGTGTTATACAAATCTCTATTTTACATGTTGTGTTATACAAATCTCTATTTTACATGTGTTATACAAATCTCTATTTTACATGTTATGTTATACAAATCTCTATTTTACATGTTATGTTATACAAATCTCTATTTTACATGTGTTATACAAATCTCTATGTTACATGTTATGTTATACAAATCTCTATTTTACATGTTGTGTTATACAAATCTCTATTTTACAGTTGTGTTATACAAATCTCTATTTTACATGTGTTATTCAAATCTCTATTTTACATGTTATGTTATTCAAATCTCTATTTTACATGTTGTGTTATACAAATCTCTATTTTACATGTGTTATACAAATCTCTATTTTACATGTTGTGTTATACAAATCTCTATTTTACATGTTGTGTTATTCAAATCTCTATTTTACAGTTGTGTTATACAAATCTCTATTTTACATGTTGTGTTATTCAAATCTCTATTTTACATGTTGTGTTATTCAAATCTCTATTTTACATGTTGTGTTATACAAATCTCTTATTTTACAGTTGTGTTATACAAATCTCTATTTTACATGTTATGTTATGCAAATCTCTATTTTACATGTTATGTTATGCAAATCTCTATTTTACATGTTATGTTATGCAAATCTCTATTTTACATGTTATGTTATGCAAATCTCTATTTTACATGTTATGTTATGCAAATCTCTATTTTACATGTTATGTTATCTCTATTTTACATGTTATGTTATGCAAATCTCTATTTTACATGTTATGTTATGCAAATCTCTATTTTACATGTTATGTTATGCAAATCTCTATTTTACAGTTGTGTTGCATTATGTTGGCTATGACTCCATAGCAATTCTGTATTTTCCAGCTGTGCTACATAATGTCAGCTATAACAATATGTGTACGAGTGGACGCCTTCTCGTTGATCTATGCCTTGTTTCTTGGCATCCTGCTACTGCTGAGTAGACGAGGCAATTCTAGAGTATGGCCAGTGTATTGCATCTTGTTAATGATACTTCTACCCGTGCAATTCTTGTCGGTTCTCGGCCTCCCATTAGGATTGTGCTGGGGTAAGTTGTCTCTCTATTGCTTTGGGGAGATATTCCAATTCATGTTTTCTTTCTTTTTTGTCTTTTTTTTTTTAGGTTTGAGGCCCCTATCGGGTAACCCTGATTATTTTCCATACATACATACATACGTTATTTAATTCATAGCTACAATCATAGTTTATACAAATTAATTTTAGCTCGATTGCGAAACAAGTTCTTACAACTTATATTAATCACTCTCGAGACCTCATTCCTGTTGGAATCCATCGCCACGAGGGAGAGAGAAGAGGCAACGTACCAGCTACAATCTTAACTACTGATAAATATGAACCAGTATGTGTGGATATAGATAAACGTCTGAAGACGGTATGTATGCACGAAAAAGACATATTTTAATGCACGTGCATGTACTGATCACGGGTTCGAGCCCCGCTTAGGCCGTGTCTCATTTATATGAAAAAGTTGGCAGTTTTTTTACGGAGGTTGGTGCACCCAAGTACTGGTTAACCGCTGGAGCCTGCCCAGGAAAGGTGTTAGGTAAACTGCCCGCCGGCGGAATAGCCCGAAATGGTGCTGATGCAGGCGTAAAACCCGAAATATAACATAACATAACGTGCATGTACCTCGACAGTAGAATGCTACATAAGGATAATTTGGTTGAATTGGATGTCTTCCCAAGGTTGGTATATATCACACAGTAAAATGCGTTACTTTTATTAACTCTTTCAACGCCGAATAAATTCAGAGCATGTGCAAACAACATAGATCCAGATCAGCCGCGGCTTAGCGCGCGTCTGATCAGGATCTATGTTGTTTGCTATTCGGACAGGTGCTTCAGCTCCACTGTCTGAAGAGCAATCAGCAAATAGCCTGATCAGACGGCATGTTCTGTTCTGTCCGATCGGGTTCTTTACTTTTTTACAAAGTCGCTTTTATGCGACATTGGCGGTGAAAGAGTTAAGCACATTACCATTGACCAGTATTACTATGTTGGTTGTGGAGTTAGAAAACTGGAATTAATTAATTGATTGCTCATCTACAACCATGCCTGTATGTTTGCTCTCTAACAGATTACCCATGGAAGGGAAGCTTTTGGAATCTGACGGACCACCAGGGTATAGAGCTTGAGCGGTGGCTCTACCTGCCTGATTATATCAACCCGCCCAGCTCGCACAAACTCCTCGCCGACTTCTTCCAGCTGTTACTCGTGTGTCTGCAGTGGCGCGTGTTTAGGAAGGAGATGGATCCGAGCACTGATGATCTAGACGGCGGAACGAACGACGATATTACACCAGAAGTAGAAGCTAAATTGGAAATACCAGTTGATGATTTCACAACAAAAATCACGTAAGTTTTTAAAAAAGAGTGAGAAAATTTGGAGATAATAGTGGTATTGTTTCGTGATGATCAAGTTTGTTGGTGATGACCTACGTTTTTAGAATCTGTAAAGCTGAGGGAGATACTCTGTAGCATGGAGGGAGATACTCTGTAGCATGGAGGGAGATACTCTGTAACACTGGGTGAGATTTACAGAGTGTAACACTTGAGTGAAATACTCTGTAACACTGAGTGAGATACTCTGTAACACGGAGGGAGATACTCTGTAACACGGAGGGAGATACTCTGTAACACTGAGGATTGATACTCTGTAGCACTGAGTGAGATACTATGTAACACGGAGGGAGATACTCTGTAACATGGAGGATTGATACTCTGTAGCACTGAGGGAGATACTCTGTAACACTGAGGATTGATACTCTGTAGCACTGAGTGAGATACTCTGTAACACGGAGAGTGAGATACTCTGTAACACGGAGTGAGATAATCTGTAACATGGAGTGAGATACTCTGTAACACGGAGTGAGATACTCTGTAACACGGAGTGAGATACTCTGTAACACGGAGTGAGATACTATGTAACACTGAGTGAGATACTATGTAACACTGAGTGAGATACTCTGTAACACGGAGTGAGATACTCTGTAACACGGAGTGAGATACTCTGTAGCACTGAGTGAGATACTCTGTAGCACTGAGTGAGATACTCTGTAACACGGAGGGAGATACTCTGTAACACGGAGGGAGATACTCTGTAACACGGAGGGAGATACTCTGTAACACGGAGTGAGATACTCTGTAGCACTGAGTGAGATACTCTGTAGCACTGAATGAGATACTCTGTAACACTGAGTGAGATACTCTGTAACACGGAGGGAGATACTCTGTAACACTGAGTGAGATACTCTGTAACACGGAGGGAGATACTCTGTAACATGGAGGAGAGATACTATGTAACACAGAGGGAGATACTCTGTAACACTGAGGATTGATACTCTGTAGCACTGAGTGAGATACTCTGTAACACTGAGTGAGATACTCTGTAACACGGAGGGAGATACTCTGTAACACTGAGTGAGATACTCTGTAACACGGAGGGAGATACTCTGTAACATGGAGGAGAGATACTATGTAACACAGAGGGAGATACTCTGTAACACTGAGGATTGATACTCTGTAGCACTGAGTGAGATACTCTGTAACACTGAGTGAGATACTCTGTAACACGGAGGGAGATACTCTGTAACACTGAGTGAGATACTCTGTAACACGGAGGGAGATACTCTGTAACATGGAGGAGAGATACTATGTAACACAGAGGGAGATACTCTGTAACACTGAGGATTGATACTCTGTAGCACTGAGTGAGATACTCTGTAACACTGAGTGAGATACTCTGTAACACGGAGTGAGATACTCTGTAACACTGAGTGAGATACTCTGTAACACGGAGTGAGATACTCTGTAACATGGAGGAGAGATACTATGTAACACAGAGTGAGATACTCTGTAACACTGAGGAGATACTCTGTAACACGGAGTGAGATACTATGTAACACAGAGTGAGATACTCTGTAGCACTGAGTGAGATACTCTGTAACATGGAGTGAGATACTCTGTAACACAGAGGGAGATACTCTGTAACACGGAGGGAGATACTCTGTAACACTGAGTGAGATACTATGTAACATGGAGTAGATACTCTGTCTGAGTGAGATACTCTGTAACACTGAGTGAGATACTCTGTAACACTGAGTGAGATACTCTGTAACACTGAGTGAGATACTCTGTAACACTGAGTGAGATACTCTGTAACACTGAGTGAGATACTCTGTAACACTGAGTGAGATACTCTGTAACACTTGAGTGAGATACTCTGTAACACTGAGTGAGATATACTGAGTGAGATACTATGTAGCACGGAGGGAGATACTCTGTAGCACTGAGTGAGATACTCTGTAGCACTGAGTGAGATACTCTGTAACACTTGAGTGAGATACTCTGTAACATGGAGTGAGATACTATGTAACATGGAGTGAGATACTATGTAACACGGGGGAGATACTATGTAACACTGAGTGAGATACTCTGTAACACGGTGGGAGATACTCTGTAACACTGAGTGAGATACTATGTAGCACGGAGGGAGATACTCTGTAGCACTGAGTGAGATACTCTGTAGCACTGAGTGAGATACTCTGTAACACTTGAGTGAGATACTCTGTAACATGGAGTGAGATACTATGTAACATGGAGTGAGATACTATGTAACACGGGGGAGATACTATGTAACACTGAGTGAGATACTCTGTAACACGGTGGGAGATACTCTGTAACACTGAGTGAGATACTATGTAGCACGGAGGGAGATACTCTGTAACACTGAGTGAGATACTCTGTAACACTGAGGGAGATACTCTGTAACACTGAGTGAGATACTCTGTAACACAGATGGAGATACTCTGTAACACTGAGTGAGATACTATGTAGCACGGAGGGAGATACTCTGTAGCACTGAGTGAGATACTCTGTAGCACTGAGTGAGATACTCTGTAACACTGAGGGAGATACTCTGTAACACGGAGTGAGATACTCTGTAGCACTGAGTGAGATACTCTGTAACACTGAGTGAGATACTCTGTAACATGGAGTGAGATACTATGTAACATGGAGTGAGATACTATGTAACACGGGGGAGATACTATGTAACACTGAGTGAGATACTCTGTAACACGGTGGGAGATACTCTGTAACACTGAGTGAGATACTATGTAGCACGGAGGGAGATACTCTGTAGCACTGAGTGAGATACTCTGTAACACTGAGTGAGATACTCTGTAACACTTGAGTGAGATACTCTGTAACATGGAGTGAGATACTATGTAACATGGAGTGAGATACTATGTAACACGGGGGAGATACTATGTAACACTGAGTGAGATACTCTGTAACACGGTGGGAGATACTCTGTAACACTGAGTGAGATACTATGTAGCACGGGGGAGATACTCTGTAACACTGAGTGAGATACTCTGTAACACTTGAGGGAGATACTCTGTAACATGGGGGAGATACTCTGTAACATGGGGGAGATACTCTGTAACATGGGGGAGATACTCTGTAACACGGGGGAGATACTCTGTAACACGAGGGAGATACTCTGTAACATGGGGAAGATACTCTGTAACATGGTGGGAGATACTCTGTAACACTTGAGTGAGATACTCTGTAACACGGGGAAGATACTCTGTAACATGGAGTGAGATACTCTGTAACATGGAGGGAGATACTCACTAACACTTGAGGGAGATACTCTGTAACACAGTGGGAGATACTCTGTAACATGGTGGGAGATACCTCAACCCTAGATGCCTCCATGGTTATGGTCGTTGGCTTCAATTACCTGCCCCTCACCGCTGTAGGCTTGAATCCCACTGCGGGTGTCAACTTATTGCAAGTGAGGAAGCTATCCCGCTGGATTGTGGTAGGTCGGTGGTTCTACTCGGCTGCCTGCTCCTAGACCCGTATCCTACTCGGAACGGTACCCAGGGTTTTCTCCACCATTAACAGCTGTTGGTGTGACATTAAAGTCCCTAAACAAGCAAACAATGGAATCAGTTTGGTCCGCGACTGCATATTCACTAGGGTGTTCTAAGTTACATCACAGCAAACCGTCATATCTGGAGGCCGTTCCACTATACGCCACCTGTGGACATACCTAGTAAAGGATGGTCATTCCGTACTGAGCTAAATCTCACTGATAACATATAGAACCCCCTGGGCATGCAGCTAATAGAACCCCCTGGGCATGCAGCTAATAGAACCCCCTGGGCATGCAGCTAATAGAACCCCCTGGGCATGCAGCTAATAGAACCCCCTGGGCATGCAGCTAATAGAACCCCCTGGGCATGCAGCTAATAGAACCCCCTGGGCATGCAGCTAATCAAGTATTTGGACCACTTCCTTACCCTTACATGATCGTGTCAGCTAATTAAGTATTAGGACCACTTCCTTACCCTTACATGATCGTGTCAGCTAATTAAGTATTAGGACCACTTGCTTACCCTTACATGATCGTGTCAGCTAATCAAGTATTAGGACCACTTCCTTACCCTTGCATGATCATGTCAGCTAATCAAGTATTAGGACCACTTCCTTACCCTTGCATGATCATGTCAGCTAATCAAGTATTAGGACCACTTCCTTACCCTTACATGATCGTGTCAGCTAATCAAGTATTAGGACCACTTCCTTACCCTTACATGATCGTGTCAGGTGGCTAATACTGTCTGAATGCTTGGTCTTGTCATGATCGTGTCAGGTGGCTAATACTGTCTGAATGCTTGGTCTTGTCACATCTCTGTGATTCCAGCAGGTGTGGAGGATTTGATTCCCTAATACGTCGCTAGGAAACCATAGAAACATAATGCCACAGTGTTAGTTTGTCACTCTTCTGTTTTAACGATTCGGTCGACAAGTGTTAAATGCCTTAATTTAATATCTTAAGAAAATTGTGATAGCGCAGTCGTAGTGTGTTTGCTTCAGGTGTGAAAGGCCCGGAGTTCACTCCCAGCTGTAGCCGCGTTGATTGTGCCATTAAGCAAGGCATTTAAATTCCACATTGCCTCTCCTCTCTCCATCATGGCGATGGACTCCATCAGGAATGAGGTCTCGAGATCGATCAAGCTAATGTTGTAAGAACTTGTTTCGCAAGTGAGCTAAAATAAATTTGCATAAGCTGAACTATCATAAGAAACAATGAAAAATGGCACTTCGGCCTTCTCTGTTGAGAAATGCTTGATGTCACAAGTAACAGACTGACAAAATGTTACTGATACTGTTGAAGATAACACAGAAGAATTAACAGAAGAAATATGGTTCGATGTTTACATTGATGATCTGTTTATATTACAGTATAACTATGTACATGTGTTCTCCCTATTCATGCTACCTCTGTCTAGTCCTGTAAGGTAGAAACACTGAAATCTAGTTTTCTATTCTTCGAGTGTTCGTTTGATTGATATACATTGTGTGTTTGATTTTTGTTTTGTTTTTCTATATCTATATGCACGTGTTATAGAAAGCATGACAAGATGATGGAGAGGTATTATTTTATCTTTAATCGCTCACCATTACAACAGCATTTGCTAAATACCTCCTCTGTGCCATTTGCATATTTGCTGAGGGTTGTGTGTATGTCGGTGTGATAGGGGTGTATGTCAGTGTGATAGGGGTGTATGTCAGTGTGATAGGGGGTGTATGTATGTGTGATAGGGGTGTATGTTTGTGGGATAGGGGTGTATGTGTGTGGGATAGGGGTGTATGTTTGTGCGATAGGGATGTATTTCGGTGTGATAGGGGTGTATGTCAGTGTGATAGGGGTGTATGTCAGTGTGATAGGGGTGTATGTCAGTGTGATAGGGATGTATGTAGGTGGGTTATGGGTGTATGTCAGTCGGATAGGGGTGTATGCTGGTGAGCTATGGGGTGTATGTAGGTTAGCTATGGGGTGTGTGTAGGTTAGCTATGAGGTGTGTGTAGGTTAGCTATGGGGTGTATGTAGGTTAGCTATGAGGTGTGTGTAGGTTAGCTATGGGGTGTATGTAGGTTAGCTATGAGGTGTGTGTAGGTGGTATAGGGGTGTATGTCGGTGGGTTATGGGTTGTGTGCTGGTGAGCTATGGGGTGTATGTAGGTGGTATAGGAGTGTATTTCGGTGGGTTATGGGTTGTGTGCTGGTGAGCTATGGGGTGTATGTAGGTGGTATAGGAGTGTATTTCGGTGGGTTATGGGTTGTGTGCTGGTGAGCTATGGGGTGTATGTAGGTGAGCTATGGGGTGTGTGCTGGTGAGCTATGGGGTGTATGTAGGTGAGCTATGGGGTGTGTGTTGGTGAGCTATGGGGTGTATGTAGGTTAGCTATGGGGTGTGTGCTGGTGAGCTATGGGGTGTATGTAGGTTAGCTATGGGGTGTGTGTAGGTGAGCTATGGGGTGTGTGCTGGTGAGCTATGGGGTGTATGTAGGTTAGCTATGGGGTGTGTGTAGGTTAGCTATGGGGTGTGTGCTGGTGAGCTATGGGGTGTGTGCTGGTGAGCTATGGGGTGTGTGCTGGTGAGCTATGGGGTGTATGTAGGTTAGCTATGGGGTGTGTGTAGGTTAGCTATGGGTTGTATGCTGGTGAGCTATGGGGTGTGTGCTGGTGAGCTATGGGGTGTGTGCTGGTGAGCTATGGGGTGTGTGCTGGTGAGCTATGGGGTGTGTGCTGGTGAGCTATGGGGTGTGTGCTGGTGAGCTATGGGTTGTATGCTGGTGAGCTATGAGGTGTATGTAGGTTAGCTATGGGGTGTGTGTAGGTTAGCTATGGGGTGTGTGCTGGTGAGCTATGGGGTGTATGTAGGTTAGCTATGGGGTGTGTGCTGGTGAGCTATGGGGTGTGTGTAGGGGAGCTATGGGGTGTGTGTAGGTGAGCTATGGGGTGTGTGTAGGGGAGCTATGGGGTGTGTAGGGGAGCTATGGTGTGTGTGTAGGTGAGCTATGGGGTGTGTGTAGGTGAGCTATGGGGTGTGTGCTGGTGAGCTATGGGGTGTGTGCTGGTGAGCTATGGGGTGTGTGTAGGGGAGCTATGGGGTGTGTGTAGGTGAGCTATGGGGTGTGTGCTGGTGAGCTATGGGGTGTGTGCTGGTGAGCTATGGGGTGTATGCTGGTGAGCTATGGGGTGTGTGCTGGTGAGCTATGGGGTGTATGTAGGTTAGCTATGGGGTGTATATAGGTTAGCTATGGGGTGTGTGTAGGTTAGCTATGAGGTAGTTGAGGCTAATTACATCATCAGACATCAGTTGACGGTTGCTCAGGTTTCATACCGGTTGTGAAACTAGAATGATTCATCAAATTAATTATCACCAGTTTATAATAAACAGAAAATAGTTTTCCTAGAGCATAATTCATCCATTAACATGTCTTGTAAGAACTCCCTGTCATTGTTTGCTTTATGTTGCTTTATGATGTGTACGCTAATTGCACCTATTTGAACACTTGTTTACCTGTGTAACTTGGTGGCTCCTCTGTGAACACTTGTTTACCTGTGTACCTTGGTGGCACCTCTGTGAACACTGGTTTACCTGTGTAACTTGGTGGCTCCTCTGTGAACACTTGTTTACCTGTGTAACTTGGTGGCTCCTCTGTGAACACTTGTTTACCTGTGTACCTTGGTGGCACCTCTGTGAACACTGGTTTACCTGTGTAACTTGGTGGCACCTCTGTGAACACTGGTTTACCTGTGTAACTTTGTGGCACCTCTGTGAACACTGGTTTACCTGTGTACCTTGGTGGCACCTCTGTGAACACCGATTTACCTGTGTACCTTGGTGGCACCTCTGTGAACACTTGTTTACCTGTGTAACTTGGTGGCACCTCTTGTGAACACTGATTTACCTGTGTACCTTGGTGGCACCTCTGTGAACACTGGTTTACCTGTGTACCTTGGTGGCACCTCTGTGAACACCGATTTACCTGTGTACCTTGGTGGCACCTCTGTGAACACTGATTTACCTGTGTAATGTGATGGCACCTCTGTGAACAATGATGTACCTGTGTACCTTGATGGTTCCTCTGTGAACACTGATTTACATGTGTAACTTTGTGGCACCTCTGTGAACAGTGATTTACCTGTGTAACTTGGTGGCACCTCTGTGAACACTGGTTTACCTGTGTGACTTGGTGGCACCTCTGTGAACACTGGTTTACCTGTGTACCTTGGTGGCACCTCTGTGAACACCGATTTACCTGTGTACCTTGGTGGCACCTCTGTGAACACTTGTTTACCTGTGTAACTTGGTGGCACCTCTTGTGAACACTGATTTACCTGTGTACCTTGGTGGCACCTCTGTGAACACTTGTTTACCTGTGTAACTTGGTGGCACTTCTGTGAACACTGATTTACCTGTGTAACTTGGTGGCTCCTCTGTGAACACTGATTTACCGGTGTACCTTGGTGGCACCTCTGTGAACACTGATTTACCTGTGTAACTTGGTGTGGTGGCATCTGTTTGAACACTTGGTTTACCTGTGTACCTTGGTGGCACCTCTGTGAACACTTGTTTACCTGTGTACCTTGGTGGCACCTCTGTGAACACTTGTTTACCTGTGTAACTTGGTGGCTCCTCTGTGAACACTGATTTACCTGTGTAACTTGGTGGCTCCTCTGTGAACACTGATTTACCTGTGTAACTTTGTGGCACCTCTGTGAACACTGATTTACCGGTGTACCTTGGTGGCACCTCTGTGAACACTTGTTTACCTGTGTAACTTGGTGTGGTGGCATCTGTTTGAACACTTGGTTTACCTGTGTACCTTGGTGGCACCTCTGTGAACACTTGTTTACCTGTGTACCTTGGTGGCACCTCTGTGAACACTTGTTTACCTGTGTAACTTGGTGGCTCCTCTGTGAACACTTGTTTACCTGTGTAACTTGGTGGCTCCTCTGTGAACACTTGTTTACCTGTGTAACTTTGTGGCTCCTCTGTGAACACTTGTTTACCTGTGTACCTTGGTGGCACCTCTGTGAACACTTGTTTACCTGTGTAACTTGGTGGCTCATCTGTGAACACTTGTTTACCTGTGTACCTTGGTGGCACCTCTGTGAACACTTGTTTACCTGTGTAACTTGGTGGCTCCTCTGTGAACACTTGTTTACCTGTGTAACTTGGTGGCTCCTCTGTGAACACTTGTTTACCTGTGTAACTTGGTGGCTCCTCTGTGAACACTTGTTTACCTGTGTAACTTGGTGGCTCCTCTGTGAACACTTGTTTACCTGTGTACCTTAGTGGCTCCTCTGTGAACACTTGTTTACCTGTGTAACTTGGTGGCTCCTCTGTGAACACTTGTTTACCTGTCTAACTTGGTGGCTCCTCTGTGAACACTTGTTTACCTGTGTAACTTGGTGGCTCCTCTGTGAACACTTGTTTACCTGTGTACCTTAGTGGCACCTCTGTGAACACTTGTTTACCTGTGTACCTTGGTGGCACCTCTGTGAACACTTGTTTACCTGTGTAACTTGGTGGCTCCTCTGTGAACACTTGTTTACCTGTGTAACTTGGTGGCTCCTCTGTGAACACTTGTTTACCTGTGTAACTTGGTGGCTCCTCTGTGAACACTTGTTTACCTGTGTACCTTGGTGGCACCTCTGTGAACACTTATTTACCTGTGTAACTTGGTGGCTCCTCTGTGAACACTTGTTTACCTGTGTAACTTGGTGGCTCCTCTGTGAACACTTGTTTACCTGTGTAACTTTGTGGCACCTCTGTGAACACTGGTTTACCTGTGTAAATGGTGGCACCTCTGTGAACACTGATTTACCTGTGTAACCGGTTTGTCAGTGTAACTTGGTGTGGTGGCATCTGTTTGAACACTTAATTTGTCAGTGTAACTTTGTGGTACCTTGAACATTCGTTAACTGGTGTGACTTGGTGGCACCTGAGTGAATGCTTGTTTGCTGGTGTAACATGGTGGCACCTGAGTGAATGCTTGTTTGCTGGTGTAACTGAGATAAACTCTTAGAGATGATGAATGCTGTGTTGTTTGTTGTCTGTGTGTTTATTGTTTTCCATTCCCAGCACATACACACACACACACACGTAATATTGCTAGTTTATTACTGCTAGAAGGATCCCAGACCTCAAGTCTATTACCCAATTAAATTAGTCTTATAAACCCACATCACATTTAATACAATTATTCTGGAGCCGTTGCGATTGTGCCCTTAGGCAGCAAGGCATATAAATTACACGTTGCCTCTTCTCTCTCCCTCATGGCGATGGATTCCATCAGAATGAGATCTCGAGAGTGATTAATATAAGTTGTTAGAACATGTTTCGCAATCAAGCTAAAATAAAAAAAGTAAATAAATTTGTATTAACTACAATTGTTTTGTATCTGCATTTTTCTTACTCCAGAACTTAAAGTTCTATCCAGTGGTTGTTCTTGATCTTGTTCACTGAAACTAAAATAGTGTTTAAATTTTAAAATTAATAACTATAATTAATATATATATATATATATATTAATATAATATAATAATTATAGTTAAATTTTTAAAATTAATAACTATAATTAATATATATATATATATATTAATATAATATAATAATAATATAATAAAGTTATATTCTGCAAAAAACAAAAAAGTGTTTAACCCTTTCCCACATAGAAGCTCCTCTTGTCGCCATTAACCAATAGGATATACATTAACCCTTTCCCACATAGAAGCTCCTCTTGTCGCCATTAACCAATAGGATATACATTAACCCTTTCCCACATAGAAGCTCCTCTTGTCGCCATTAATAGGATATACATTAACCCTTTCCCACATAGAAGCTCCTCTTGTCGCCATTAACCAATAGGATAACAAACCCCCCACGAAGCTCCTCTTGTCGCCATTAACCAATAGGATATACATTAACCCTTTCCCACATAGAAGCTCCTCTTGTCGCCATTAACCAATAGGATATACATTAACCCTTTCCCACATAGAAGCTCCTCTTGTCGCCATTAACCAATAGGATATACATTAACCCTTTCCCACATAGAAGCTCCTCTTGTCGCCATTAACCAATAGGATATACATTAACCCTTTCCCACATAGAAGCTCCTCTTGTCGCCATTAACCAATAGGATATACATTAACCCTTTCCCACATAGAAGCTCCTCTTGTCGCCATTAACCAATAGGATATACATTAACCCTTTCCCACATAGAAGCTCCTCTTGTCGCCATTAACCAATAGGATATACATTAACCCTTTCCCACATAGAAGCTCCTCTTGTCGCCATTAACCAATAGGATATACATTAACCCTTTCCCACATAGAAGCTCCTCTTGTCGCCATTAACCAATAGGATATACATTAACCCTTTCCCACATAGAAGCTCCTCTTGTCGCCATTAACCAATAGGATATACATTAACCCTTTCCCACATAGAAGCTCCTCTTGTCGCCATTAACCAATAGGATATACATTAACCCTTTCCCACATAGAAGCTCCTCTTGTCGCCATTAACCAATAGGATATACATTAACCCTTTCCCACATAGAAGCTCCTCTTGTCGCCATTAACCAATAGGATATACATTAACCCTTTCCCACATAGAAGCTCCTCTTGTCGCCATTAACCAATAGGATATACATTAACCCTTTCCCACATAGAAGCTCCTCTTGTCGCCATTAACCAATAGGATATACATTAACCCTTTCCCACATAGAAGCTCCTCTTGTCGCCATTAACCAATAGGATATACATTAACCCTTTCCCACATAGAAGCTCCTCTTGTCGCCATTAACCAATAGGATATACATTAACCCTTTCCCACATAGAAGCTCCTCTTGTCGCCATTAACCAATAGGATATACATTAACCCTTTCCCACATAGAAGCTCCTCTTGTCGCCATTAACCAATAGGATATACATTAACCCTTTCCCACATAGAAGCTCCTCTTGTCGCCATTAACCAATAGGATATACATTAACCCTTTCCCACATAGAAGCTCCTCTTGTCGCCATTAACCAATAGGATATACATTAACCCTTTCCCACATAGAAGCTCCTCTTGTCGCCATTAACCAATAGGATATACATTAACCCTTTCCCACATAGAAGCTCCTCTTGTCGCCATTAACCAATAGGATATACATTAACCCTTTCCCACATAGAAGCTCCTCTTGTCGCCATTAACCAATAGGATATACATTAACCCTTTCCCACATAGAAGCTCCTCTTGTCGCCATTAACCAATAGGATATACATTAACCCTTTCCCACATAGAAGCTCCTCTTGTCGCCATTAACCAATAGGATATACATTAACCCTTTCCCACATAGAAGCTCCTCTTGTCGCCATTAACCAATAGGATATACATTAACCCTTTCCCAATACATTAACCCTTTCCCACATAGAAGCTCCTCTTGTCGCCATTAACCAATAGGATATACATTAACCCTTTCCCATAGAAGCTCCTCTTGTCGCCATTAACCAATAGGATATACATTAACCCTTTCCCACATAGAAGCTCCTCTTGTCGCCATTAACCAATAGGATATACATTAACCCTTTCCCACATAGAAGCTCCTCTTGTCGCCATTAACCAATAGGATATACATTAACCCTTTCCCACATAGAAGCTCCTCTTGTCGCCATTAACCAATAGGATATACATTAACCCTTTCCCACATAGAAGCTCCTCTTGTCGCCATTAACCAATAGGATATACATTAACCCTTTCCCACATAGAAGCTCCTCTTGACGCCATTACCAATACGACATACATTAACCCTTTCCCACATAGAAGCTCCTCTTGACGCCATTACCAATACGACATACATTAACCCTTTCCCACATAGAAGCTCCTTGACGCCATTACCAATACGACATACATTAACCCTTTCCCACATAGAAGCTCCTTGACGCCATTACCAATACGACATACATTAACCCTTTGCCACATAGAAGCTCCTCTTGACGCCATTACCAATACGACATACATTAACCCTTTCCCACATAGAAGCTCCTCTTGATGCCAATTTCAATACGACACACATTAACCCTTTCCCACATAGAAAATCCTTGACACCATTACCAATACGACATACATTAACCCTTTCCCACATAGAAGCTCCTTGATGCCATTACCAATACGACTTACATTAACCCTTTCCCACATAGAAGCTCCTCTTGATGCCATTAACCCTTTCCCACATAGAAGCTCCTTGATGCCATTACCAATACGACATACATTAACCCTTTCCCACATAGAAGCTCCTCTTGATGCCATTACCAATACGGCATACATTGACAATGTAGTAGCCAAACCAATGTGCATAATAAGGGCCAGCAACTCATGTAATTCCAGTAATATCTATGGAGGTGGGATACATTGTTGATATGGCGACTACTTATCCACTGCATGATAGGTAAATGACTGTCGTTTGTATGGAGATATAATAGTATATTAACCTAAATCTCTATGTAGTCCCAGTAATATATGGAGGTGGGATAGATATGGCGACTACTTATACACTGCATGATAGCTAAATGACTGTCGTTTGTATGGAGATATAATAGTATATTAACTTAAATCTCTATGAAGGAAAGGGTTAATTAGATTTACAAATTCAATAGATTTATTAACAAAGAATACATAAACAGAGTACAATGGTAAGGAATGGAGACATTTTCAGGAGACGGTGTAGTTTCTGAAAGAATTCTGTTAATTTCTTGAGTACAGTCAAACCTTTCTTAAGCAGCCAGCCAAGGGAATCACAGAAAGTATCTGCTTAGCACAGGTGGCTGCTTAATAGAGGTAAAGTGTATAATTAAACAACATATTGAGAATCTGGAAACTGGCTGCTTAATACAGGTTGGCTGCTTAATGGAGGTGACTGCTAACACAGGTTTGACTAATATAATATAATTATTATAATTTTGAACAGGTTTTGAGCAATTTTCCAATTAATACTTAACCTGCCGAATAATTTGGACGGAATGTGCAAACAACATAGATCCAGATCAGCCGTGGCATAATGCCGCGTCTGATCAGGATCTATGTTGTTTGTTAGTCAGACATGTGTGTTAGCTCCACTAACAGAATGTGCCATCTGATCAGGTTCTATGCTGTTTGCAAATGCGACTTTAGTCGTGATTGGCAGGTTAAGGGTTAATCTCTGTAAGTGAATGATTAAGTTTTTGCTTAGTATGTCAAATGTAATAGTTTCAGGTATGTTATTTTTAAATCTCTATATTTAGCAATCCAGATTTAATGAATTTCCTGAAGAAGAAAGAAAGTATCATTCAAAAATGGTGTTCCATTTTCACCTAAGAAAATGTATTCCATTTTCACCTAAGTCACATAAGAAATGTATTCCATTTTCACATAAGAAATGTATTCCATTTTCACATAAGAAATGTATTCCATTTTCACCTAAGTAATATATTCTATGTTCACCTAAGAAATGGTGTTCCATTTTCACCTAAGAAATGTATTCCATTTTCACCTAAGTCACCTAAGAAATGTATTCCATTTTCACATAAGAAATGTATTCCATTTTCACCTAAGAAATTTATTCCATTTTCACCTAAGAAATAGTGTTCCATTTTCACCTAAGAAATGTATTCCATGTTCACTTAGGAACAGCAGTAGAAGAAAGTATGTATTTGTTTAGATAGATTTCTTTATTTATAGAGCGTGACCTAATTTAGTTACTTCTTAACTCTTTCAACACCACAGACCTCTAAATAGGCTTAGAAAAAAGTGTAGATCCAGATGAGCCGGCTCGTGACGAGCCGTCTCATCAGGATCTGCACTTTTTTCAAGTAGTATAACTATTTTTAGACAAAATTACCCATCTTGATAAATGAACTGGTCCGAATGTAATTTTCTTATTCATTTATTGGTCTAAGAATATCATGGACCAGTCCATGTCAGTTACTTGGTGTTGAATGGGTTAACTAACCTTCCTTAGCTTGTTGCTGATTATATGACCTTGACCCCTCACCTGCGCAATCTGTGTATTGTATTTAGCTGTTTCTTTCATACTTAATTTCTAGGTCATACCTGGACGTGATAAAGAACTTTGTGTTTGTGTACATGTTCTGGGTGACGTTGGCGATCGTGTTTATTGCGGGCACTACACGTATCAATCTGTTTAGCATGGGCTATGTTATCGCTGTGTTCTGCTTCATGTGGTTTGGAATAGAGTTCCTCATCAAGCCGTTGAGACAGCTCGTGAGAGCGTAAGTAGCAACACGTAGTTTGTGGTAGGTTATCACAAGGCCATGATACTAGAATTGCTAGAATCTTGTACACATTTTGTCCAGGAATAAAAAAAAGTTTAAACTTTATTTTACAACGATTGCGAAGCAAGTTTTAACAACATGTATTAATTAATCACTCTCGTTGGTGCAGATGAAAGCGTATACGTGGTCATTCGTGTGGGAGGAAATCGGAGTACCCGGAGAAAACCCACCTGTCCGATCTGGCGACCACCGTACCATCTCACATACTTCCCGGTGCGAGTATTGAACCCGGATTGCATTTATGAGAAGCGAGTGCGCTAACCAAAAGCGCTAATCGGACAGCCCGGAATGAGGACTGGTGTGACATTTTATTTATTGAAGAAATGTAAATGTTTGTTATTTTTATTCAGATTTTGTGTTGACTTGTATATGAAATGAAGCATTTATTTTACAGAAGGGTCAATAAATAGTAAGTTGAATAAACCAGTTTTCTGTGAAAACTTAAATAAGTAGAGAAATACGAAACATACCTGAGCTTACAGATGGATCTGTAGTCCAGTGGTTAACACGTTGGACTGGTAATCTGCAGATCACAGTTTTGATCCCCTCATCTGACCATAATAAAATGAACAGTCTTTTTTGAAACCTGAAAGACATCTGAAAGACTGTTAATTTTATTAGGGTCAGACGGGGGATCGAACCTGCGATCCCTGGATTACCAGTCCAGCGTGTTAACCACTGGACTACAGATCCATCTGTCATCCACCATCGGAGGATTGAGCATCCATATGTTCCACCGATTTCATATTGTCCTACGTTATCGTTTTCAGGTGGACTACAGTCCCGTCTGTCATCCACCATCGGAGGATGGAGCATCCATATGTTCCACCGATTTCATATTGTCCTACGTTATCGTTTTCAGGTGGGACTTCCTGTTGGGGTATTGCTTTATTGTTCTACTTCTAAAGGCAGCGTTACAGGTATAAATCTTTACAAGGTTTTCACACAATTGTATAGCAAATAATCAAACAAGTCTAGTTTCTCAGGTAGTTTATATATTATTCAATGAAATTTAAATATTTTGTAGGCAATTCGGGGCTTCCGTATTCAAGTGGTTATGCTTGGTCGAAGCCTTCAAATCATTTAAGACCTACCACCGCCCCCCACCTACCACCGCCCCACATACCCCCTCACCTACCACCGCCCCCCACAACCAGGGTCTTCCTTCACTAATGTTGGATGAAGAGTCGTTATATGACCAATTTCAATATATATCAAAATACAGCTGATACACTTAGTATGCTTGGAAATGTGGATGTACCACACTATACTATATGGATGTACCACACTATACTATATGGATGTACCACACTATACTATATGGATGTACCACACTATACTATATGGATGTACCACACTATACTATATGGATGTACCACACTATACTATGTGGATGTACCACACTATACTATATGGATGTACCACACTATACTATATGGATGTACCACACTATACTATATGGATGTACCACACTATACTATATGGATGTACCACACTATACTATGTGGATGTACCACACTATACTATGTGGATGTACCACACTATACTATGTGGATGTACCACACTATACTATGTGGATGTACCACACTATACTATGTGGATGTACCACACTATACTATGTGGATGTACCACACTATACTATATGGATGTACCACACTATACTATATGGATGTACCACACTATACTATGTGGATGTACCACACTATACTATGTGGATGTACCACACTATACTATGTGGATGTACCACACTATACTATGTGGATGTACCACACTATACTATGTGGATGTACCACACTATACTATATGGATGTACCACACTATACTATATGGATGTACCACACTATACTATGTGGATGTACCACACTATACTATATGGATGTACCACACTATACTATGTGGATGTACCACACTATACTATGTGGATGTACCACACTATACTATGTGGATGTACCACACTATACTATATGGATGTACCACACTATACTATGTGGATGTACCACACTATACTATGTGGATGTACCACACTATACTATGTGGATGTACCACACTATACTATGTGGATGTACCACACTATACTATGTGGATGTACCACACTATACTATGTGGATGTACCACACTATACTATGTGGATGTACCACACTATACTATGTGGATGTACCACACTATACTATATGGATGTACCACACTATACTATGTGGATGTACCACACTATACTATGTGGATGTACCACACTATACTATATGGATGTACCACACTATACTATGTGGATGTACCACACTATACTATATGGATGTACCACACTATACTATGTGGATGTACCACACTATACTATGTGGATGTACCACACTATACTATGTGGATGTACCACACTATACTATGTGGATGTACCACACTATACTATGTGGATGTACCACACTATACTATGTGGATGTACCACACTATACTATGTGGATGTACCACACTATACTATGTGGATGTACCACACTATACTATGTGGATGTACCACACTATACTATGTGGATGTACCACACTATACTATATGGATGTACCACACTATACTATGTGGATGTACCACACTATACTATATGGATGTACCACACTATACTATATGGATGTACCACACTATACTATATGGATGTACCACACTATACTATGTGGATGTACCACACTATACTATATGGATGTACCACACTATACTATGTGGATGTACCACACTATACTATGTGGATGTACCACACTATACTATGTGGATGTACCACACTATACTATGTGGATGTACCACACTATACTATATGGATGTACCACACTATACTATGTGGATGTACCACACTATACTATGTGGATGTACCACACTATACTATGTGGATGTACCACACTATACTATGTGGATGTACCACACTATACTATGTGGATGTACCACACTATACTATGTGGATGTACCACACTATACTATGTGGATGTACCACACTATACTATGTGGATGTACCACACTATACTATGTGGATGTACCACACTATACTATGTGGATGTACCACACTATACTATATGGATGTACCACACTATACTATGTGGATGTACCACACTATACTATGTGGATGTACCACACTATACTATGTGGATGTACCACACTATACTATGTGGATGTACCACACTATACTATGTGGATGTACCACACTATACTATATGGATGTACCACACTATACTATGTGGATGTACCACACTATACTATGTGGATGTACCACACTATACTATATGGATGTACCACACTATACTATGTGGATGTACCACACTATACTATGTGGATGTACCACACTATACTATGTGGATGTACCACACTATACTATATGGATGTACCACACTATACTATATGGATGTACCACACTATACTATGTGGATGTACCACACTATACTATGTGGATGTACCACACTATACTATATGGATGTACCACACTATACTATGTGGATGTACCACACTATACTATGTGGATGTACCACACTATACTATGTGGATGTACCACACTATACTATGTGGATGTACCACACTATACTATGTGGATGTACCACACTATACTATGTGGATGTACCACACTATACTATGTGGATGTACCACACTATACTATGTGGATGTACCACACTATACTATGTGGATGTACCACACTATACTATGTGGATGTACCACACTATACTATGTGGATGTACCACACTATACTATGTGGATGTACCACACTATACTATGTGGATGTACCACACTATACTATATGGATGTACCACACTATACTATGTGGATGTACCACACTATACTATGTGGATGTACCACACTATACTATGTGGATGTACCACACTATACTATGTGGATGTACCACACTATACTATGTGGATGTACCACACTATACTATGTGGATGTACCACACTATACTATGTGGATGTACCACACTATACTATGTGGATGTACCACACTATACTATGTGGATGTACCACACTATACTATGTGGATGTACCACACTATACTATGTGGATGTACCACACTATACTATGTGGATGTACCACACTATACTATGTGGATGTACCACACTATACTATGTGGATGTACCACACTATACTATGTGGATGTACCACACTATACTATATGGATGTACCACACTATACTATATGGATGTACCACACTATACTATATGGATGTACCACACTATACTATATGGATGTACCACACTATACTATATGGATGTACCACACTATACTATATGGATGTACCACACTATACTATATGGATGTACCACACTATACTATGTGGATGTACCACACTATACTATATGGATGTACCACACTATACTATATGGATGTACCACATATACAGGTGTGTTGTGTTTGTTTCCAGCTTCCAGGATGTGTGTATAGCCAGACCATTGAAGACAATGCTTGTTGGTTGGTACAGTTACTTGGTCTCACTTGTCTTAGACCTGGGTATATCCATAGTACGTATTTTGCTGTTTAGTTTATACAAATTTATTTAAGCTCGATTGCGAAACAAGTTCTTTCAACTTATATTAATCACTCTCGAGACCTCATTCCTGATGGAATCCATCGCACGAGGGAGAGAGAAGAGGCAATGTGGAATTTAAATGCCTTGCCTAAGGCCACAATCGTAACGGCTCCAGCGGGGCTTGAAATCCGCACCATTTGCGCCTGAAGCGAACGCGCATCCACTGTGCTATCACGATTGTTGTTGTCCACCATTCATGTACATTTTGCTGTTTGCTTTCTTGGTCTATCCTGTCTATGATGGAGATATCACGGGACGGGAAGTACTGCTTAACTCTTTCAACACCAAGTAACTGACATGGACTGGTCCATGATATTCTTAGACCAATAAATGAATAAGAAAATTACATTCGGACCAGTTCATTTATCAAGATGGGTAATTTTGTCTAAAATTAGTAATACTACTTGCAAAAAGTGCAGATCCTGATGAGACGACTCATCTGGATCTACACTTTTTGTAAGCCTATAAATAGAGGTCTCTGGTGTTGAAAGGGTTAAATCTGGGACTTGACTCACCTGTTTTAGACTGGGATATATCTGGGACTCACCTGTTTTAGACTGGGATATATCTGGGACTCACCTATTTTAGACTAGGATATATCTGAGACTCACCTGTTTTAGACTGGGATATATCTGGGACTCACCTGTTTTAGACTGGGATATATCTGGGACTCACCTGTTTTAGACCGGGATATATCTGGGACTCACCTGTTTTAGACTAGGATATATCTGGGACTCACCTGTTTTAGACTGGGATATATCTGGGACTCACCTGTTTTAGACTGGGATATATCTGGGACTCACCTGTTTTAGACTGGGAGATATTTGGTACTTGCCTGTTTTAGACTGGGATATATCTGGGACTCACCTGTTTTAGACTGGGAGATATTTGGTACTTGCCTGTTTTAGACTGGGATATATCTGGAACTCACCTGTTTTAGACTAGGATATATCTGGGACTCACCTGTTTTAGACTGGGAGATATTTGGTACTTGCCTGTTTTAGACTGGGATATATCTGGGACTCACCTGTTTTAGACTGGGATATATCTGGGACTCACCTGTTTTAGACTGGGATATATCTGGGACTCACCTGTTTTAGACTGGGAGAAATTTGGTACTTGCCTGTTTTAGACTGGGATATATCTGGGACTCACCTGTTTTAGACTGGGATATATCTGGGACTCACCTGTTTTAGACTGGGAGATATTTGGTACTTGCCTGTTTTAGACTGGGATATATCTGGGACTCACCTGTTTTAGACTGGGAGATATTTGGTACTTGCCTGTTTTAGACTGGGATATATCTGGGACTCACCTGTTTTAGACTGGGATATATCTGGGACTCACCTGTTTTAGACTGGGAGATATTTGGTACTTGCCTGTTTTAGACTGGGATATATCTGGGACTCACCTGTTTTAGACTGGGATATATCTGGGACTCACCTGTTTTAGACTGGGATATATCTGGGACTCACCTGTTTTAGACTGGGAGATATTTGGTACTTGCCTGTTTTAGACTGGGATATATCTGGGACTCACCTGTTTTAGACTGGGATATATCTGGGACTCACCTGTTTTAGACTGGGAGATATTTGGTACTTGCCTGTTTTAGACTGGGATATATCTGGGACTCACCTGTTTTAGACTGGGATATATCTGGGACTCACCTGTTTTAGACTGGGATATATCTGGGACTCACCTGTTTTAGACTGGGATATATCTGGGACTCACCTGTTTTAGACTGGGATATATCTGGGACTCACCTGTTTTAGACCGGGATATATCTGGGACTCACCTGTTTTAGACTGGGATATATCTGGGTCTCACCTGTTTTAGACCGGGATATATCTGGGACTCACCTGTTTTAGACCGGGATATATCTGGGTCTCGCCTGTTTTAGACCAGGATATATCTGGGTCTCACCTGTTTAGACCGGGATATATCCTTTGTTTGTTCACTACTAGTTTATTCTTGGTCTCGCCCGTCTTATAGACTGGGATTTAAAATCAAGTCGAGTAATGCCAAGTCAAGTAATATTATCTTATAAAATTGGGTGCAGCAAAACGTTGGTACAGAGTACAGTTAAACCTATGTTAGCTGTGTTAGTGGTCACCTCTATGAAGCAGCCAATGTGTATTAAGCAGCCAGTTTCCAGATTCCCAATATGATGAAGTTTGTAAACGGTTGAGATAAGTTTTTCAGGAAACAAAACCTTCTAATTCATTTGCAATTTGATGGAGTTAGATGAACCGATGCGTGTATATATATGTACCACGTATTGTTTTTATGTTTAGGAACAGGGACTTGTAAAGTTGCGGAAGATGATACAGCCCTGGCATGGGACGTTATTTGTTTCACATTCCTGTTGCTACAGAGGAGGATCTACATGAGCCATTATTTTCGACATGTGGTGGCCGACTTCGAGGCAATGAACCGACTGGCTTCAAGGTGAGTCATATGACATGTGGTGGCCGACTTCGAGGCAATGAACCGACTGGCTTCAAGGTGAGTCATATGACATGTGGTGGCCGACTTCGAGGCAATGAACCGACTGGCTTCAAGGTTAGTCATATGACATGTGGTGGCCAACTTCGAGGCTATGAACCGACTGGCTTTAAGGTGAGTCATATGACATGTGGTGGCCAACTTCGAGGCTATGAACCGACTGGCTTCAAGGTTAGTCATAGGACATGTGGTGGCCAACTTCGAGGCAATGAACCGACTGGCTTCAAGGTTAGTCATATGGCATGTGGTGGCCGACTACAAGGTAATTAACCGACTGGCTTCAAGGTGAGTCATATGACATGTGGTGGCCGACTACGAGGCAATGAATCGACTGGCTTCAAGGTTAGTCATATGGCATGTGGTGGCCGACTACGAGGCAATGAACCGACTGGCTTCAACAGAGGTGGCCAAACAGAAAGGGGAGGAGTTTGAGATAGTAACCAATGTATTTTATTGCAGGGGCTGTCAGCTGATCAACCGTATCTTGATGAGGGAGGTGACCAAACAGAAAGAAGACGAGTTACAGATTCTGACGACTATTAAGAAGAAGATGAATGCGCTGAAAGAGAAACAATCTAAACTGAAGTCGAACTATGTTGAACCATTAGACCACTTCCAAGGTTTCTTTCTTTATCTTATAATTTTCTTTCACATTAAGTCTGTTCCTTCTCTTCTGTGTGTTTTATCTTCTGAATTTTAAACCTACATACTAGAATGCATTAATCTGTTATTTTTATGGTAGCGACTTCAGTGTTTGAGCTAAAAATAGATGGCCCCTTTTCTCTAATGCAAATACCTATGAGTACTAGGTGTATTTTGTTACAGAAGGAAAACAAATAATTTAAAAGATAAAATATTTTTTACTTTATTGCTTGATTTTAAAACTTTATTTATTTTACAACGATTGCGAAACAAGCTTTAACAACTTGAAAGCGTTAATGTGGTCATTCGTGTGGGAGGAAACTGGCATACCTGGAGAAAGCCCACCTGTCTGATCTAGCGACCACCATACCATCTCACATTATTGCTTATATTTTAGTGTAAATAAGTTGTTATATATCGATGTTGAACATGAAATTATTTTGGAAAATCGTTTTTTCGTCACCATTTTGGTTGATCGGTCACCAATGAAAATATGATTAATTATGCAAATATTTGGCATTATGGGTATTATGAAATGCATGACTTCCTTCTTGCATGTGTGCACATTTGCAATGTATCACTGGTTCAAAAAAACTTATTTCAGATCTCGAACTCAAGATATTTGATTGGTTGATTGTGAATTTCACACTGGGCTGAACCAATCAGAAGCTTGAGACTGAGTTTTGAGATTTGAGAAAAGCTTTATAATCTCCAGGCCATGTATTCATTTATTCGATCCCCCGTCTGACCCTAATAAAAATTAACAGTCTTTCAGATGGGACGTTAAACCGGGGTCTCGTGTCGGTGCTTTACACCGTGCACGTAAAAGAACCAGTGGAGACTCTGGAATGGGTCTCTGTCTGTATCATGCACTATCCTCCAAAATCTAAAATAACTAATCTCTTCAGGAGGCGTCGCTCATATGGGCAACCGGTAGCGACGATAAATAAACGTAAAAACATACACTTCATTTATTTACAATGTGCTCATGCTAGAGGGTGACTTGGGCAAAATAGTCGCCCTAGGGACCCTGACTGTGCCCATTTCTCCCTTAAAAAATATGGTGTTTGTTTTTTTACAATTTTCGTACAAAATGTTATTCCAGTAAAATACACTGGCCCATTATAAAGCAGTGTTTCTATTCCTATTGTGTATTTAACCCTATTTTGATGAAATCTTTTTAAATAACACCATTGATACGTAATCGCGCGCTTGCTCACTTCTCCCAAATATTCTGACCTAGAATGAGCACTGGACTGTGGAGGCCTTCGGGGGTTATTACATGGCCTTACTCCAAATCAGATACTGAAATTGCAATGTTTACGTTTAAATTAATTAATAATAGAACTAGATACTATACCCCAACGATAACGTGATTCCCGCGTAAAAGATAGCACAGGCTAATATTATTATAACGGGTAAAAAGAAGTTTATTATCATTTATGTATGCATTACTTGGCACACAGGATTATTTATTACACCCTACGTATTGATTTGGCTTATTCCAAACCTATTTATAGTAATGCTTGTAAATAACACGTTATCGTTGGGCCATAGTAATTATGTAGTTCATCACCATGTAGTGGTAGCAGTTTTTTTATTACCTTAGCTCACATTAACCAAAGGCTCTGTGATCTCTTGTGATCGTTCTTTCATCTTTTGTCTTAAAGCGACACTACATCAGTGAAAACAGAAAGTAATTTCTACAGAAAGTAATTTCCCTCAAATACTGAGTATTTCAACTAATAAACAAACGTCATATACGCGGTTTGTTGACATAACAAAATAATGTAAATAGTGTCGACATCCATGCGGAATACATCACGTGTATCTTGAATAACTCGATTTATGGTACAGATTTACTGTTATATCTCACATTTGTAATCTTAGTTGAATTATCACTAGACGACAGTATCACGCGTTACGTATTGACTCCAATAACAAACAAACGTCAATTCAGGAGCGTGGATGACCTGTATTTGAAATCCTACTTTCACTTTTGAAAATTTGTAGACCACAAAAGCACTGTTTATTGATTCAATGTTAGTGTTCGAATGTATTCAGAAGAATTTGTAGTAGCAAAACATGTATACGTTAACAAATTCATTTTTTGTTTTTGTTTTTTTGCGATGTAATGTTGCTTTAAAGGATGGTTAGATTTGTTGGCTTTATTTACAATTCTGTTGTTGTTTTTCAGGAATTATGCTCCATTCGACAACAAAATGTTTCTTCCTCTTAAATATTTTTAATATTAAATGGTGTATTTCTCATATCCAGGTTCATTAGATAAATACGGTGATGTTGAAATTGCTTGTAAAAAGAGGGGTAAGCTGTGAAATGTGTACATATATGCAATTGGCATAAAACATACAAAATTCTCAAACTTCAAAGTGCAATAACTTTTCACTGCATTGTCTGATCACCATCAACCCTTAAAATGCTGAATAAATTGGAAGGAATGTACAAAAACAAAGATCCAGATCAGCCGCTATGTGGTGCAGCGTCTGATCGGGATCTATGTTGTTTGCTATTCAGCCGATTGTTTTAGCTCCACTATCCGAATAGCAAACAGCATAGAGCCTCATCAGATGGCCTGTTTTATGCACGTTCTGTGCCATCTGATCTGGCTCTATACAAATATATTCATTTCCAACACAGTTATAGTTAACCTCATATAAAACACTCCGTGGTCGAGTGGTTACGGTCGCTGACTTGTATACCACTGTAACCTATCATCACTGATGGTCACAGGTTCGAGCGCCGCTCAGACCGTGTCTCATTTATATGAAAAAGTTTGGCAATTTCTTACGGAGGTTGGTGCACCCAAGTACTGGTTAACCGCTGGAGCCTGCCCATGAAAAATGTTGTTAAGTAAACTGCCCGCCGGCAATATAGCCCAAAATGGTGCTGATGCAGGCGTAAAACCCGAAATATAACATAACATAATAATTACTAGTATGTAGGAAAGCAAGTTTTTTCTCTCCGAAGTCGCTAATTATGTTTGTTTGTCATATAAGCCTAAAACCATCTTCCTCTCTCTCTTGTTGCCTTGAACTGTTCCGATATTGTTACGGTCTTGCTAAGCGGATATGGACACAACTCGACCACTGATGGTACCACACATACCAGACTAACACAGACAACCAAGACTTTGTAAATTCACACAAAACTTAATTTATTCAATCTGTTAAATCAAATAGTTGAGCAGCATTCTGTACACCCATCATCCATCAATACATTAGCACCTTTCCTATTTATATCGTAGAAAAATAATGCGCTCCCAAAAGATCATTCAGCTTAGCGAAATATTTAAATGGAATTCAACTTCAAATAATAGATTAAAGTTTAAACTTTATTTATTTTACAATGATTGTGAAGCAAGTTCTAACAACTTATATTAATCACTCACACACATGAGTTTGTGGTAGGTTATCACAAGGCCATGCTACTAGAATTCCTAGAATCTTGTACACATTTTGTCCAGGAATAAAAAAAAAGTTTACAAAAAGTTTATTTATTTTACAACGATAGCGTTCTAACAACTTATATTAATCACTCTCGTTGGCGCGGATGAAAGCGTATATGTGGTCATTCGTGTGGGAGGAAACCGGAGTACCCGGAGAAAACCCACATGTCCGGTCTAGCGACCACCGTACCATCTCACATACTTCCCGGTCCGAGGATCGAACCTGGGTTGCATTGGTGAGAAGCGAGCTCGCTAACCACTGCGCTAATCGGACAGCCAAATAATAGATTGACCATGCTGTAAAACAATTCATTACTACAATTATCCTATAGATATAGATATAGATATTTCACTTTATTACCTAGATTATATGCTGATTGTTCCTAGCAGGGAACTAGTAATATATATATATATATGGTCCTCTCTACATTGTTCCTAGCAGGGAACTAGTAATATATATATATATATATGGTCCTCTCTACATTGTTCCTAGCAGGGAACTAGTAATATATATATATATATATGGGGTCCTCTACATTGTTCCTAGCAGGGAACTAGTAATATATATATATATGGTCCTCTCTACATTGTTCCTAGCAGGGAACTAGTAATATATATATATAAATATGGTCCTCTCTACATTGTTCCTAGCAGGGAACTAGTAATATATATAAATATGGTCCTCTCTACATTGTTCCTAGCAGGGAACTAGTAATATAAATATGGTCCTCTCTACATCCCAATTTCCGGCTTAAACAGCCTTTCTCAAGGAAAACAAAATGCATCCGTCTAATGCATTGTCTTTAAGATTGTTATAAAATATATCGACGCCTGTTCCCAGGCTAATTCAAATTGTTATAAAATATATCGACGCCTGTTCCCAGGCTAATTCAAATTGTTATAAAATATATCGACGCCTGTTCCCAGACTAATTCAAATTGTTATAAAATATATCGACGCCTGTTCCCAGGCTAATTCAAATTGTTATAAAATATATCGACGCCTGTTCCCAGGCTAATTCAAATTGTTATAAAATATATCGACGCCTGTTCCCAGGCTAATTCAAATTGTTATAAAATATATCGACGCCTCAGGCTAATTCAAATTGTTATAAAATATATCGACGCCTGTTCCCAGGCTAATTCAAATTGTTATAAAATATATCGACGCCTCAGGCTAATTCAAATTGTTATAAAATATATCGACGCCTGTTCCCAGGCTAATTCAAATTGTTATAAAATATATCGACGCCTGTTCCCAGGCTAATTCAAATTGTTATAAAATATATCGACACCTGTTCCCAGGCTAATTCAAATTGTTATAAAATATATCGACGCCTGTTCCCAGGCTAATTCAAATTGTTATAAAATATATCGACGCCTGTTCCCAGGCTAATTCAAATTGTTATAAAATATATCGACGCCTGTTCCCAGGCTAATTCAAATTGTTATGATCTTACGGTTTAAATATGAAGCAGCTACTCTTGTGTTACCAAGAAGTCGGACTGTCACATACGGAGATAGAAGTTTCATGACTGCTGCCCCAAAACTTTGGAATTCTCTTCCATCAAATCTTAGAAGTGCAACAACATTGTGTTCTTTCAAAAAGGCTTTGAAGACACATCTTTTTAAATGTTCATATGGAACATAAATATCGAACTGTGTCTGTGCTCAATCAGGATTAAGACTGCAAATGAACACATTTTATTTAATTATTACCTATATTTTAATTGTTATAGTTTTAGATCCTAATATTTTATAGCATATTTAGAATCCATTGTAATTGTGTTTGCTAATTTTGTCTTGTTTTATCTCATTGTATGTGGAAGTTTTTATCAATATTTGTGATATTTTAGGCTGTAAAGCGCTTTTGAACGTTTTATTTTTAAATGAAAAGAGCGCTATATAAGTTTGGTATATAATAATAATAATTACAAAATATATCGACGCCTGTCCTCAGACTAATTCAAATTGTTATAAAATATATCGACGCCTGTTCCCAGACTAATTCAAATTGTTATAAAATATATCGACGCCTGTTCCCAGACTAATTCAAATTGTTATAAAATATATCGACGCCTGTTCCCAGGCTAATTCAAATTGTTATAAAATATATCGACGCCTGTTCCCAGACTAATTCAAATTGTTATAAAATATATCGACGCCTGTTCCCAGACTAATTCAAATTGTTATAAAATATATCGACGCCTGTTCCCAGGCTAATTCAAATTGTTATAAAATATATCGACGCCTGTTCTCAGGCTAATTCAAATTGTTATAAAATATATCGACGCCTGTTCCCAGACTAATTCAAATTGGTATAAAATATATCGACGCCTGTTCCCAGACTAATTCAAATTGGTATAAAATATATCGACGCCTCAGGCTAATTCAAATTGTTATAAAATATATCGACGCCTGTTCCCAGGATAATTCAATCACAGAAGTGTTATGATAGCACCTCTACGGTCAGAGTCACATGTCAGGCTGCTATATGAACACATGCACGTGTAATGCTTACTGCTTCAAGCAAACCAGGCACTATACTCGACATACTTGATATTATCTAAATCTATGCAGTGCATGCATTTATATTCGACCTGTTGCTCTACAGACACTCGTGTCGTCATTCACATATCATGCATATCAGCTTATTTAACTTCTCACTATAACCGACTATATTCTCAATATATTATATTATATTAACCTCAATAATGACACTTGACGTTAATCATGAAAGTTCAGTTACTCTTTCCGATGTTCGATTAATTCTGTACATTGTTCTGTGCCTGTTCTGTTCCAATGCAGGACGTCAAAAGGATTTCCAAACTTAGTTAACCTGTTCGTAGCCACACAATACCTACATTTGTAAATGGAATGTGCCTTCCATTGTGTGAACCCGCCATAGCCATTACAGCGGGCGACTTACCCGTACTATGTTTAAACTTTATTTATTTTACAATGATTGCTAAGCAAGTTCTAACAACTTATATCACTCTCGTCATATAGGGAGTCAACTGTTGGCTGAGGTTTTGAGTCACGTCATTACCCAAAACGTCTTCCTGATACAGGCTGTTATATCCGTCTATGTTGATAAGCGAATCTTCCTCTTCTGCTGCTACAAATACCTTGTTCTCGAAGGTTATAGCCCTCAAATCGACCCCCCCCACCGTAATATGTTTCACCGTACTGTTCTCAATAGTCTTCCGGTTTGCCATCAGGAAATGCCGACTATAGGCTGTAGCATGTCTCTGCAGTGCTCCTGAAGTAGTTGAGCAAAGGAGATATAGTTTACTGTAATATGGTGTATCATCTAGGGAGCGGTGGTGTCGCAGGACATGATCGACCACCCGGTACCTGGCTTCTCTGTGCATCTTCCCCGACCTCACGCAGTGCAGATATACCTTCCGTCTGGTCAAATCCATGTCAGTCTGAACCAATAGAATCCAACATAATATTGCGATTTTACTCCGCTGGAAAGAATAGTCTGCATCAAGTTAAAATCTGCTGTTTCCTGTGTACTTTCCAACAAGAAAATTTCCAACATAGTGAATAGCCCCCGCCCTCTCAAACAGTGACTTGTTGAATGTACCTAGGTTAGTATAGTCATATAGTATAAATATAATACTTAGTATTTTACATTTAGCTCCTTGCTGTGTCAGCTTAGTATGTTACATTTAGCTCCTTGCTGTGTCAGCTTAGTATTTTACATTTAGCTCCTTGCTGTGTCAGCTTAGTATTTTACATTTAGCTCCTTGCTGTGTCAGCTTAGTATTTTACATTTAGCTCCTTGCTGTGTCAGCTTAGTATTTTACATTTAGCTCCTTGCTGTGTCAGCTTAGTATTTTACATTTAGCTCCTTGCTGTGTCAGCTTAGTATTTTACATTTAGTTCCTTGCTGTGTCAGCTTAGTATTTTACATTTAGCTCCTTGCTGTGTAAGCTTAGTATTTTACATTTAGCTCCTTGCTGTGTCAGCTTAGTATTTTACATTTAGCTCCTTGCTGTGTCAGCTTAGTATTTTACATTTAGCTCCTTGCTGTGTCAGCTTAGTATTTTACATTTAGTTCCTTGCTGTGTCAGCTTAGTATTTTACATTTAGCTCCTTGCTGTGTAAGCTTAGTATTTTACATTTAGCTCCTTGCTGTGTAAGCTTAGTATTTTACATTTAGCTCCTTGCTGTGTCAGCTTAGTATTTAGTATTTTACATTTGTATATATTCATTTTAAGATATAGTACATGGAATACCAAATGTTTGGCACATTGAAATGGTTTCAAATATCCGAAGATCATTATTTCTGCATTTAGAGAAGTAAAGACATTTGCGGGTGAAATTATAAGGTCCTTTATAAACTTGTCACTGATTTTGCACTCCCAGAAAAGATGTTCTAAACATTAATTTAGTTTCAAATTCTTTATTACAATAACTACACAATGGATTATCTTTAATTCTAACACGACCCAGCTAATAACATACATACTTGTAGAGTAAAATCTACCTCAGGTTATTGTGCGATATACCTACCTTGAACTATGCTGCGCGCGCACAGTGTTTTGGCTATTCCATTTATACAATGCGTGCAAAGTTTTATGAATGAGTCACTGTGATGTTTGTAAATACTACCGTGGGAATTCGCGGAAGTGAGCTATTTTTAGAATCAGATAATCACTTGTCCGTCTTGTTTTTCTGTTAAGTAACGTTTCAGTTACTATTCTGTACAGTTTTATTTGACAAAATAAATAAAATTATTGATCAGTTACAACTTTTGTTCATTTATGCACTAGATTGATATTTTCCATAAAAAATAACGTCATCACCCCTTACGCGGGAGGACATTTCGAAAGCCAAATGCACGGCATTTGAAGAAAATACTCTCTTTCTTGTCTAAAATTATTAGAAGTAAGTCGTGTTAGAATCGAAATAATAAGTATCAACCGTGGTATATCGCAGAATAACCCGAGTATGAAGTTCTTATGCGTAGAAATATATCACGAAGACCAAAGGCCTGAGTTATATATTTATACATATAAGAACGACAAATGAGGGTTATTCTGCGACATACCACGGTTGATACTTATTATTTCTTAAATATGATTTTATATAAAATAACTCATTTGTTCCCAATAATCCACAAAGTATTCTAGCTTGCAACCATTGTATGTTAGTGTCTTTAGATACCTTAAAAGGTAGTGAGTAGGTATTTTTCCAATCTTTATCTTCATAGTTAATGTTAAGTTATTCAGTCCATTTTGCTTGACTTGTTTGTTTTTCATTATTAGTATTTAATATGTTGTACATGGTTTTTGAACCCTTTTTGTCTTTTATGAATGTTTAATATGAATAGGTATTGCTGGTCTACGAACAATATTCACATAATTAATATTCAATATATAGAGTATCACCTGTGTTGATCGGGTGTTTGATGAAGTTGCTTAGCCCAATGTTCCTTCTTTCTTGGAGAATGTTTCTTTGTGTTTCACAAGGAGACCACTGGTGGTATCTCGCCTCTGTGTTGTAAAGCCTACTGAAGATCTGGTGACCGTCAAGCCTACTGAAGATCTGGTGACCAGAGACCTGGGATGCTGGGGATGTCTGATTCTTTAGCCTTGTAATGAGGTGGGCTACGGTTTACATCGCTGTCTAGTGTCTATGTTAGCTGCAACGAAATTATATTCTTCGTTTTAATGCTGTTTGCCTTGTACGACACTTGCTACTCTCTCTATTCTCTCTGCTTTAACGACCTCAGTGTCGTGTTCAGTACCATGTTCGTTTGATATGAATTTAGCACTTGGACCTTACACATAGTTGTCATAGTAATGTTCACAAGGGTAGAGTCCATCATAAACTGGTATGTTTCCTTAAGATGCTCTGTTGGTTCCACAAGGTTTTCTGCCTTATCATCAGGATCGTTTGCTCCAATGTGCTCAATGTACACATCACTGATGGCTTCATATGCAGCTGGTATGATTACGTCATCTGCCATAAACACCTGCCTCGTCCTGTGATCTCGCCCATCTTGTATGGACAGTATCGCGTGACCATCAAGCAGGTATCTTATCTTTACTGAAGAGAATATCAGCAGTGCCCATTCACCACCTACTAAAACATCATAACCTAGTAGATCTTCATCCTCTATTTCAGCAACAATTTCCTCAAATGTAACCTCAAATGGCCCAAGTTGCCTATCCCATATCCTTGATGGGTACTCCTCCAGCTCCTTTCAGGCAAGCAGATTTTGTAAGCTCCGGATTAGCGACCAGAGCCATTTTCTCTAATCTTTATTGAAGATACTTGTTGACATAATTCTTCTTGAGGTCCCTGTATCTGCTGTGATAAACACTTGCACTGACTCTACCATACCCTTCACATAGACTCCACTTCATAGATACCATTTTCTGTATCCTGTCTCTCCAACTTGATCATGAATCCCCACTACATCTGTGTTTGTGAAGTTGCTCCGGCCTATCACTGCCTTTCTATTCTGTGGCCTCTTTCCTCTAATTGGACCTCCGTTCGACCACAAGGGCTGGTCCATTGGAGTTTAAAGACAACGCTGCCCCTCGTTGCTGCTAGTCGTTGCTCCCTGACACGTTTCTCGGCAACTCACTCTTAGGACAGTCTTGTGCAGTGTCCAAATACTGGGGTATAACAATAAAAACACTGTATACATATAATGAACTGAATAAATTTTTTAAAAAACAACATTAAAAAAAAAGGAGAAAAAAACACCATATGTCTGTGAATTTGTTAGAGATCCGGTCGGAATTCCGATATAAACACCATATGTTTGTGAATTTGTTAGAGATCCAGTCCAGGTTCCGATATAAACACCATATGTTTGTGAATTTGTTAGAGATCCGGTCGGAATTCCGATATAAACACCATATGTTTGTGAATTTGTTAGAGATCCAGTCCAGGTTCCGATATAAACACCATATGTTTGTGAATTTGTTAGCGATCCGGTCGGAATTCCGATATAAACACCATATGTTTGTGAATTTGTTAGAGATCCGGTTGGAATTCCGATATAAACACCATATGTTTGTGAATTTGTTAGCGATCCGGTTGGAATTCCGATATAAACACCATATGTTTGTGAATTTGTTAGCGATCCGGTTGGAATTCCGATATAAACACCATATGTTTGTGAATTTGTTAGAGATCCGGTCCAGGTTCTGATATAAACACCATATGTTTGTAAATTTGTTAGCGATCCGGTCGGGTGACTACTATCTGTTTGATGAGTCCGATGAAGAGGAGGATGTGGATGATGAAGTGACGACGCTCACATACGGACAGGACAAAGGCGAGGAGGAGGCTGGACCCTCGCCATTGCAGGTTAGAGAACAGGAATTTAAGCGTATTCTGTATCTTGTTGCATTTTCCTCCAAATAATAAAAGAGACTAATTATTCCTCTACAGACATTGTCCAGATAGGCAACCAGTAGCAAAGGTAAATAAAGGTTTATATATTTAAAATTCAAAATCACAAAAGTTTTTTGTTTGTTTTACGTTTATTTATCGTCGCTACCGGTTGCCCATAGAGCTCCTGAAGAGATAAGTCATTTTAGATTTTTGGAGGATAGTGCAATGATACATTCCAGAATCTCCTCCGGTTCTTTTACGAGACCTCGGTTTAAAGTCCCATCTGAAAGACTGTTAATATAATAATAAATAATGGTTTACATGTATATATTTAAGCCTATTAAAAATCACAAAATGAATGATGTGTAAAATTTGCTCATGTGTGTTTATTGTATGATACAATGTTTATTTCAGTTGATATCTACAGCAATGACATCTGGTACTGATGAAGCTGTCAAATTTGCTGAAAAGGTGAAATATACATCTCATTTGACTGATTTTTAGCTCAAATTTTAAATATTTCACTCTAGGGCTTGTTCGTATAAAGTTTGAATACATAAATTGGGTTTATTAATAAATAAATGTTTTGTCCATATGACAACAGCTTGTAAACACCCAAATGTGTATATAGAGTGGAAGTCGTGATAGCGCAGTGGATGTGCGTTCGCTTCAGGCGCGAAAGGTCCGGAGTTCGAGCCCCGCTGGAGCTGTTACGATTGTGCCCTTAGGCAAGGCATTTAAATTCCACGTTGCCTCTTCTCTCTCCCTCATGGCGATGGATTCCACAGGAATGAGGTCTCTCGGATTCCACAGGAATGAGGTCTCTCGGATTCCACAGGAATGAGGTCTCTCGGATTCCACAGGAATGAGGTCTCTCGGATTCCACAGGAATGAGGTCTCGAGAGTGATTAATATAAGTTGAAATAACTTGTTTCGCAATCGAGCTAAAATAAATTTGTATAAACTAAATGTATATATATTAAGCAATAGTTGGTGTGGTACTATGCCAAATTTATATTATGTTTTTATTAAAAATCATTTTAGTTATATCTGTCATGTCAAATCTAAATCAAATTCAATGTGAAAAAATGACGAAATGCTGATAAAAATGAGATTTTATACATTTTGTGCTCTATATTAGTAAACTCATCATTTCTAATACAGGGAATGTAGTATATATATATTGGTTTTAACTAATAAATACGTGTTTAGTTCACATGAATCATTCTGTTACCATGACTACAACTGTATCCTTTTTTATAATTTTTTTTAAAACTTTATTTATTTTACAACGATTGCGAAGCAAGTTCTAACAACTTATATTAATCACTCTTGATGGCGCGGGTGAAAGCGTATATGTGGTCATTCGTGTGGGAGGAAACCGGAGTACCCCGGAGAAAACCCACCTGTCCGATCTGGCGAACACTGTACCATCTCACATACTTCCCGGTCCGAGGATCGTACCCGGGTTGCACTGGTAAGAAAGTTAACCACTGTGCTAATCGGACAGCCAGTATCATTAAAACCAGTACCAGGAATACCATATCATGAAATAAAGTAATTTTACAGTTTTATAAATGAGCAAAATGTGGAGCTAAAATAGGCTTAGTCCCTACTCCATTACACTATAAAAAATATACTGCACTTAGCTTGATGACAGAATCGTAGGTTAATTCATGATCAATTTATGTACATAATCTTTAGGATAAAGATGGTAGTAGTAAGCCTACACGCCCCAAGAAGCCAAGCGAGAGTAAAGACGAAGACAGTGTGCCTGCATGTGATGACAAGACTGACGATGCAGATGAGAAAGGTAGGTAACGATGAAGACAATGTGCCTGCATGTGATGACAAGACTGACGATGCAGATGAGAAAGGTAGGTAACGATGAAGACAATGTGCCTGCATGTGATGACAAGACTGACGATGCAGATGAGAAAGGTAGGTAGCGATGAAGACAATGTGCCTGCATGTGATGACAAGACTGACGATGTAGATGAGAAAGGTAAGTAAAGATGAAGACAATGTGTCTGCATGTGATGACAAGACTGACGATGCAGATGAGAAAGGTAGGTAAAGATGAAGACAATGTGCCTGCATGTGATGATGACAAGACTGAAGATGCAGATGAGAAAGGTAGGTGAAGACGAAGACAATGTGCCTGCATGTGATGATGACAAGACTGACGATGCAGATGAGAAAGGTAGGTAAAGATGAAGACAATGTGTCTGCATGTGATGACAAGACTGAAGATGCAGATGAGAAAGATAGGCAATGATGAAGACAATTTGTCCGCATGTCATGACAAGACTGAAGATGCAGATGAGAAAGGTAGGTAAAGATGAACACAATTTGTCCGCATGTGGTGACAAGACTGAAGATGCAGATGAGAAAGGTAGGTAAAGATGAACACAATTTGTCCGCATGTGGTGACAAGACTGAAGATGCAGATGAGAAAGGTAGGTAAAGATGAACACAATTTGTCCGCATGTGGTGACAAGACTGAAGATGGAGATGAGAAAGGTATGTAAAGATGAACACACGGTGTCTGTGGAAAGTGCGTTAAAGGTTGTGGATGTGGTGGGAATGAAATCAATCATACAATGGGACAGTGATAGAGGAAGGTATCGTGTGGGGTTGTGGGAAAAGAAATAATCATACTGTGGGGTGGGGGTGATTTTTGTGTAAGTCTTAAGGAAGGAATGTCATTATTTATGTAAGTCTTAACGTAGGAATGCTTTTATTTGTGTAAGTATAACAATGCATGTGCATTATGTATGTAATTACAATAGTAACCTGAAATATTGACATTTGCAGGAGGCATAGAAGGCAAGATAGAGAACTTGCTTAGTTTCATTGTGGCATTCCTTGTTAGTTGTGCTAACTGGCTCACTACATTATTCAACCGAATCTCTCGCAACTACCGACTCGTAGCCTCCAATATGAAGGATGATCATATCCGGATCAAGCATCAGATACAGGTATATATACAGTCTACATCCGTTATGTCGAATTCTGTCGGACCAAACAAAATAATTCAACATAGCCGAAGTTTGACTTAACGAGTGGAGGGAGACATATTGTTTTTGCCATTGCCATCTTTCTGTCCCGTCTGTCCGTCCACTTTGCCTTGACCGTGTTTCATCTCCATAACTCCTTGTTTGGGTTTTCACCACACTTGGCAGGAAGCATCGGTATGATGTCTAGTTGTGCATAAAATTATTGTATCCCTGTTCCGGGTGGATTTTTCTTTTGCGCATTTACAGCCATTTTAACATTTTTATGACACAAAGCTTGACCGCGCTTCATCTCCATAACTACTTGTTGGATTATCACCACATTTGGCAGGAAGCATCGGTATGATGTCTCGTCTTGTTATGCATATTGTATCCCTGTTCCGAGTGGATTTTTATTTTGTGCATTTACAGTCATTTTAACATTTTTATGACACAAAGCTTAACCGCGCTTCATCTCTATAACTTCTTATTTGGGTTTTCACCACACTTGGCAGGAAGCAGGAAGCATCGGTATGATGTCTATTGATGCATATTGTATCCCTGTTCCGAATGGATTTTTTTTTGTGCATTTACAGCCATTTTAACATTTTTATGACACAAAGCTTGTCCACGCTAGATATCCAAAACTCCTTGTTGGATTTTCACCAAACATGGCAGGTAGCATCGATATGATGTCTAGTTATGCATATTGTAGCCCAACCCCGTTCTGCTTGGATGATTGTTTTCGGATTTACCCTCATTTGAACATTTTTACGACACAAAGCTTGTCTGCGCTAGATACCCAAAACCCCTTGTTGGATTTTCACCACACTTGGCAGGAAGCATCGATATGATGTCTAGTTATGCATATTGTAACCTCTTTCTGGTTGGATGATTTCTGGCGGATTATCAGCCATTTGAACACAGCTGATCCAGTCTTCATCTCCAAAACTTCATAATACTATATGTGAGTTTTCTTTGCTATCACTTCATAGTGATTAATATAAGTTGTTAGAACTTGCTTCGCAATCGTTGTAAAATTAAATAAAGTTTAACTTTTTTAAATATTTCATCGAATTTCAATAGAATTGTAGCGTAGTGACAAAATTCAAAGTGAAATTCCAGGTCATATTTCCAGAGTTTTCGATTACAAATAAGAAAAACATATTGATAAATTGTCGTCTGTTACAATTATTTGAACTATTTATAGTATTTTTTACCCAGCATGCAAAGAGTTTTAAGATTACATTTATTTATTGCTACTGTAGTGGGATCCGTGGTCCAGTGGTTAACACATTGAACTTGTAATCCAAGGGTCGCAGGTTCGATCCATGCTATACCATATTAAAATGACTCGTATATTGCATATAGCTGAATCTTTCGGCTTTAAACCAAGTTTTTGTGTCGGTGCTGTACACCGTGCACGTAAAAGAACCAAGAGCAGATTCTGGAATGGGTCTCTGTCTGTATCATTGCACTATCCTCCAAAAATCTAAAATGACTAATCTCTTCAGGAGACGTCGCTCATATGTGCATCTGGTAGCGACGGTAAATAAACGTAAAACATTATGCCTTTATTTGTATACATAGGAATGTCTTTATTCACTATGTCTCCCCCTAGTCAGGAGGCGTCGCTCATATGTGCATCCGGTAGCGACGGTAAATAAACGTAAAATACACATACCTAAGTAACCAAAATGAGAAGTGAAAATTAGCTTTAACTAGACTTCCTGTCCGCTATGCACAAGAGGTTTGTTTGTTACAGTTGGAGCACAGGTGTGTGATAGAGGATCCTGTAGAGTTGAAGAAGAGCATGGGAGCAGATGGAGATCACGGGTAACTCTTCTCAGACCTTAACTACCTTAATGAATATATACCTGTACAAGTAACAGATGCAGATCCCGGGTAACTCTGCTCAGACCTTAACTACCTTAATGAATATATACCTGTACAAGTAACAGATGCAGATCCCGGGTAACTCTGCTCAGACCTTAACTACCTTAATGAATATATACCTGTACAAGTAACAGATGCAGATCCCGGGTAACTCTGCTCAGACCTTAACTACCTTAATGAATATATACCTGTACAAGTAACAGATGCAGATCCCGGGTAACTCTGCTCAGACCTTAACTACCTTAATGAATATATACCTGTACAAGTAACAGATGGAGATCACGGGTAACTCTTCTCAAAACTTGACTACCTTAATGAATATATACCTGTACAAGGAGCAGATGCAGATCCCGGGTAACTCTTCTCAAACCTTAACTACCTTAATGAATATATACCTGTACAAGGAGCAGATGGAGATCCCGGGTAACTCTTCTCAAACCTTAACTACCTTAATGAATATATACCTGTACAAGTAACAGATGGAGATCACGGGTAACTCTTCTCAGAACTACCTTAATGAATATATACCTGTACAAGTAACAGATGGAGATCACGGGTAACTCTTCTCAGAACTACCTTAATGAATATATACCTGTACAAGTAACAGATGGAGATCACGGGTAACTCTTCTCAGAACTACCTTAATGAATATATACCTGTACAAGTAACAGATGGAGATCACGGGTAACTCTTCTCAAAACTTGACTACCTTAATGAATATATACCTGTACAAGGGAACAGATGCAGATCCCGGGTAACTCTGCTCAAACCTTAACTACCTTAATGAATATATACCTGTACAAGTAACAGATGCAGATCCCGGGTAACTCTTCTCAGACCTTAACTACCTTAATGAATACGATAGGGTGCTTGCTTGAAGTTTTGAGATAATTGCATCAGTAGCTGTAACAAATTACAAATAATGCCCCTTTCAAAAATTACGAGGCCCCATTTTTCAAAGTGACGGGGTCCTACATGTACAACGCCATTTTACAAACTGGTAGAAAGAACACCGAAGCATGCCGCGCAAGCAAAGAGATGGGTTAATACAAGACACTTGTCTGTCTGTCTGTTGCAGTGAGACATCTGATGATGATATTGTTGTTGTATCTACCCAGCCGACCTATACAGACGTGTTACCAGACAGGAGTGATGTCAGGTATGTTGCGTGAATCCATCACCACGAGGGACAGAGAACTATTTATTACATTATTATTATTACATTATTATTATTATACCAGATTTGTATAGCACTCTTTTACGAAAGGAGAGAGAAATATTATTATATTATACCAGTATAGCACTATTTTTATACAGAAATAATACGTTCAAAAATGTTTAACATTAATTTAGCATAGTAAGACATTTTTTACAACATACAGTACAATAGTCAACATTAATGACAACAATTTGGTAGGAAAAAAAAAATGTTTATCAAAAATATTAAGAAAAGTACATAACAGAATAAAGGTTAAGAATTGAAATGCAAAATGCTGTAGATACATCGTTAGAGAAGAGATAACATGGTATTTAAATGCTTTGCCTAAGTGCACAATCGTAGCTGCTCCAGCGGGGCTCGAACTCCAATGGTTGTTAATTTAACTAGCTACAATATGTTGTCTCCAGTTATAACTCATTCAATTTGAAGACATTTCTTATCATTAACAGCTGATTTGAGATACACATATTGGATTTATATTGATATGATTAGCCTATTCTTAGAGTGTCGGGTATCTACATAAGTACTGTTCTATAAGCCGTAACCTTTTACCGCCTAGAAGCACTCATAGAAGCACCTCTTGACGCCATTACCAATACGACATACATTGACAATGTAGTAGCCAAACCAATATTTATAGTAAAGTCCGGAATCTCATGTAGTCCCAGTAATATCTATGGAGGTGGGATAGATATGGCCACTACTTATCCACTGCATAACAGCTAAATGGCTGTCGTTTGTATGGAGATATAATAGTATATTAACCTAAATCTCTATGTAGTCCCAGTAATATTTATAGAGGTGGGATAGATATGGCGACTACTTATCCACTGCATGATAGCTAAATGGCTGTCGTTTGTATGGAGATATAATAGTATATTAACCTAAATCTCTATGAGGGAAAGGGTTAAGGCGTTTTTCGGAAAATACCGCGAGCATAGGTACCAGCAATACTTTAAAATTGTATTTTCATTTATTCTCTCTGAAAACGTTGTCTTGGGATTTCCTAACTAAGATCTTTTTCATCATGTCTCCATATAGTACTCGTTTTAATCAATTTTTTGCACAAAATAACGTTACTACTTTCATTGTGTCACCAAATGTTCGCGCAAATTGTCATGACGTCACTAAATTGTCATGATGTCACTAAATTGTTATTATGTCACTAAATTGTCATGATGTCACTAAATTATCATGACATCACTAAATTATCATGACATCACTAAATTATCATGACATCACTAAATTATCATGACGTCACTAAATTATCATGACGATCACTAAATTATCATGACGTCACTAAATTATCATGACGTCACTAAATTATCATGATGTCACTAAATTATCATGACATCACTAAATTATCATGACGTCACTAAATTATCATGACGTCACTACGTTAAGCAGCGTTATACTCATGTTGTCAACAACGTTATAATTACGTCAATACTTCTTTTTTTAATCGTAATTTGTCTTATCGTTAACTTTATGTACCAATTCACCTAGAAATATGCATAATTTAAAGTTTAATTTAAAAATTAGAAGGATTATTTCATTTCTCTCGACCAATCAGAATCCTACCAGGTGTTATTACACGTGTGTTGATGTAAGAAAATATGTGATGGCTGTATTACACTGAATACAAGCAACGTTATATGATAAATATGATTATGAAGCTTATGATCATTAAATTTTATTTCAGCTTGTCGGCCATTGACCTAGATAAGTTTGACGAGACGGAGGAAGAATTTGAGAAAAATCAACCATGTGTATACAGGCTACTCGTGGCTACATATTTTGCTATGGTTGCCAGGTAATGTACCTTGCTGTCACAGGGATCATTCTAGAGGGCGAAGTGGGCGAAATTGACTTCGCCCTCTGGGGCCCCACTTCTCCCTTTTTACGATTTTCAAACAAAATTTTGTCTAGTAAGATATACTGGCCCATTATAAAGCACTCCTTCTATTCAAATGTTGTATTTAATGGTTGTACTGTGCATTTTAACCCTATTTTGCAGAAGTATATTAAAGAACACCATTTAAGGAAGCGATCACGCGCGTTCTCACTTCTCCCAACATTTCTGACCTAGAATGAACCCTGCTGTCATTGTCATGTAACTTACTTAATGGTTGCCAGGTAATGTACCTTGCTGTCATAGTCTGGTAACTTACATAATTGTTGCCAGGTAATGTACATTGCTGTCATTGTCCGGTAACTTACTTAATGGTTGCCAGGTAATGTACCTTGCTGTCATTGTCAGGTAACTTACTTAATGGTTGCCAGGTAATGTACATTGCTGTCATTGTCAGGTAACTTACTTAATGGTTGCCAGGTAATGTACATTGCTGTCATTGTCAGGTAACTTACGTAATGGTTGCCAGGTAATGTAACTTGCTGTCATTGTCAGGTAACTTACTTAATGGTTGCCAGGTAATGTACCTTGCTACCATTGTCAGGTAACTTACTTAATGGTTGCCAGGTAATGTACCTTGCTGTCATTGTCAGGTAACTTACTTAATGGTTGCCAGGTAATGTACATTGCTGTCATTGTCAGGTAACCTACTTAATGGTTGCCATGTAATGTACCTTGCTGTCATTGTCAGGTAACCTACTTAATGGTTGCCAGGTAATGTACCTTGCTGTCATAGTCAGGTAACTTACTTGATGGTTGCCAGGTAATGTACATTGCTGCCATTGTCAGGTAACTTACTTAATGGTTGCCAGGTAATGTACCTTGCTGTCATTGTCAGGTAACTTACTTAATGGTTGCCAGGTAATGTACCTTGCTGTCATAGTCTGGTAACTTACTTAATGGTTGCCAGGTAATGTACCTTGATGTCATAGTCTGGTAACTTACTTAATGGTTGCCAGGTAATGTACATTGCTGTCATTGTCTGGTAACTTACTTAATGGTTGCCAGGTAATGTACTTTGCTGTCATAGTCAGGTAACTTACTTAATGGTTGCCAGGTAATGTACATTGCTGTCATAGTCAGGTAACTTACTTAATGGTTGCCAGGTAATGTACTTTGCTGTCATAGTCAGGTAACTTACTTAATGGTTGCCAGGTAATGTACCTTGCTGTCATTGTCAGGTAACTTACTTGATGGTTGCCAGGTAATGTACATTGCTGCCATTGTCAGGTAACTTACTTAATGGTTGCCAGGTAATGTACCTTGCTGTCATTGTCAGGTAACTTACTTAATGGTTGCCAGGTAATGTACCTTGCTGTCATAGTCTGGTAACTTACTTAATGGTTGCCAGGTAATGTACCTTGATGTCATAGTCTGGTAACTTACTTAATGGTTGCCAGGTAATGTACATTGCTGTCATTGTCTGGTAACTTACTTAATGGTTGCCAGGTAATGTACTTTGCTGTCATAGTCAGGTAACTTACTTAATGGTTGCCAGGTAATGTACATTGCTGTCATAGTCAGGTAACTTACTTAATGGTTGCCAGGTAATGTACTTTGCTGTCATAGTCAGGTAACTTACTTAATGGTTGCCAGGTAATGTACCTTGCTGTCATTGTCAGGTAACTTACTTAATGGTTGCCAGGTAATGTACATTGCTGTCATTGTCCAGTAACTTACTTAATGGTTGCCAGGTAATGTACCTTGCTGTCATTGTCAGGTAACTTACTTAATGGTTGCCAGGTAATGTACCTTGCTGTCATAGTCTGGTAACTTACTTAATGGTTGCCAGGTAATGTACCTTGCTGTCATTGTCAGGTAACCTACTTAATGGTTGCCAGGTAATGTACCTTGCTGTCATAGTCAGGTAACTTACTTGATGGTTGCCAGGTAATGTACATTGCTGCCATTGTCAGGTAACTTACTTAATGGTTGCCAGGTAATGTACCTTGCTGTCATTGTCAGGTAACTTACTTAATGGTTGCCAGGTAATGTACCTTGCTGTCATAGTCTGGTAACTTACTTAATGGTTGCCAGGTAATGTACCTTGCTGTCATTGTCAGGTAACCTACTTAATGGTTGCCAGGTAATGTACCTTGCTGTCATAGTCAGGTAACTTACTTAATGGTTGCCAGGTAATGTACATTGCTGCCATTGTCAGGTAACTTACTTAATGGTTGCCAGGTAATGTACCTTGCTGTCATTGTCCAGTAGCTTACGTAATGGTTGCCAGGTAATGTACCTTGCTGTCATTGTCAGGTAACTTACTTAATGGTTGCCAGGTAATGTACCTTGCTGTCATTGTCTGGTAACTTACTTAATGGTTGCCAGGTAATGTACCTTGCTGTCATTGTCCAGTAGCTTACGTAATGGTTGCCAGGTAATGTACCTTGCTGTCATTGTCAGGTAACTTACTTAATGGTTGCCAGGTAATGTACCTTGCTGTCATTGTCTGGTAACTTACTTAATGGTTGCCAGGTAATGTACCTTGCTGTCATTGTCCAGTAGCTTACGTAATGGTTGCCAGGTAATGTACCTTGCTGTCATTGTCAGGTAACTTACTTAATGGTTGCCAGGTAATGTACCTTGCTGTCATTGTCTGGTAACTTACTTAATGGTTGCCAGGTAATGTACCTTGCTGTCATTGTCAGGTAACTTACTTAATGGTTGCCAGGTAATGTACATTGTTGTCATTGTCAGGTAACTTACTTAATGGTTGCCATGTAATGTACCTTGCTGTCATTGTCAGGTAACCTACTTAATGGTTGCCAGGTAATGTACCTTGCTGTCATAGTCAGGTAACTTACTTAATGGTTGCCAGGTAATGTACCTTTCTGTCATTGTCCAGTAGCTTACGTAATGGTTGCCAGGTAATGTACCTTGCTGTCATTGTCAGGTAACTTACTTAATGGTTGCCAGGTAATGTACCTTGCTGTCATAGTCTGGTAACTTACTTAATGGTTGCCAGGTAATGTTCCTTGCTGTCATTGTCAGGTAACTTACTTAATGGTTGCCAGGTAATGTACCTTGCTGTCATTGTCAGGTAACTTACTTAATGGTTGCCAGGTAATGTACCTTGCTGTCATTGTCTGGTAACTTACTTAATGGTTGCCAGGTAATGTACATTGTTGTTATTGTCAGGTAACTTACTTAATGGTTGCCAGGTAATGTACATTGCTGTCATTGTCTGGTAACTTACTTAATGGTTGCCAGGTAATGTACTTTGCTGTCATAGTCAGGTAACTTACTTAATGGTTGCCAGGTAATGTACATTGCTGTCATAGTCAGGTAACTTACTTAATGGTTGCCAGGTAATGTACTTTGCTGTCATAGTCAGGTAACTTACTTAATGGTTGCCAGGTAATGTACCTTGCTGTCATTGTCAGGTAACTTACTTAATGGTTGCCAGGTAATGTACATTGCTGTCATTGTCCAGTAACTTACTTAATGGTTGCCAGGTAATGTACCTTGCTGTCATTGTCAGGTAACTTACTTAATGGTTGCCAGGTAATGTACCTTGCTGTCATAGTCTGGTAACTTACTTAATGGTTGCCAGGTAATGTACCTTGCTGTCATTGTCAGGTAACCTACTTAATGGTTGCCAGGTAATGTACCTTGCTGTCATTGTCCAGTAGCTTACGTAATGGTTGCCAGGTAATGTACCTTGCTGTCATTGTCAGGTAACTTACTTAATGGTTGCCAGGTAATGTACCTTGCTGTCATTGTCTGGTAACTTACTTAATGGTTGCCATGTAATGTACCTTGCTGTCATTGTCTGGTAACTTACTTAATGGTTGCCAGGTAATGTACATTAGTTTTGCCAATATTAATATATCTGAAGACGATATGTAGTCCAGTGGTAACACGCTGGACTTGTAATCCAGGGATCGCAGGTTTGATCCCCCGTCTGACCCTGATAAAATTAACAGTCTTTGAGATGAGAGTTTAAACCGAGGTCTCGTGTTGGTTCTGTACACCATGTACGTAAAAGAACCAGAGGAGACTCTGGAATGGGTCTCTCTCTGTATCATTGCACTATCCTCCAAAAATCTAAAATGACTAATCTCTTCAGGAGGCGTCGCTCATATGGGCAACCGGTAGCGAAGATAAATAAACGTAAAACACACACATATCTGAAGTAGTTTATTTGTTTTAGACCAGATTTCTGTTATTTTGTGATACTTTCATGCTACAGTTTAACTTGTATTAAGAGACCATCAAAGGGAAGGGCAAAAAGCTGTCTCTCGGCAGTAATGTTCTCTTAATACAGGCTAATTTGTTCTTTTAACCCTTTCAACACCATAGACCTCTAAATATGCTTACAAAAAGTGTAGATCCAGATGAGCCTGCTCGTGACGAGCCGTCTCATCAGGCAGGATCTGCACTTTTTGCCAGTAATATTACTATTTTTAGACAAAATAACCCATTTTGATAAATGAACTGGTCCAAATGTAGTCTAAGAATATCATGCACCAGTCCATGTCAGTTACTTGGTATTGAATGGGTTAACAACACAAACCGGAACTGAAATGTGGTCTCTTAATACAAGTAAGTGGTCTCTAGATAGACATGGTCTTTCGAGCAAGTTTGCCTGTATTTCTGTTGCAGATCTGAAGTTGCGTGTAATTTTCGTGATATTTGTGTTACATGTTTGAAGTTTTGCAATATGTTTATGGTATTTGTGTTGCCGGTATGAAGTTTTGCAATATTTTCATGGTATTTGTGTTGCCGGTCTGAAGTTTTGCAATATTTTCATGGTATTTGTGTTGCAGGTATGAAGTTTTGCGATATTTTCATTGTATTTGTGTTGCCGGTCTGAAGTTTTGCAATATTTTCATGGTATTTGTGTTGCAGGTATGAAGTTTTGCGATATTTTCATGGTATTTGTGTAGCAGGTATGAAGTTTTGCGATATTTTCATGGTATTTGTGTTGCAGGTCTGAAGTTTTGCGATATTTTCATGGTATTTGTGTTGCAGGTCTGAAGTTTTGCGATATTTTCATGGTATTTGTGTTGCAGGTCTGAAGTTTTGCGATATTTTCATGGTATTTGTGTTGCAGGTCTGAAGTTTTGCGATATTTTCATGGTATTTGTGTTGCAGGTCTGAAGTTTTGCGATATTTTCATGGTATTTGTGTTGCAGGTCTGAAGTTTTGCGATATTTTCATGGTATTTGTGTTGCAGGTCTGAAGTTTTGCGATATTTTCATGGTATTTGTGTTGCAGGTCTGAAGTTTTGCGATATTTTCATGGTATTTGTGTTGCAGGTCTGAAGTTGTGCGATATTTTCATGGTATTTGTGTTGCAGGTCTGAAGTTGTGTGATATTTCCATGGTATTTGTGTTGCAGGTCTGAAGTTGTGCGATGTTTTCATGGTATTTGTGTTGCAGGTCTGAAGTTGTGTGATATTTCCATGGTATTTGTGTTGCAGGTCTGAAGTTTTGCGATATTTTCATGGTATTTGTGTTGCAGGTCTGAAGTTGTGCGATATTTTCCATGGTATTTGTGTTGCAGGTCTGAAGTTTTGCAATATATTCATGGTATTTGCATTGCAGGTCTGAAGTTTTGCGATATTTTCATGGTATTTGTGTCGCAAGTCTGAAGTTTTGCGATATTTTCATGGTATTTGTGTTGCAGGTCTGAAGTTTTGCGATATTTTCATGGTATTTGTGTTGCAGGTCTGAAGTTGTGCAATATTCTCGTGGTATTTGTGTTGCAGGTCTGAAGTTGTGTGATATTTCCATGGTATTTGTGTTGCAGGTCTGAAGTTGTGCGATGTTTTCATGGTATTTGTGTTGCAGGTCTGAAGTTGTGTGATATTTCCATGGTATTTGTGTTGCAGGTCTGAAGTTTTGCGATATTTTCATGGTATTTGTGTTACAGGTCTGAAGTTGTGCGATATTTTCATGATATTTGTGTTGCAGGTCTGAAGTTGTGTGTTATTTTCTGATGATTTTGAACCATATCCTGTCAGCCAGTCTCCTGTCTCTACCACTACCCATGTTTGTGTTCCTATGGGGTATGTTGTCTGTACCACGGCCCACCAAGACATTCTGGATCACTGTAATCACATACACGGAGGTAGGTCAGCATATCTACTGAACTGTTGTACGTTCGAATCACACTACTAGAGCTACTGTTCTAGGAAGTTAATGCATATAAACAATAATTGTTTGAATTATGTCTTGCATTGAGACACTAAAAGTTTAAACTTGATTTATTTTACAATGATTGCGAAGCAAGTTTTAACAACTTATATTAATCACTCTCGTTGGCGCGGATGAAAGCATAAATGTGGTCATTCGTGTTGGAGGAAACTGGAGTATCCGGGGAAAACCCACCTATCCGATCTGGCGACCACCGTACCATCTCACATACTTCCCGGTCCGAGGATCGGACCCAGGTTGCATTGGTGAGAAGTGAGGGCGCTAATTGGACAGTCCATTGAGACACTACTTACAGGACATATATGTCAACATCAATATCTGTTTTGTATGGAGATAATCTCAATAAACTTTAAGCTTTCCATTATCGTATACGATAGATATGTACCAGTCTATACATTTTGAACGAATAAATATATTTAAACCAATAGCTGCTTAGCATTCTGTTGATCATCTCAATTATAGAGCTGTCAGTGAAAGGTCAATTGTATAGCTGTCAGTGAAAGGTCAATTGTATAGCTGTCAGTGAAAGAACGATTATATAGCTGTCAGTGAAAGGTCAATTGTATAGCTGTCAGTGAAATGTCAATTGTATAGCTGTCAGTGAAAGGTCAAATGTATAGCTGTCAGTGAAATGTCAAGTGTATAGATGTCAGTGAAATGTCAATTGTATAGCTGTCAGTGATGGGTCAATTGTATAGCTGTCTGTGACAGGTCAATTGTATAGCTGTCTGTGAAAGGTCAATTGTATAGCTGTCGTTGAAAGGTCAATTGTATAGATGTCAGTGAAAGGTCAATTGTATAGCTGTCAGTGAAAGGTCAAATGTATAGCTGTCAGTGAAATGTCAAGTGTATAGATGTCAGTGAAATGTCAATTGTATAGCTGTCAGTGATGGGTCAATTGTATAGCTGTCTGTGACAGGTCAATTGTATAGCTGTCTGTGAAAGGTCAATTGTATAGCTGTCGTTGAAAGGTCAATTGTATAGCTGTCAGTGAAAGGTCAAATGTATAGCTGTCAGTGAAATGTCAAGTGTATAGATGTCAGTGAAATGTCAATTGTATAGCTGTCAGTGATGGGTCAATTGTATAGCTGTCTGTGACAGGTCAATTGTATAGCTGTCTGTGAAAGGTCAATTGTATAGCTGTCGTTGAAAGGTCAATTGTATAGATGTCAGTGAAAGGTCAATTATATAGCTGTCAGTGAAAGGTCAATTGTATAGCTGTCAGTGAAATGTCAATTGTATAGCTGTCAGTGAAAGGTCAATTGTATAGCTGTCAGTGAAATGTCAAGTGTATAGATGTCAGTGAAATGTCAATTGTATAGCTGTCAGTGATGGGTCAATTGTATAGCTGTCTGTGACAGGTCAATTGTATAGCTGTCTGTGAAAGGTCAATTGTATAGCTGTCGTTGAAAGGTCAATTGTATAGATGTCAGTGACAGATCAATTGTATAGCTGTCAGTGAAAGGTCAATTGTATAGCTGTCAGTGAAATGTCAATTGTATAGCTGTCGGTGAAAGGTCAATTGTATAGCTGTCAGTGAAAGGTTGATTACATAGCTGTCAGTGACGGGTCTATTGTATAGCTGTCAGTGACGGGTCTATTGTATAGCTGTCAGTGATGGGTCTATTGTATAGCTGTCTGTGAAAGGTCTATTGTATAGCTGTCAGTGACTGGTCTATTGTATAGCTGTCAGTGACGGGTCTATTGTATAGCTGTCTGTGAAAGGTCTATTGTATAGCTGTCAGTGAAAGGTCAATTGTATAGCTGTCAGTGAAAGGTCTATTGTATAGCTGTCAGTGACAGGTCTATTGTATAGCTGTCAGTGAAAGGTCAATTGTATAGCTGTCAGTGACAGATCAATTGTATAGCTGTCAGTGAAAGGTCAATTGTATAGCTGTCAGTGAAATGTCAATTGTATAGCTGTCGGTGAAAGGTCAATTGTATAGCTGTCAGTGAAATGTCAATTGTATAGCTGTCAGTGACAGATCAATTGTATAGCTGTCGGTGAAAGGTCAATTGTATAGCTGTCAGTGAAATGTCAATTGTATAGCTGTCAGTGATGGGTCTATTGTATAGCTGTCAGTGACAGGTCTATTGTATAGCTGTCGGTGAATGGTCAATTGTATAGCTGTCAGTGAAAGGTCAATTGTATAGCTGTCGGTGAAAGGTCTATTGTATAGCTGTCAGTGACAGGTCTATTGTATAGCTGTCAGTGAAAGGTCAATTGTATAGCTGTCAATGACGGGTCTATTGTATAGCTGTCAGTGACGGGTCTATTGTATAGCTGTCTGTGACAGGTCTATTGTATAGCTGTCTGTGACAGGTCAATTGTATAGCTGTCAGTGAAAGGTCAATTGTATAGCTGTCAGTGAAATGTCAATTGTATAGCTGTCAGTGATGGGTCTATTGTATAGCTGTCAGTGACAGGTCTATTGTATAGCTGTCGGTGAATGGTCAATTGTATAGCTGTCAGTGAAAGGTCAATTGTATAGCTGTCGGTGAAAGGTCTATTGTATAGCTGTCAGTGACAGGTCTATTGTATAGCTGTCAGTGAAAGGTCAATTGTATAGCTGTCTGTGACAGGTCAATTGTATAGCTGTCAGTGACAGGTCTATTGTACAGCTGTCAGTGAAAGGTCAATTGTATAGCTGTCAGTGAAAAGTCAATTGTATAGCTGTCAGTGAAAAGTCAAATGTATAGGTGTCGGTGATAGGTCAGCAACCCATGGCCGTGTGGATCATTTCAGCTTTTATAAAAAATGATATATACAGTAATTACATTGTATTCATTTGTATATGTCAGGCTGTTGTTGTGGTGAAGTACCTGTTCCAGTTTGGTTTCTTTCCCTGGAATGATAGGGTCCCCGACATGGACCCTTTCTGGCCCCCAAAGATCATCGGTATACAAGAGAGGGACAACTTTGCTTTGATGGATCTCATCTTGTTACTATCGTTGTTCATACACAGAACTTTCCTCAAGGTAAACTTCAAATGATGTATCCTGAAAGTTGTGATTCTATTCCTCATATACACTGTGCGGGCCTCCGTGGTCACGGTCGCTGACTTGTATACCACTGTGACCTATCATCACTGGTTCGAGCCCCGCTCAGGCCGTGTCTTGTTTATATGAAAAAATTGGCAGTTTCTTACTGAGGCTGGTGCACTAAGTACTGGTTAACTGCTGGAGCCTGCCCAAGAAAGGGGTTGTTAGATAAACTGCTCGCCGGCGATATAGCCCCAAAATGATGCCGATGAAGGCGTAAGACCCGAATAAACACTGTGCGGTTCCAGGGATAGAAGAACCATAGAACTGTCTCACGACTGTCTAATTCCAGCTTGCGTTCCTATTAGTGGGTGAACAATCCAACGCTTAGCAAATTCTGCTTCACAATGATAGGAAGAGCCGTCATCGAAGGATCAAAATGCAACTTCGCTATGAACGCTTGGCTGCCACAAGCCAGTTACCCCTTTTTCAATCCAGTTATCCCTTTTTCTGACACCTCTTGCTTGAAACTCATTGAAATGCACATGGTACGTAGGGATAAGAAATACAGGAAATTGGACGAGGAACATAATGAAGAGGGTTCTGGTAATTCAGTAACAACAACTTGACGGGAAACTTGTCACTTAATTATCCCGGCAATTAGCTTAAACATATTTATTGTTCCATCAATACTGATCGTTGACAACACCCAAGCTTAAACTCGTTGACAACACCAGAGCTTAAACTCATTGACAACACCCCAACTTAAACTCGTTGACAACACCAGAACTTAAACTCATTGACAACACCCCGACTTAAACTCGTTGACAACACCAGAGCTTAAACTTGTTGACAACACCCCAACTTAAACTCGTTGACAACACCCCAACTTAAACTCGTTGACAACACCAGAGCTTAAACTCGTTGACAACACCAGAACTTAAACTCGTTCACATAAACATACAAACCAGTTCTTGATAACCAATGGGTTGAATTTTATGAAATTTAACCCTTAACCTGGATGGAATGCACAAACAACATAGATCCTGATCAGACGCTGCGTGGTTTTTTGCTATTCAAACAAGTGTTTTAGCTATTCTGTGCCGTCTGATCTGGCTCTATGCTGTTTGCAATAGCAACTTTAGTCGTGATTGGCAGGTCAAGGGTTAAAATAAATATGTACCACCATAGTGTGGTTGTGTACGTGCACTTTTCCGTGGGGATGTGCCAACGAGCATCCGTGTTATTGCTCCTTAAATCCACAAATTTGTCCAGCACCAGTTCTGCAGAGGATAGTAACCCATTCAATACCAACGAACTGACATGAACTTGCCCATGATATTTTTAAACCAACAAATTAATCAGAAAATTACTTTTGGATCAGTTCATTTATCAAAATGGGTAAGTTTGTCTAAAAATAGTAATGTTATTGACAGCTTGTCAAGAGCTGGCTCATCTGGATCTACACTTTTTGTAAGTCTATTTAGAGGTATGTATTGTTGAAAGGGTTAATTCAGCAAATTTGCTTGTTACATACTAGGCTAGCCAGGAGATATATATAACATTCCCTGTGTTACAGAGATATGGCCTGTGGCAAGATGAAGAGGAACCGATACACTCAAAGACCCCTTCCAAATCTTCTATAGAAGTAAGTAGATATTTAGCTCCCTACTCAGTAACTTCCTATGTTACTGTATGGAGTAAAACACTGCCTAAATGGTCGTTTATCTACTATTATAATTATATATGATTAATTAAACTTTATATATTTTACAATGATTGTGAAACAAGTTCTGACAACTTATATTAATCACTCTCGTTGGCGCAGATGAAAGCGTATATGTGGTCATTCATGTGGGAGGAAACCGGAGTACCCGGAGAAAACCCACCTGTTCCGATCTGGTGACCACCGTACCATCTTGCATACTTCCCGGTCCGAGGATCGAACCTGGGTTGCATTGGTGAGAAGCGAGCGCGCTAACCACTGCGCTAATCGGACTATTTATTTACAACATACAGTCAAACCTGTGTTAGTGGTCACCCCCATTAAGCAGTATACCCGTATAAGCAGCCAGTTTCCAGATTCCCAATATGTTGTTTTATTATACATTTACTCTCCATTAAGCAGCCACCTGTTCTAAGCAGCCACTTTGTGTGATTCCCTCGGCTGGCTGCTTAAGACGGGTATGACTGAACATTGTTACCTCCCATGTAGTCACCATCCAGGTGGTTCGTGGAAGGTTGGCGGTTTTACCCGGGTGCCCATCCATGCCAGAAATACTGCTTGATGGGGCAACCGGGGTCTTCCGACAATAATAGCTGGAGAGTCGCCATACGCCTTAACCCTTTCAACACCAAGTAACTCACATGGACTGGTCCATGATATTCATAAACCAATAAATGAATCAGAAAATCACATGTGGACAAGTTCATTTATCAAAATGGGTAATTATGTCTAAAAATAGTCATATCACTGGCAAAAAGTGCAGATCCTGATGAGACGGCTCGTCACGAGCCGGCTCATCTGGATCTACACTTTTTGTAAGCCTATTTAGAGGTCTGTGGTGTTGAAAGGGTTAAGCTGAAGGTGCGACTTTAATCCCCAATTCCTGGTTTCACTTAATCTATCACAGCTACTTGCATACACTGATCAACTTTAAAAACACACCGCTTATATATTTTTGGCATAAGACCCATTTTCAAAAAATAGCATGTCTACCGTAAAGTGTATCTAAAAAAGGGACATCCAGAGCAGTTATCAGTCTTAGTGAGTTAGGCTGTGTTGGACTATTTATTTACAACATACAGTCAAACCTGTGTTAGTGGTCACCCCCATTAAGCAGTCAACCGTGTCAAATGTTATGAAATTCAGCAAATTACAAATCTGTAAACATGAGGTGGTGCGTTTTTGAAGTTGTTCAGTGTATAACAGTTGAAGGGACTAATACTGAGTCATTGAGTAACGTACACAGGTAATAGTGAGTCATGCACATGGGTAATATAACCAGTAGGTTACACATCAATAAATTATATGAGAATTCTGCCCATGCACTGTATAACCAGTAGGTTACACATGAATAAATTATATGAGAATTCTACCCATACACTGTATAACCAGTAGGTCACACATGAATAAATTATATGAGAGTTCTACCCATACACTGTATAACCAGTAGGTCACACATGAATAAATTATATGAGAGTTCTACCCATACACTGTATAACCAGTAGGTTACACATCAATACATTATATGAGAGTTCTATCCATACACTGTATAACCAGTAGGTTACACATGAATAGGGGTGTAACGATGCATCGAAATATCGATGCATCGCAATAGACAGCGTCACGATAGTCAACCATCGATGGTAAATATGACCATCGATAGTATTGACTATTGCGGCAGTACTATCGCAATAGTTTCGATAGTTGCCAGGGGTGGCGAAATCATCCGTGGACTAGTAAAAATACCGGCGAGTGCATTTACTTCATGTTCCCATGGCATTTAAATCGTATTTTAATGAGAAAGCATTGGCGAATTTTCTTGTTTATTTTCCTGCGGAACTTCCGCAATGAACACAAGCCAGCCGACAACGGTGGCAGACAACAATTCCCAGCCAACAATAACCTGAATAAGAACCGGAAATGTCAAGAGTTATCGTCCGTCACATAAAAACTGTGTAAAATGCGGTGGGTATGTAATTTATTTTCCGCTCAATACAAGCCAGCTGTCAATAAGAAAAACTACTGTCGAAATTGGCTTCTTTGGTACTGAATAGTGAGCAAAGTAGGCGATGTGACCCCCATAATCCCGGGTATGGGTAATTTAAAGTGCTATAGCGCATGCGTCAGTTACAAGTATACTACGCGGTCGCTAAATCGATATACGGGAACGGATACGTGACGCAGCCTTATTATTGAAGACGACAGGTAAACAATCATGTAACTTAGCGGGACTGTGTATCGATTTTTAAATAAGGTTGGTTTATATTATTTAAAAAAATAAAGTTCGGATATACGGGCAAGTGGGTTTTCACTACGGACAAGTAAATTAGTGCAGTGTGTTCGATGTCATGGTAATAAAGAAAAAATTGCATGCTAATAACTAAATACACAAAACTTGTGTATTCCATGCGAAACAGAATATTTTTTTAATTAATATGTATTTACACAATACTATTGCAATAGTCCTACAACTATCACAATACTATTGCAATAGTATTTTAACTATCGCAATAGTAAAATTGACCCCAATAGTCACCCCTACACATGAATAAATTATATGAGAGTTCTACCCATACACTGTATAACCAGTAGGTTACACATGAATAAATTATATGAGAGTTCTACCCATACACTGTATAACCAGTAGGTTACACATGAATAAATTATATGAGAGTTCTATCCATACACTGTATAACCAGTAGGTCACACATCAATACATTATATGAGAGTTCTATCCATACACTGTATAACCAGTAGGTCACACATCAATACATTATATGAGAATTCTACCCATACTATCTAATCACATAGCATGTATATTGCAAGCACACCTCTTGTTCAAGCTGTTACAACTGTTCAACAAGATGATCTCGTCACTTCAGGCTGCGGAGGGTGGTGACGGAGACATCATCTTGGATACCAAGAAGACGAGTCGCACATCCAGTCTACAGGTGGAGGTCTCCATGCACCAGGCTCCATCTAAGCAGCCAAGCCTGGAGACTTCCGGGCAAGCTGAAGATTGCAGGTCGGAGAAGCAGTCGCTGTAAGTAATTAGTGTGAAACCCCTCTAAACCGAACCGCATCAGGACTGAAGGTGGAGTTCGGTTTGTAGGGTTTTTACGGTTTAGAGGGATCTTTAGGGGCGGTTGTGGATGAAGTTTTGAACAAATTCCAAAATTTCAAGTACAACAAGTAATTATTATAACAAGAATATATGTATGCATCAGCATAGCCAAATCCATTACCCTGCCATCCGAGACAAGTGTTCATGACTGCCGGACAAAGGTTTCATGCTGACAGCCTGGTCATGCTTTGAAAATCATATTTTTTGACACTATCAATGTTTGGTGTTTACGGCATCACTGTGAAATTTTGTCTAGTCCCAAAGTTAGCTAACCATTGTTTCATGTGTTTTGTCTAGTCCAAAGTTAGCTAACCATTGTTGCATTTGTTTTGTTTAGTCCACAGTTAGCTAACCATTGTTTCATTTGTTTTGTCTAGTCCACAGTTAGCTAACCATTGTTTCATTTGTTTTGTCTAGTCCAAAGTTAGCTAACCATTGTTTCATTTGTTTTGTCTAGTCCACAGTTAGCTAACCATTGTTTCATTTGTTTTGTCTAGTCCACAGTTAGCTAACCATTGTTTCATTTGTTTTGTCTAGTCCAAAGTTAGCTAACCATTGTTTCCTTTGTTTTGTCTAGTTCAAAGTTAGCTAACCATTGTTTCATTTGTTTTGTCTAGTCCAAAGTTAGCTAACCATTGTTTCATTTATTTTGTCTTGTACAAAGTTAACTAACCATTGTTTCATTTCTTTTGTCTAGTCCAAAGTTAGCTAACTATTGTTGCCATTATTTTGTCCTATGTTGCCTAGTGGTTAAGGTGTCTGCCTACCGAGCAGGAGGTCGAAGGTTCGAGCCTCATCAGGGTTTCATTCTGATATGGCCTGTTGGTCGCTAGCTAGTTAAATAATGGTTACTGATCAGCCAGGCGCCTGACCTTCAAGGATAATATTCAGGAAGTACTGATTTCCATAAGAGGTGTCTCACCAGTCAGAAATCACTAGCCCTTTCAATAGGGGTTACACTATAATAAACAAGAATTTTACTTTTTTATACTATAATTTGCAGGCACCATGAACTCCTTGTGACCATCATGGTTGATATAATTCTTGCTACAGTATTTGTAAGTTGTGGAAATATTGTGGTTTGATCTGGGTGCTAACCTGTTCCCAAACAGATAGCTTGAAGTATCACAGTCTCCCGTCACAACGTATAGATCAAAATTTGCTGTATAACCGTATCTATATGTGCAACACTAAATCCAAAGTGAAAGTACAGTCTACATCTGTTATGTCAAAGTCGGTTATGTCCAATTCTACGGTTATCTCAAAGTCGGATCAAATTCCCGTTTCAGACACAATCATCTTACATATAACTGGCTCCGTTTATATTGAATTTCATTCAGTCAAATTTCGGTTATGTCAAAAGTATTTTGTTCGGTCCGACGGAATTCGACACAGCAGAATATTTCTGTTTTCAGATTGAAGTCTCTGTACCTACCGTTCTCTAACTTCTACAAACAACTCACATGCCCCGAATACAGTGCCACCACCGACGTGTATGCTCTGATGTTTATCTGCGACTTCATCAACTTTCTCATCATTATGTTTGGCTACCAATCATTTGGACCTTCTGTGAGTAACTCTACACATTCTGCATGTTCCATTCTGATCAGTACAACGTTGTCCCAATTTTGTCTTAATTTAGTAAATACTGCTAATGAACAAATTTGATTTGAAAAAGATGCTTGGACAGCATGCCACTTGGTCAAATGAAATAAGAGAAAGGAGATTGTGACAGCATTCCTCTGATTGGAAGGAAATGAGGGCAAGGGAGGTTGGAAAGGGAGGCTGGGACAACATTCCACTGATTGGAAGGAAATGAGGGCAAGGGAAGTTGGGACAGCATTCCACTGATTGGAAGTAAATGAGGGCAAGGGAGGTTGGAAAGGGAGGCTGGGGCAACATTCCATTGATTGGAAGTAATTGAGGGTAATGGAGGTTGGGACAGCATTCTACTGATTGGAAGTACATGAGGGCAAGGGAGGTTGGAAAGGGAGGCTGGGGCAACATTCCATTGATTGGAAGGAAATGAGGGCAAGGGAGGTTGGGACAACATTCAACTGATTGGAAGTACATGAGGGCAAGGGAGGTTGGAAAGGGAGGCTGGGACAACATTCCACTGATTGGAAGGAAATGAGGGCAAGGGAGGTTGGGACAGCATTCAACTGATTGGAAGTACATGAGGGCAAGGGATGTTGGGACAACATTCAACTGATTGGAAGTAAATGAGGGCAAGGGAGGTTGGGACAACATTCAACTGATTGGAAGTAAATGAGGGCAAGGGAGGTTGGGACAACATTCAACTGATTGGAAGTACATGAGGGCAAGGGAGGTTGGGACAACATTCAACTGATTGGAAGTAAATGAGGGCAAGGGAGGTTGGGACATCATTCAACTGATTGGAAGTACATGAGGGCAAGGGAGGTTGGGACAACATTCAACTGATTGGAAGTACATGAGGGCAAGGGAGGTTGGGACAACATTCAACTGATTGGAAGTACATGAGGGCAAGGGAGGTTGGGACAACATTCAACTGATTGGAAGTAAATGAGGGCAAGGGAGGTTGGGACAACATTCAACTGATTGGAAGGAAATGAGGGCAAGGGATGTTGGAACAACATTCAACTGATTGGAAGGAAATGAGGGCAAGGGATGTTGGGACAACATTCAATTGCTTGGAAGTAAATGAGGGCAATGATGTTGGGACAACATTGCATATACGATTGAAAATATACAATTGCACCAGTCCATCATTCGATAGACCTAAACAGCCATTAACCTTTTTCCCAACCACAAGTAGCTTGATAAATCACACTTGCTTCTATGAATAGTCGTCGTCCTCATGCTATTTTTTTGGAGCTTATTTACCCTCGCCGCCGGCGAACCATATGGTCATGCTACCTTGTCCTCGTGTATTACATATGAAACAACTTAGTTGCTTAGTCTGCACTAGTGCTATACCTAGGATGTGTAGGAATACTATGGCATATATTTAATGCCTTACATGAGTTTGTTTTTCAAGCAGTCGCCGGTAGTGTTGTTTGTATGTTTTTCTGTTCTATATTCAGCAAACAGCGGGCGGCGGAGATGTCGCTTCATACATTTCTGATAATAGGGTAAGATACATACATTTCTGAAGATAGGGAAGGATACAACATTGCATATATTTCTGAAGGTGGGAAGGATACAACATTACATATATTTCTGAAGGTAGGGACGGATACAACATTGCATATATTTCTGAAGGTAGGGAAGGATACAACATTACATATATTTCTGATAGTAGGGAAGGATACAACATTACATATATTTCTGATGGTAGGGAAGGATACAACATTGCATATATTTCTGAAGATAGGGAAGGATACAACATTGCATATATTTCTGACGGTAGGAAAGGATACAACATTGCATATATTTCTGAAGGTAGGGAAGGATACAACATTGCATATATTTCTGAAGGTAGGGAAGGATACAACCTTGCATACATTTCTGAAGGTAGGGAAGGATACAACATTACATATATTTCTGAAGGTAGGGAAGGATACAACATTACATATATTTCTGAAGGTAGGGAAGGATACAACATTACATATATTTCTGATGGTAGGGAAGGATACAACATTACATATATTTCTGAATGTAGGGAAGGATACAACAATACATATATTTCTGATAGTAGGGCAGGATACAACATTACATATATTTCTGAAGATAGGGAAGGATACAACATTGCATATATTTCTGAAGGTAGGGAAGGATACAACATTACATATATTTCTGAAGGTAGGGAAGGATACAACATTGCATATAAATTATTTCTGAAGGTAGGGAAGGATACAACATTGCATATATTTCTGAAGGTAGGGAAGGATACAACATTGCATATATTTCTGAAGATAGGAAAGGATACAACATTACATATATTTCTGATAGTAGGGAAGGATACAACATTGCATATATTTCTGAAGTTAGGGAAGGATACAACATTGCATATATTTCTGAAGGTAGGGACGGATACAACATTGCATATATTTCTGAGGGTAGGGAAGGGTACAACATTGCATACATTTCTGAAGGTAGGGAAGGATACAACATTGCATATATTTCTGAAGATAGGGAAGGATACAACATTACATATATTTCTGATTGTAAGGAAGGATACAACATTACATATATTTCTGAAGATAGGGAAGGATACAACATTGCATATATTTCTGATGGTAGGGAAGGATACAACATTACATATATTTCTGATAGTAGGGAAGGATACAACATTACATATATTTCTGATAGTAGGGAAGGATACAACATTGCATATATTTATGATGGTAAGGAAGGATACAACATTACATATATTTCTGAAGATAGGGAAGGATACAACATTGCATATATTTCTGAAGATAGGGAAGGATACAACAATACATATATTTCTGAAGGTAGGGAAGGATACAACATTACATATATTTCTTATAGTAGGGAAGGATACAACATTACATATATTTCTGATGTTAGGGAAGGATACAACAATACATATATTTCTGATAGTAGGGAAGGATACAACATTACATATATTTCTGAAGGTAGGGAAGGATACAACATTGCATATATTTCTGAGGGTAGGGAAGGGTACAACATTGCATACATTTCTGAAGGTAGGGAAGGATACAACATTGCATATATTTCTGATTGTAAGGAAGGATACAACATTACATATATTTCTGAAGATAGGGAAGGATACAACATTGCATATATTTCTGATGGTAGGGAAGGATACAACATTACATATATTTCTGATAGTAGGGAAGGATACAACATTACATATATTTCTGATAGTAGGGAAGGATACAACATTGCATATATTTATGATGGTAAGGAAGGATACAACATTACATATATTTCTGAAGATAGGGAAGGATACAACATTGCATATATTTCTGAAGATAGGGAAGGATACAACAATACATATATTTCTGAAGGTAGGGAAGGATACAACATTACATATATTTCTTATAGTAGGGAAGGATACAACATTACATATATTTCTGATGTTAGGGAAGGATACAACAATACATATATTTCTGATAGTAGGGAAGGATACAACATTACATATATTTCTGAAGGTAGGGAAGGATACAACATTGCATATATTTCTGAAGGTAGGGAAGGATACAACATTACATATATTTCTGAAGGTAGGGAAGGATACAACATTGCATATATTTCTGATAGTAGGGAAGGATACAACATTGCATATATTTCTGATGGTAGGGAAGGATACAACATTACATATATTTCTGAAGTTAGGGAAGGATACAACATTACATATATGTCTGATGGTAAGGAAGGATACAACATTACATACATTTCTGAAGTTAGGGAAGGATACAACATTACATATATTTCTGAAGTTAGGGAAGGATACAACATTGCATATATTTCTGAAGTTAGGGAAGGATACAACATTGCATATATTTCTGAAGTTAGGGAAGGATATAACATTACATATATTTCTGAAGTTAGGGAAGGATACAACATTACATACATTTCTGAAGTTAGGGAAGGATACAACATTACATATATTTCTGAAGTTAGGGAAGGATACAACATTGCATATATTTCTGATGGTAAGGAAGGATACAACATTACATACATTTCTGAAGTTAGGGAAGGATACAACATTACATATATTTCTGATAGTAGGGAAGGATACAACATTACATATATTTCTGAAGGTAGGGAAGGATACAACATTACATATATTTCTGAAGGTAGGGAAGGATACAACATTACATATATTTCTGATAGTAGGGAAGGATACAACATTACATATATTTCTGAAGATAGGGAAGGATACAACATTGCATATATTTCTGAAGGTAGGGAAGGATACAACATTACATATATTTCTGAAGGTAGGGAAGGATACAACATTGCATATATTTCTGATAGTAGGGAAGGATACAACATTGCATATAGTTCTGAAGGTAGGGAAGGATACAACATTACATATATTTCTGAAGGTAGGGAAGGATACAACATTGCATATATTTCTGATAATAGGGAAGGATACAACATTGCATATATTTCTGATGGTAGGGAAGGATACAACATTACATATATTTCTGATAGTAGGGAAGGATACAACATTACATATATTTCTGATAGTAGGGAAGGATACAACATTACATATATTTCTGAAGTTAGGGAAGGATACAACATTACATATATTTCTGATAGTAGGGAAGGATACAACATTACATATATTTCTGATAGTAGGGAAGGATACAACATTGCATATATTTCTGAAGGTGGGGAAGGATACAACATTACATATATGTCTGATGGTAGGGAAGGATACAACATTGCATATATTTCTGAAGGTAGGGAAGGATATAACATTGCATATATTTCTGACGGTAGGAAAGGATACAACATTGCATATATTTCTGATGTTAGGGAAGGATACAACATTACATATATTTCTGATAGTAGGGAAGGATACAACATTGCATATATTTCTGAAGGTAGGGAAGGATTCAACATTACATATATGTCTGATGGTAGGGAAGGATACAACATTACATACATTTCTGAAGTTAGGGAAGGATACAACATTACATATATTTCTGAAGTTAGGGAAGGATACAACATTACATATATTTCTGATGGTAGGGAAGGATACAACATTACATACATTTCTGAAGGTAGGGAAGGATACAACATTGCATATATTTCTGATAGTAGGGAAGGATACAACATTGCATATATTTCTGATAGTAGGGAAGGATACAACATTACATATATTTCTGATAGTAGGGAAGGATACAACATTACATATATTTCTGATGGTAGGGAAGGATACAACATTACATATATTTCTGATGGTAGGGAAGGATACAACATTACATATATGTCTGATGGTAGGGAAGGATACAACATTACATATATGTCTGATGGTAGGGAAGGATACAACATTACATACATTTCTGAAGTTAGGGAAGGATACAACATTGCATATATGTCTGATGATAGGGAAGGATACAACATTGCATATATTTCTGAAGGTGGGGAAGGATACAACATTACATATATGTCTGATGGTAGGGAAGGATACAACATTGCATATATTTATGATGGTAGGGAAGGATACAACATTACATACATTTCTGAAAGTAGGGAAGGATACAACATTGCATATATTTCTGATAGTAGGGAAGGATACAACATTACATATATTTCTGATAGTAGGGAAGGATACAACATTGCATATATTTCTGACGGTAGGAAAGGATACAACATTGCATATATTTCTGAAGTTAGGGAAGGATACAACATTGCATATATTTCTGAAGTTAGGGAAGGATACAACATTGCATATATTTCTGAAGTTAGGGAAGGATACAACATTACATACATTTCTGAAGTTAGGGAAGGATACAACATTGCATATATTTCTGAAGTTAGGGAAGGATACAACATTACATATATTTCTGAAGTTAGGGAAGGATACAACATTGCATATATTTCTGATGGTAGGGAAGGATACAACATTACATATATTTCTGATAGTAGGGAAGGATACAACATTGCATATATTTCTGAAGTTAGGGAAGGATACAACATTACATACATTTCTGAAGTTAGGGAAGGATACAACATTGCATATATTTCTGAAGTTAGGGAAGGATACAACATTACATATATTTCTGAAGTTAGGGAAGGATACAACATTGCATATATTTCTGATGGTAGGGAAGGATACAACATTACATATATTTCTGATAGTAGGGAAGGATACAACATTGCATATATTTCTGAGTAGGGAAGGATACAACATTACATACATTTCTGAAGTTAGGGAAGGATACAACATTACATATATTTCTGAAGTTAGGGAAGGATACAACATTACATATATTTCTGATAGTAGGGAAGGATACATTACATCCAGTCTGAATGTAGTGTAAGATAAAACCGTTATTCTCACCTATAGACAGGCTTTTCACGCCATTTTAGGTGTGAGATAAATCTGTCTAACTAATTAGATAACACAAACAAGTCCGATGGGTTTCCGTTGATTTCAGCATCCAAATTCATATCATTTCATTGGATAACGGTAAAATCCGAACACTGCCGTGAAGTTACGTCATTATAGTAACAGCGATACGTCATCAATGACGCACTCAATGACGTATCGCTACCATTCATGTTTTGTTCACGTGCCTACTATTACCATTCACCCACAATGCACTTGCATTGTTTGTAAGCACCCCGCCTCTAATCACAGTGTGACTTAAATCTTGTTATTTATTAGTTCATTTTAGTATGATGGTTACGATCATAGATTATTTGAATATTTACCTGTGTTGGATCCTGAGGTTTAGCATTGAAGAAATTATACCGTTAAATTTAACATGTACGTTGTGTTTACTTTCAAATGACAATCAACATTAATGTGAGTAAATTGTCACATTCCAATGACCTCATCATTTTATAGTAAATTCATTTGCCATTCATGTGCATATATAGGCTGGCATAATTCGTAAAGTGCATCCAGGGGTCGCAGGTTCAATCCCCCGTCTGACCCTAATAAAATTAACAGTCTTTCAGATGGGACGTTAAACCGAGGTCTCGTGTCGGTGCTTTACACCGTGTACGTAAAAGAACCAGAGGAGATTCTGGAATGGGTCTCTGTCTGTATCATGCACTATCCTCCAAAATCTAAAATAACTAATCTCTTAAGGAGGCGTCGCTCATATGGGCAACCGGTAGTGACGATAAATAAACGTAAAAACACACGTAAAGTGCATCAAAAACATAAGACAGGTGAGAAAATAAATCTACCACCTCGATAACGTTACAGTTAAGGAAATCCCTCCCTCAGGCAAAGCCTCGTTCTTTGCACGTATCTTCAGCCCTCGGTGGGATTTCCTTATCTGCAACTCTTGAAGGCGCTAGATTCACTTTATCCGTTCTGAAGATATGGCAAGCATATGCTGGTCAACATTAATGCAGCTGTATATTTCAGGTTCCGGTTCCGTTCCTGATCATGTTATTGGCTCAGTTTGTTCTGATCATCATTGATCGAGCGCTCTACCTGAGAAAGAACGTCCTCGGCAAGTTCATTTTCCAGATCTTGCTCGTCGTCTTGCTCCATGTCTGGATGTTCTTCATACTGCCTTACACCACTCAGAAGTAAGTGTAATCATGCATTCTTGTCGTAGTCACATTACATTTGAAACTTTTGGAGTTTTGTTTGGTTGCTTTCAAGTTTAAACTTTATTTATTTTACAACGATTGCGAAGCAAGTTGTAACAACTTATATTAATCACTCTCGTTGGATGAAAGCGTAAATGTGGTTATTCGTGTGGGAGGAAACTGGAGTACCTGGAGAAAACCCACCTGTTCGATCTGGCGACCACCGTACCATCTCACATACTTGCCAGTCCGAGGATCGTACCCGGGTTGCATTGGTGTGAAGCGAGCGTGCTAACCACTGCGCTAATCAGACAGCAATTTCAAATAGTTTACTATAGTAAAGGTATATTCCTGTTCGTACTAATTGTCACAGTTTCTAAGAGAGTTGCTATCCCAGCGCTCATTCTAGAAGGTGACAAGTAGTCGCCCTTTGGACTCTTGACTTCGCCCCTGCCGGCACGGCACCACTTCTACCTACAATTGTTTTACAATTTTCAGACAAATATTTGAAAAATAAATCGTCTTCTTCATTTGATTAGGTTTAGTCTTGTTTTCATTAGACTCTCCGTTGCCTTTGATTAGGTTAGTCTTGTTTTCATTAGACTCTCCGTTGCCTTTGATTAGAGGTTAGTCTTGTTTTCATTAGACTCTCCGTTGCCTTTGATTAGGTTAATCTTGTATTCATTAGACTTTCTCCATTGCCTTTGATTAGGTTAGTCTTGTTTTCATTAGACTCTCCGTTGCCTTTGATTAGAGGTTAGTCTTGTTTTCATTAGACTCTCCGTTGCCTTTGATTAGGTTAGTCTTGTTTTCATTAGACTCTCTGTTGCCTTTGATTAGGTTAGTCTTGTTTTCATTAGACTCTCCGTTGCCTTTGATTAGGTTAGTCTTGTTTTCATTAGACTCTCCATTGCCTTTGATTAGGTTAGTCTTGTTTTCAATAGACTCTCCGTTGCCTTTGATAGGTTAGTCTTGTTTTCATTAGACTTTCCGTTGCCTTTGATTAGGTTAGTCTTGTTTTCATTAGACTCTCCATTGCCTTTGATTAGGTTAGTCTTGTTTTCAATAGACTCCCTTGCCTTTGATAGGTTAGTCTTGTTTTCATTAGACTTTCTGTTGCCTTTGATTAGGTTAGTCTTGTTTTCATTAGACTCTCTGTTGCCTTTGATTAGGTTAGTCTTGTTTTCATTAGACTTTCTCCGTTTCCTTTGATTAGGTTAGTCTTGGTTTCAATAGACTCTCCGTTGCCTTTGATTAGGTTAGTCTTGTTTTCAATAGACTCTGTTGCCTTTGATTAGGTTAGTCTTGGTTTCAATAGACTCTCTGTTGCCTTTGATTAGGTTAGTCTTGTTTTTAATAGACTCTCCATTGCCGTTGATTAGGTTAGTCTTGTTTTCAATAGACTCCGTTTCCTTTGATTAGGTTAGTCTTGTTTTCATTAGTCTTTCCGTTGCCTTTGATTAGGTTAGTCTTGTTTTCAATAGACTCTCCATTGCCTTTGATTAGGTTAGTGTTGTTTTCAATATACTCTCCGTTTCCTTTGATTAGGTTAGTCTTGTTTTCATTAGACTTTCTCCGTTGCCTTTGATTAGGTTAGTCTTGTTTTCAATAGACTCTCCGTTGCCTTTGATTAGGTTAGTCTTGTTTTCAATAGACTCCGTTGCCTTTGATTAGGTTAGTCTTGTTTTCATTAGACTCTCCGTTGCCTTTGATTAGGTTAGTCTTGTTTTCATTAGACTCTCCATTGCCTTTGATTAGGTTAGTCTTGTTTTGATTAGACTCTCCATTGCCTTTGATTAGGTTAGTCTTGTTTTCATTAGACTCTCCATTGCCTTTGATTAGGTTAGTCTTGTTTTCATTAGACTCTCCATTGCCTTTGATTAGGTTAGTCTTGTTTTCATTAGACTCTCCGTTGCCTTTGATTAGGTTAGTCTTGTTTTGATTAGACTCTCCGTTTCCTTTGATTAGGTTAGTCTTGTTTTGATTAGACTCTCCGTTGCCTTTGATTAGGTAAGTCTTGTTTTCATTAGACTCTCTATTGCCTTTGATTAGGTTAGTCTTGTTTTCATTAGACTCTCCATTGTCTTTGATTAGGTTAGTCTTGTTTTCATTAGACTCTCTGTTGCCTTTGATTAGGTTAGTCTTGTTTTCATTAGACTCCATTGCCTTTGATTAGGTTAGTCTTGTTTTCATTAGACTCTCCATTGCCTTTGATTAGGTTAGTCTTGTTTTCAATAGACTTTCCGTTGCCTTTGATTAGGTTAGTCTTAGTTAATCTTTCAACACTAATGTATTGAGTATTGGCAGGTACACGGTAAAGGTAAACATTGTTGTATTTTTTATATAACAAATGTCTGTTGTTTACCAATCTACAAGTAGGAGACCACTTGACAGAAGACAGGACAGCCTGTTCTATTGATAGCATACCCAATGGATAGCATACAGCATACCCAATGGATAGCTTAAAATGAGGCTTACATCGACTTATTACATCGACTATTTCCATGTCATTTTCTGTAATTTCCTTGGCTGGCTGCTCAAGACAGGCTCGACTGTATTGTACACTTTGTAATATGTTATTTCAGACCTTTCACAAGTAACACAACAGCCCAGCTGTGGTACTTCATTAAGTGTGTGTACTTTGCCCTGTCGGCGTACCAGATCAGATCGGCCTATCCTACACGGATCCTTGGTAACTTCCTCACCAAGAAGTATAACTACGTCAACCTCTTCCTCTTCAAAGGGTCAGTTCATATGAACATTATTATCCCCTTTTTTTTGCTGAGTCACAATGTATGTGGCCATAGAATAAAACATATACCGTATATCTGGTTTTTTTGTGACCATCATGTCATCGCTTTATTCTCATGCACCTTTAACCCATTCAACACCAAGTAACTGACATGGACTGGTCCATGATATTTTTAGACCAATAAATTAATAACAAAATTACATTTGGATCAGTTCATTTATCAAAATGGGTAAAAAATATTTCTAAATTTTAGTTATATTACTTGAAAAAAGTGCAGATCCTGATGAGACGGCTCATCATGAGCCGGCTCATCTGGATCTACACATTTTTGTAAGCCAATTTAGAGGTCTGTGGTGTTGAAAGGGTTAATCGGCAAATATAAACCAGCGAAAATTTGATTTGTACTGGTTTAATGATTTTTAAAAACTGCGCTGATTGATAGTATGAAATCTTAATAACATACAGACACAGTAGTGAGAACCAGTCGGTCCATACCAGTAATACCAGAATTATGGCCCTTTTTCCTACTTGATCCTTTACATTATGTATTATGTATGTCGTTGTCTGCATCCGTTATGTCGAATTCCGTCGGACCGGACAAAATACTTCGACTTAACCGAAGTTTGACTTAACGAAATTCGATATATAAACAGAGCCAGTTATATGTAAAATGATAGTGTCTGAAACGGGACTTTGATCCGATTTCGAGATAACTGGAGAATTCGACATAACCGACTTTGACATAACGGATGTCGACTGTATGTGATCTATGTCTTGTAATAAATACTGTTTAAAGTTTAAACCAAGGCCCCTTTATACGACAAAATCATCTGTACATGTATATTTATCGATGGTAATGTGTGTGACTATAGAGTCTAGGGTTGGTAAATACCTTCAGTAGCAGAACTATTATCTGGCAACGATTTTATACCCGAGGGATATTCATTTGTCTGGAACGAGTTCTCAGTAACCAATGTGTGGCGTTTTATGAAACTTAAAATAAATATGTATCACCATAGTGTAATGGTGCACTTTTGGTGGGGATTTTCCCAGTAACACCAGAGTTGTTGCCCATTAATTGACTAAAAACTCACAAATTTGTCCGTCCAGGGCCAGAATTTGTTTTATTCATATTTATTTATCCTGCGCTCAAGTTTGCTGTCCTAACCACTGATTAGTTTATACAAATTTATTTTAGCTCGATTGCGAAACAAGTTCTTACAACTTTTATTAATCCCTCTCGAGACCTCATTCATGATGGAATCCATCACCATGAGGGAGAGAGAAGAGGCAACATTTGAATTTAAATGCCATGCGTTAAGGGCACAAACGACACGGCTCCTGTGGGGCGCATGCGTTAAGGGCACTAACGATACGACTCCAGCAGGACGCAAACTCCGAACTTTCGCAACTGAAGCGAACGCAATACCACGGCGCCATCACGACTTCCACTGTATTCATTAATCAAGATTTTGACTTGATACATTAATGGACGTACTTGAATCATAGTAAGTAAATGTTTTAAAATGTAGTTGAGGAAGTTTCAGATTTAAAGGAGACTGTTGAAACAGAACATGTTTCGTCTTGCACATATGTTAATATCTCATGTCTATAATTAGATTCCTTGCTATACCGTTCCTGCTAGAGTTACGTACCCTGATGGACTGGATGTGGACAAACACAACGATGGCGGTCGGCAGTTGGCTACAGATGGAAGATATCTACGCCAATATCTATGTTCTCAAGTGTACCAGGGTTATAGAAAAGGTACACGGAGTAGACATTTCACTGAGCCATTTTTTTTATAATATATGATATATGGTTTTCATTTCCGGGCTTTTGCTCAGATTTGTTATTGCTATTTACCTACCGTAATCAAAGGATTAGCAGGTAGCATGTCCACTCCATCTCCATCCCACCTCCATCCCACCTCCATCCCCACATCCACTCCCCCTCCATCCCATCTCCATCCCACCTCCATCCCATCTCCACCCCATCTCCATCCCACATCCATCCCCACATCCACTCCCCCTCCATCTCCATCCCACCTCCATCCCATCTCCATCCCACCTCCATCCCACCTCCATCCCACCTCCCCCCCATCTCCATCCCACCCCCATCCCACTCCATCCCCACCATCCACTACCCATCCATCTCCATCCCCCTCCATACATCTACATCCCACTCCACCCCACCTCCATCTCGATCCCACCCCACATCCACTACACCTCCATCCCATCTCCATCCCACCTCCATCCACCTCCACCCCACCTCCATCCCATCTCCATCCCCCCTCCATCCATCTCAATCCCACCTCCATCCAACCCCATCCCACCTCCATCCCTCCCCTCCCATCCCCTCCATCTCTATCCCACCTCCACCCACCTCCATCACACTCCACCTCCATCCCCTCTCTATCCCACCTCCATACCACTTCCACCCACCCCCATCCCACCCTCCATCCCACCCCCATATCCAACCCACCTCCATCCCACCTCCAGCTCACCTCCATCCCACCTCCATCCCACTCCACCTCCATCCCACCTCCATACCAACGCCATCCCACCTCCATCCCATACTACCTCCATCAATTACAGGGCATGTTATGGGTTGTTCCCACTATGTTATTCTCACCTTCATTATGAGTGTATCTTTGTTTGACTACTATGTTGTCAATATGTATTGTGTTGGCAACAGCTTCTAGATGCTCATCGATGTAGGAATAGGTTGATGAAAATATATGGTTTTGTAAAGACTAAACAAGTCTGTATGTAATAATATAAATGTCGCTGTGAGATTTCATCCAATTATCAAACTTTTACATCTTGATAAATTTTGTTGCAATTGACCTTTCGTCATTACAATTTTACTACATATATGTATTTTATCTACGTATATTATTAACTATCTTGTATACAATATACTTAACCCGGCACGATATAACCTGAACTGTCATGAAGCGCCGTTAAACCAAATACTCACTCACAACCCAATAATCGAGCACACTACGACTAGCTCTTGTGAAATCGGCAAGGATTAAACCTCTCAATTTCAAGATTCAATCTGAAAAATGTTAACGTAATTATCCTCTGCACCATTTTTGTTTGATATGTCATTAATTGTTAACAAACCATTTGCCCAATTTCAGACGCACCCTACCCCTAGAGCTGTACCAAAGCGAGCATTGATCAAGTATGGTGTTGGTGGAGTGCTACTGTTTGTCATCATCTTCATCGTCTGGTTCCCCCTCGTCATCTTCTCCTTTGCTAACACTGTGTATGTGCCCAACCCTCCTAAAGAGTGTACCGTGACCGTATCACTGGCAGGTTATCAGGTAGGTTTAAGCTTTCCTAGTCTTGTCTTGACTTTAGTTGAAGACAATAAGCTGTATCTGGTTCCCATCTCGTCATCTTCTCCTTTGCTAACACTGTGTATGTGCCCAACCCGCCTAAAGAGTGTTCCGTGACTGTATCGCTGGCAGGTAATCATGTAGGGGTTTTTTTTTAAAAATAATTTTTTAAACTTTATTTATTTTACAATGATTGCGAAGCAAGTTTAACAACTTATATTAATCACTCTCGTTGGCGTGGATGAAAGCGTAAATGTGGTCATTTGTATGGGAGGAAAACTCAGAGAAAACCCACCTGTCCGATCTGGCGACCACCGTACCATCTCACATAATCAGGTAGGTTTAAGCTTTGCTAGTCTTGTCAGAACTTGAATTGAAGACAATAAACTTTAGCTAGTGAACTTATGAATATGTACCTCCGGCAAGACATATCACAAATAACATAAGCTCTGATGAGCTTTTATAACGGACTATATAACAACATGTGTATATGAATAATAAGAGTAAAACAGCTATGGGAAATAAAAATTTGAATTGAATTAGACACTATGCTAAAACAAAACATGGTTATTTAGTCGAGCAGTAAAATTAGACATAAGATGAACATAAGAAGCTACATAATAAAAGAATAAGACAACAGCCATGCAGGCAACTAAGATGATTTATAAAAGAAAACTAAACTAAATTATGGCCTCAAAATGGTGTCCCGTCTTATAAGTGAGCTATAAGAAAACGTTTCTAAGAAATAATTTATATTAAATGGTATCCATATAGAATGCTTTTAGAAAAGGAAGCACACTGACAACTGTTTCTTCAACTTACACTGGCCAAGCATGCAATTTATACTTGTCTGTTCTATCTATTGTATTCTAATCTATCTATATATCTATCTATCCATCTATCCATCGTATTCTATCCACCTACCTATCTATCTATCTATCTATCATTTCTATTCTATCTATCTATCTATCATTTCTATTCTATCTATCTATCATTTCTATTCTATCTATCTATCTATCATTTCTATTCTATCTATCTATCATTTCTATTCTATCTATCCACCTATCTATCTATCTATCTATCTATATATCTATCTATCTATCTATCTATCTATCTATCTATCTATCTATCTATCTATCTATCTATCTATCTATCTATCTATCTATCTATCTATCTATCTATCTATCTATCATCTATCTATCTATCTATCTATCTATCTATCTATCTATCCTATCCATCCATCTATCTATCTATCCTCTCTGTCCTATCTATCTATCTTTCTATTCTATCTCTCTATCATTTCTATTCTATCTCTCTACCTACCTATCTATCTTCATTATCTATCTATCTATCTATCTATCTATCTACATTTCTATTCTATTCTATCTACTATCTATCTCTTCATTTCTATTCTATATCTATCTATCTTCTTATCTATCTCTCTATCATCTATCTATCTATCTAACTATCTATCTATCTATCTATATATCTATTCTATCTATCTCTCATTTCTATTCTATCTATCTATCTACCTCTCTATCTATCTATATATTCTATTAATTTCCACTATCTATCTATCTATCTATCTATCTATCTATCTATCTATCTATCTATCTATCTATCTATCTCTATCTATCTATCTATCCTATCTATCTATCTATATATCTATCTATCTAGTTGACTATCTATCTATCTATCTATCTGACTATCTATCTATCTATCTATCTGACTATCTATATATCCTATATATCTATCTATCTATCTATCTATCTATTTGACTATCTATCTATCTATCTATCTATTTGACTATCTATCTATCTATCTATCTATCTATCTATCTATCTATCTATTTACTATCTATATATCTATCTATATATCTATCTATCTATCTATCTATTTACTATCTATCTATCTATCTATTTGACTATCTATCTATCTATCTATCTATCTATTTGACTATCTATCTATCCTATCTATCTATCTATTTGACTATCTATCTATCTATCTATTTGACTATCTATCTATCCTATCTATCTATCCTATATATCTATATATCTATCTATCTATCTATTTGACTATCTATCTATCTATCTATTTAACTATCTATCTATCCTATCTATCTATCTATCTATCTATCTATCTATCTATCTATCTATCTATCTATCTATCTATCTATCTATCTATCTATCTATCTATCTATCTATCTATCTATCTATCTATCTATCTATCTATCTATCTATCTATCTATCTCTCTATCTATCTATCTATC
>CM026395.1:19322538-19342538 GCA_014843695.1 Archivesica marissinica | reverse complement strand
AGGTAATTAACAGACTAGCATATTTCCAGGTAATTTACAGACTAGCATTGTTCCAGGTAATTTACAGACTAGCATTGTTCCAGGTAATTAACAGACTAGCATTGTTCCAGGTAATTAACAGACTAGCATTGTTCCAGGTAATTAACAGACTAGCATTGTTCCAGGTAATTTACAGACTAGCATTGTTCCAGGTAATTAACAGACTAGCATTGTTCCAGGTAATTTACAGACTAGCATTGTTTCAGGTAATTAACAGACTAGCATTGTTCCAGGTAGTTAACAGACTAGCATTGTTCCAGGTAATTAACAGACTAGCATTGTTCCAGGTAATTAACAGACTAGCATTGTTCCAGGTAATTAACAGACTAGCATTGTTCCAGGTAATTAACAGACTAGCATTGTTCCAGGTAATTAACGGACTAGCATTGTTCCAGGTAATTAACGGACTAGCATTGTTCCAGGTAATTAACGGACTAGCATTGTTTCAGGTAGCTACAGGTTTCTTGAGTAATTATGAGGCCGAGGATGTGACGAGGATACAGCTAGACGGTAAATCTACATCCGTGTGGACCATCAGTCCCCCTAGCCTGGCCAGTCTGATGGATGCCCTCACCAGCTCTACTGTGCCAGTTAACATGGACTTCATTGTCACTTTTACCAGGTAATAGAATTCCTTTAACTCTATAGCGAGATATGTCCGCCTCCGTGGTCGAGTGGTTAAGGTCGCTGACTTGTATACCACTGTAACATATCATCACTGATGGTCAAGGGTTCGAGCCCCACTCAGGCCGTGTCTCATTTATATGAAAAAGTTGGCAGTTTCTTACGGAGGTTGGTGCACCCAAGTACTGGTTAACAGTTGGAGCCTGCCCAGGAAAGGTGTTGTTAGGTAAACTGCCCGCCGGCGATATAGCCCAAAATGGTGCTGATGCAGGCGTAAAACCCAAAATATAACATAACTATAGCGAGATATAATGGTAAATCTGTACCATCAATGTGTTATTCAGGATACAAGCGCTGTATTACCCATGTATATTGGCCCTATTTACATTATTTTAGTTATGTCAATAAAAGTCACAATGGAAGTCGTGATAGCGCGTTCGCTTAAGGTGCGAAAGATCCGGAGTTTGAGCCCCTCTTGAGCCGTTATGATTGTGCCCTTAGGCAAGGCATTTAAATTCCACATTGCCTCTTCTCTCTCTCTCGTGGTGATGGATTCCATCAGGAATGAGGTCTCGAGAGTGATTAATATAAGTTGTAGGATTATACAAATTTATTTTAGCTCGATTGCAAAACAAGTTATTTCAACTTATATTAATCACTCTCGAGACCTCATTCCTGATGGAATCCATCGCCACGAGGGAGAGAGAAGAGGCATCGTGGGATTTAAATGCCTTACCTAAGGGCACAATCGTAACGGCTCCAGCGGGGTTCGAACTCCGGACCTTTCGCACCTGAAGCGAATGCGCATCCACTGCGCTATCACGACTTCAACTGTAATATATAAGTTGTAAGTACTTATTTCGCAATGGAGCTAAAATAAATTGGTATAAACTAATAAAAGTCACACTATTTTGTTATGTCAATAAAAGTCGTGTACGACGCTTGTTTGTTAGTTGAAACACTCAGATTATCTTACAAATATTGGGGGGGGGGGGAATATACCATGTACATTGTATTAAAATAATAGAAAATGATATTCTGTTTTCAACTATGTACTGTCGCTTTAAATCCCCTATGAGAATTGCATGAGAAAGTTGTTTAAGGGGACATGACTGTATATAACTGTTCATGTTTCAGGGAACCACATTCCCAGGCTGGAGAAACGCTGAGTCAGCAGTATCGTAAAACCCTAACCCAGAACGAGAAATATATGACTGCGGAGATGATTGTGAAAAATATCACAAAACATGTGTATGTATTATCTTGTCTAGTTGTGTATAATCACTGCGAGAAATGGCTATGTATGTATCTGTACATGCGCGAGTCTGTAACACCTAGTAGATGGGTCCAAACAATCCCATATATGTTGTGATGGATACACTGTAGATATACTGGCTATGTACTGCAAACAATCCCATATATGTGGATATACTATACTGGCTATGTATTTCAAACAATCCCATATATGTGGATATACCAGCTATGTACTGCAAACAATCCCATATATGTTGATATACCAGCTATGTACTGCAAACAATCCCATATATGTTGATATACCAGCTATGTACTGCAAACAATCCCATATATGTGGATATACTAGCTATGTACTGCAAACAATCCCATATATGTGGATATACCAGCTATGTACTGCAAACAATCCCATATATGTGGATATACCAGCTATGTACTGCAAACAATCCCATATATGTGGATATACCAGCTATGTACTGCAAACAATCCCATATATGTGGATATACCAGCTATGTACTGCAAACAATCCCATATATGTGGATATACCAGCTATGTACTGCAAACAATCCCATATATGTGGATATACCAGCTATGTACTGCAAACAATCCCATATATGTGGATATACCAGCTATGTACTGCAAACAATCCCATATATGTGGATATAAGATTAGCTTCGGCTAAATGAGTTCCCTTTCATGAGTAAAAAATTAAGGAACTAATTTAGAAAGATTAGGTTTGGCTAAATGAGGTCCCACTAAAATAGGAATATTGGCTTTGGCTAAATGCTAACCCTTCATAAATTAAGGGGCTCGTTTATGAAGATTGGCTTGGGCTAAATGCTAACCCTTCATAAATTAAGGGGCTCGTTTATGAAGATTGGCTTGGGCTAAATGCTAACCATTCATAAATTAAGGGGCTCGTTTATGAAGATTGGCTTGGGCTAAATGCTAACCCTTCATAAAATAAGGGGCTCGTTTATGAAGATTGGCTTGGGCTAAATGCTAACCCTTCATAAATTAGGGGCTCGTTTATGAAGATTGGCTTGGGCTAAATGCTAACCCTTCATAAATTAAGGGGCTCGTTTATGAAGATTGGCTTGGGCTAAATGCTAACCATTCATAAATTAAGGGGCTCGTTTATGAAGATTGGCTTGGGCTAAATGCTAACCCTTCATAAAATAAGGGGCTCGTTTATGAAGATTGGCTTGGGCTAAATGCTAACCCTTCATAAATTAGGGGCTCGTTTATGAAGATTGGCTTGGGCTAAATGCTAACCCTTCATAAATTAAGGGGCTCGTTTATGAAGATTGGCTTGGGCTAAATGCTAACCCTTCAAAAATAAGGGGCTCGTTTATGAAGATTGGCTTGGGCTAAATGCTAACCCTTCATAAATTAGGGGCTCGTTTATGAAGATTGGCTTGGGCTAAATGCTAACCCTTCATAAATTAAGGGACTCGTTTATGAAGATTGGCTTGGGCTAAATGCTAACCCTTCATAAATAAAGAATTACGGGGCTCGTTTATGAAGATTGGCTTGGGCTAAATGCTAACCCTTCATAAATAAAGAATTACGGGGCTCGTTTATGAAGATTGGCTTGGGCTAAATGCTAACCCTTCATAAATAAAGAATTAAGGGGCTAGTTTATGAAGATTGGCTTGGGCTAAATGCTAACCCTTCATAAATAAAGAATTAAGGGGCTAGTTTATGAAGATTGGCTTGGGCTAAATGCTAACCCTTCATAAATAAAGAATTAAGGGGCTAGTTTATGAAGATTGGCTTGGGCTAAATGCTAACCCTTCATAAATAAAGAATTAAGGGGCTAGTTTATGAAGATTGGCTTGGGCTAAATGCTAACCCTTCATAAATAAAGAATTAAGGGGCTAGTTTATGAAGATTGGCTTGGGCTAAATGCTAACCCTTCATAAATAAAGAATTAAGGGGCTAGTTTATGAAGATTGGCTTGGGCTAAATGCTAACCCTTCATAAATAAAGAATTAAGGGGCTAGTTTATGAAGATTGGCTTGGGCTAAATGCTAACCCTTCATAAATAAAGAATTAAGGGGCTAGTTTATGAAGATTGGCTTGGGCTAAATGCTAACCCTTCATAAATAAAGAATTAAGGGGCTAGTTTATGAAGATTGGCTTGGGCTAAATGCTAACCCTTCATAAATAAAGAATTAAGGGGCTAGTTTATGAAGATTGGCTTGGGCTAAATGCTAACCCTTCATAAATAAAGAATTAAGGGGCTAGTTTATGAAGATTGGCTTGGGCTAAATGCTAACCCTTCATAAATAAAGAATTAAGGGGCTAGTTTATGAAGATTGGATTGGGCTAAATGCCCTTCATAAATAAATGGGCTAGTTTATGAAGATTGGTTTGGGCTAAATGCTAACCCTTCAAAAATAATGAATTATGGGGCTAGTTTATGAAGATTGGTTTGGGCTAAATGCCCTTCATAAATAAATGGGCTAGTTTATGAAGATTGGCTTGGGCTAAATGCTAACCCTTCAAAAATAAAGAATTAAGGGGCTAGTTTATGAAGATTGGTTTGGGCTAAATGCCCTTCATAAATAAATGGGCTAGTTTATGAAGATTGGTTTGGGCTAAATGCTAACCCTTCAAAAATAATGAATTATGGGGCTCGTTTATGAAGATTGGTTTGGGCTAAATGCTAACCCTTCATAAATAAAGAATTAAGGGGCTAGTTTATGATTGACATTTACTTGCTTACTCACTGGCATACACTTGTCTAGCCTGGGAACAGGCGTCGATATAGTTTGCCTGGTCAGTGAAATAAATATATTTTAACACTGAGACCATTAATTGGGCCGTATTGAGTTTCTGATAAGCCAGAAGTTAAAAAGTGAACAGACTGGAACCCAGGCTAACGCATGCCATGCATACTTGTGTTCCTGTACTAATACAATCTTGTACTTTCAGTGAGATAGCATACACAATCTTGTACTTTCAGTGAGATAACATACACAATCTTGTACTTTCAGTGAGATAGCTTACACAATCTTGTACTTTCAGTGAGATAACTTACACAATCTTGTACTTTCAGTGAGATAGCTTACACAATCTTGTACTTTCAGTGAGATAACTTACACAATCTTGTACTTTCAGTGAGATAGCTTACACAATCTTGCAGTTTCATTGAGATAGCTTACACAATCTTGTACTTTCAGTGAGATAGCTTACACAATATTGTACTTTCAGTGAGATAGCTTACACAATCTTGTACTTTCAGTGAGATAGCTTGCACAATCTTGTACTTTCAGTGGGATAGCATACACAATCTTGTACTTTCAGTGAGATAGCTTACACAATCTTGTACTTTCAGTGAGATAGCTTACACAATCTTGTACTTTCAGTGAGATAGCTTACACAATCTTGTACTTTCAGTGAGATAGCTTAGACAATATTGTACTTTCAGTGAGATAGCTTACACAATCTTGTACTTTCAGTGAGATAGCTTGCACAATCTTGTACTTTCAGTGAGATAGCATACACAATCTTGTACTTTCAGTGAGATAGCTTACACAATCTTGTACTTTCAGTGAGATAGCTTACACAATCTTGTACTTTCAGTGAGATAGCATACACAATCTTGTACTTTCAGTGAGATAGCATACACAATCTTGTACTTTCAGTGAGATAGCTTACACAATCTTGTACTTTCAGTGAGATAGCTTACACAATCTTGTACTTTCAGTGAGATAGCTTACACAATCTTGTACTTTCAGTGAGATAGCTTACACAATCTTGTACTTTCAGTGAGATAGCTTACACAATCTTGTACTTTCAGTGAGATAGCTTACACAATCTTGTACTTTCAGTGAGATAGCTTACACAATCTTGTACTTTCAGTGAGATAGCTTACACAATCTTGTACTTTCAGTCAGATAGCTTACACAATCTTGTACTTTCAGTGAGATAGCTTACACAATCTTGTACTTTCAGTGAGATAGCTTACACAATCTTGTACTTTCAGTGAGATAGCTTACACAATCTTGTACTTTCAGTGAGATAGCTTACACAATCTTGTACTTTCAGTGAGATAGCTTACACAATCTTGTACTTTCAGTGAGATAGCTTACACAATCTTGTACTTTCAGTGAGATAGCTTACACAATATTGTACTTTCAGTGAGATAGCTTACACAATCTTGTACTTTCAGTGAGATAGCTTACACAATCTTGTACTTTCAGTGAGATAGCATACACAATCTTGTACTTTCAGTCAGATAGCTTACACAATCTTGTACTTTCAGTGAGATAGCTTACACAATCTTGTACTTTCAGTGAGATAGCTTACACAATCTTGTACTTTCAGTGAGATAACATACACAATCTTGTACTTTCAGTGAGATAGCATACACAATATTGTACGTTCAGTGAGATAGCTTACACAATCTTGTACTTTCAGTGAGATAGCTTACACAATCTTGTACTTTCAGTGAGATAGCTTACACAATCTTGTACTTTCAGTGAGATAGCTTACACAATCTTGTACTTTCAGTGAGATAGCTTACACAATCTTGTACTTTCAGTGAGATAGCTTACACAATCTTGTACTTTCATTGAGATAGCATACACAATCTTGTACTTTCAGTCAGATAGCTTACACAATCTTGTACTTTCAGTCAGATAGCTTAAACAATCTTGTACTTTCAGTGAGATAGCTTACACAATCTTGTACTTTCAGTCAGATAGCTTACACAATCTTGTACTTTCAGTGAGATAGCTTACACAATCTTGTACTTTCAGTCAGATAGCTTACACAATCGTGTACTTTCAGTCAGATAGCTTACACAATCTTGTACTTTCAGTCAGATAACTTACACAATCTTGTACTTTCAGTGAGATTGTACTTTCAGTGAGATAGCTTACACAATCTTGTACTTTCAGTAAGATAGCTTACACAATCTAGTACTTTCAGTGAGATAGCTTACACAATCTTGTACTTTCAGTGAGATAGCTTACACAATCTTGTACATTCAGTCAGATAACTTACACAATCTTGTACTTTCAGTGAGATAGCTTACACAATCTTGTACTTTCAGTGAGATAGCTTACACAATCTTGTAAGTACTTTCAGTGAGATAGCTTACACAATCTTGTACTTTCAGTGAGATAGCTTACAAAATCTTGTACTTTCAGTCAGATAACTTACACAATCTTGTACTTTCAGTGAGATAGCTTACACAATCTTGTACTTTCAGTCAGATAGCTTACACAATTGTGTACTTCAGTCAGATAGCTTACACAATCTTGTACTTTCAGTCAGATAGCTTACACAATCTTGTACTTTCAGTGAGATAGCTTACACAATCTTGTACGTTCAGTGAGATAGCTTACACAATCTTGTACTTTCAGTGAGATAGCTTACACAATCTTGTACTTTCAGTGAGATAGCTTACACAATCTTGTACTTTCAGTGAGATAGCTTACACAATCTTGTACTTTCAGTGAGATAGCTTACACAATCGTGTACTTTCAGTCAGATAGCTTACACAATCTTGTACTTTCAGTCAGATAACTTACACAATCTTGTACTTTCAGTGAGATAGCTTACACAATCTTGTACTTTCAGTGAGATAGCTTACACAATCGTGTACTTTCAGTCAGATAGCTTACACAATCTTGTACTTTCAGTCAGATAGCTTACACAATCTTGTACTTTCAGTGAGATAGCTTACACAATCTTGTACTTTCAGTGAGATAGCTTACACAATCTTGTACTTTCAGTGAGATAGCTTACACAATCTTGTACTTTCAGTGAGATAGCTTACACAATCTTGTACTTTCAGTGAGATAGCTTACACAATCGTGTACTTTCAGTCAGATAGCTTACACAATCTTGTACTTTCAGTCAGATAACTTACACAATCTTGTACTTTCAGTGAGATTGTACTTTCAGTGAGATAGCTTACACAATCTTGTACTTTCAGTAAGATAGCTTACACAATCTAGTACTTTCAGTGAGATAGCTTACACAATATTGTACTTTCAGTGAGATAGCTTACACAATCTTGTACATTCAGTCAGATAGCTTACACAATCTTGTACTTTCATTGAGATAGCATACACAATCTTGTACTTTCAGTCAGATAGCTTACACAATCTTGTACTTTCAGTCAGATAGCTTACACAATCTTGTACTTTCAGTGAGATAGCTTACACAATCTTGTACTTTCAGTGAGATAGCTTACACAATCTTGTACTTTCAGTGAGATAGCTTACACAATCTTGTACTTTCAGTCAGATAGCTTACACAATCGTGTACTTTCAGTCAGATAGCTTACACAATCTTGTACTTTCAGTCAGATAACTTACACAATCTTGTACTTTCAGTGAGATTGTACTTTCAGTGAGATAGCTTACACAATCTTGTACTTTCAGTAAGATAGCTTACACAATCTTGTACTTTCAGTGAGATAGCTTACACAATCTTGTACTTTCAGTGAGATAGCTTACACAATCTTGTACATTCAGTCAGATAACTTACACAATCTTGTACTTTCAGTGAGATAGCTTACACAATCTTGTACTTTCAGTGAGATAGCTTACACAATCTTGTGTACTTTCAGTGAGATAGCTTACACAATCTTGTACTTTCAGTGAGATAGCTTACAAAATCTTGTACTTTCAGTCAGATAACTTACACAATCTTGTACTTTCAGTGAGATAGCTTACACAATCTTGTACTTTCAGTCAGATAGCTTACACAATTGTGTACTTCAGTCAGATAGCTTACACAATCTTGTACTTTCAGTGAGATAGCTTACACAATCTTGTACTTTCAGTGAGATAGCTTACACAATCTTGTACGTTCAGTGAGATAGCTTACACAATCTTGTACTTTCAGTGAGATAGCTTACACAATCTTGTACTTTCAGTGAGATAGCTTACACAATCTTGTACTTTCAGTGAGATAGCTTACACAATCTTGTACTTTCAGTGAGATAGCTTACACAATCGTGTACTTTCAGTCAGATAACTTACACAATCTTGTACTTTCAGTGAGATTGTACTTTCAGTGAGATAGCTTACACAATCTTGTACTTTCAGTAAGATAGCTTACACAATCTAGTACTTTCAGTGAGATAGCTTACACAATATTGTACTTTCAGTGAGATAGCTTACACAATCTTGTACATTCAGTCAGATAGCTTACACAATCTTGTACTTTCAGTGAGATAGCTTACACAATCTTGTACTTTCAGTGAGATAGCTTACACAATCTTGTACTTTCAGTGAGATAGCTTACACAATCTTGTACTTTCAGTCAGATAACTTACACAATCTTGTACTTTCAGTGAGATAGCTTACACAATCTTGTACTTTCAGTGAGATAGCTTACACAATCGTGTACTTTCAGTCAGATAGCTTACACAATCTTGTACTTTCAGTCAGATAGCTTACACAATCTTGTACTTTCAGTCAGATAGCTTACACAATCTTGTACTTTCAGTCAGATAGCTTACACAATCTTGTACTTTCAGTGAGATAGCTTACACAATCTTGTACTTTCAGTGAGATAGCTTACACAATCTTGTACTTTCAGTGAGATAGCTTACACAATCTTGTACTTTCAGTGAGATAGCTAACGTGTTTCCGGCGTTCCTGAGGTTGGCAAACAAGGCAGCCACGCAAATAAAACCACTGCTCGGCTCTCGTAAGTACATAATACTATTCAGCAAGGAATGAAATAATGGAACATTCTAGTAACTGTGCTACATTCCAGGGAAAATAATCTCCACGAACATGGAACATAATACAGACAAACATATAACATAATACTGACAAACATATAACATAATACTGACAAACATATAACTTAATACAGACAAACATATAACTTAATACAGACAAACATATAATGTAATACAGACAAACATATAACATAATACAGACAAACATATAACTTAATACAGACAAACATATAACATAATACAGACAAACATATAACATAATACTGACAAACATATAACTTAATACAGACAAACATATAACATAATACAGACAAACATATAACTTAATACAGACAAACATATAATGTAATACAGACAAACATATAATACAGACAAACATATAACATAATACAGACAAACATATAACTTAATACAGACAAACATATAATGTAATACAGACAAACATATAACTTAATACAGACAAACATATAAATAATACAGACAAACATATAACTTAATACAGACAAACATATAATGTAATACAGACAAACATATAACATAATACAGACAAACATATAATGTAATACAGACAAACATATAACATAATACAGACAAACATATAACAGACAAACATATAATGTAATACAGACAAACATATAACGCAATACAGACAAACATATAATGTAATACAGACAAACATATAATGTAATACAGACAAACATATAACGCAAATACAGACAAACATATAACGTAATACAGACAAACATATAACGTAATACAGACAAACATATAACATAATACAGACAAACATATAACATAATACTGACAAACATATAACTTAATACAGACAAACATATAACATAATACAGACAAACATATAACTTAATACAGACAAACATATAATGTAATACAGACAAACATATAATGTAATACAGACAAACATATAACATAATACAGACAAACATATAACTTAATACAGACAAACATATAATGTAATACAGACAAACATATAACATAATACAGACAAACATATAACATAATACAGACAAACATATAACTTAATACAGACAAACATATAATGTAATACAGACAAACATATAACTTAATACAGACAAACATATAACATAATACAGACACACATATAACTTAATACAGACAAACATATAATGTAATACAGACAAACATATAACATAATACAGACAAACATATAATGTAATACAGACAAACATATAACATAATACAGACAAACATATAACAGACAAACATATAATGTAATACAGACAAACATATAACGCAATACAGACAAACATATAATGTAATACAGACAAACATATAATGTAATACAGACAAACATATAACGCAATACAGACAAACATATAACGTAATACAGACAAACATATAACGTAATACAGACAAACATATAACAGACAAACATATAATGTAATACAGACAAACATATAACGCAATACAGACAAACATATAATGTAATACAGACAAACATATAATGTAATACAGACAAACATATAACGCAATACAGACAAACATATAACGTAATACAGACAAACATATAACGTAATACAGACAAACATATAACAGACAAACATATAATGTAATACAGACAAACATATAACGCAATACAGACAAACATATAATGTAATACAGACAAACATATAATGTAATACAGACAAACATATAACGCAATACAGACAAACATATAACGTAATACAGACAAACATATAACGTAATACAGACAAACATATAACGTAATACTGACAAACATATAACTTAATACAGACAAACATATAACATAATACAGACAAACATATAACTTAATACAGACAAACATATAATGTAATACAGACAAACATATAACATAATACAGACAAACATATAACTTAATACAGACAAACATATAATGTAATACAGACAAACATATAACATAATACAGACAAACATATAACATAATACAGACAAACATATAACTTAATACAGACAAACATATAATGTAATACAGACAAACATATAACTTAATACAGACAAACATATAACATAATACAGACAAACATATAACTTAATACAGACAAACATATAATGTAATACAGACAAACATATAACATAATACAGACAAACATATAATGTAATACAGACAAACATATAACATAATACAGACAAACATATAACAGACAAACATATAACGCAATACAGACAAACATATAATGTAATACAGACAAACATATAATGTAATACAGACAAACATATAACGCAATACAGACAAACATATAACGTAATACAGACAAACATATAACGTAATACAGACAAACATATAACGTAATACAGACAAACATATAATGTAATACAGACAAACATATAACGTAATACAGACAAACATATAACAGACAAACATATAATGTAATACAGACAAACATATAACGCAATACAGACAAACATATAATGTAATACAGACAAACATATAACTTAATACAGACAAACATATAATGTAATACAGACAAACATATAATGTAATACAGACAAACATATAATGCAATACAGACAAACATATAACGTAATACAGACAAACATATAACGTAATACAAACAAACATATAACGCAATACAGACAAACATATAACGTAATACAGACAAAACATATAACGTAATACAGACAAACATATAACGTAATACAGACAAACGTATAACGTAATACAGACAAACATATAACGTAATACAGACAAACATATAACATAATACAGACAAACATATAACATAATACAGACAAACATATAACGTAATACAGATAAACATATAACGTAATACAGACAAACATATAATGTAATACAGACAAACATATAACGTAATACAGACAAACATATAACGTAATACAGACAAACATATAACATAATACAGACAAACATATAACATAATACAGACAAACATATAATGTAATACAGACAAACATATAACAGACAAACATATAATGTAATACAGACAAACATATAACGTAATACAGACAAACATATAACGTAATACAGACAAACATATAACATAATACTGACAAACATATAACGTAATACAGACAAACATATAACATAATACAGACAAACATATAACGTAATACAGACAAACATATAACGTAATACAGACAAACATATAACGTAATACAGACAAACATATAACGTAATACAGACAAACATATAACGTAATACAGACAAACATATAACATAATACAGACAAACATATAATGTAATACAGACAAACATATAACAGACAAACATATAATGTAATACAGACAAACATATAACGTAATACAGACAAACATATAACGTAATACAGACAAACATATAACGTAATACAGACAAACATATAACAGACAAACATATAATGTAATACAGACAAACATATAACGCAATACAGACAAACATATAACGTAATACAGACAAACATATAACATAATACAGACAAACATATAACGTAATACAGACAAACATATAACTTAATACAGACAAACATATAATGTAATACAGACAAACATATAACGTAATACAGACAAACATATAACGCAATACAGACAAACATATAACGTAATACAGACAAACATATAACGTAATACAGACAAACATATAACGTAATACAGACAAACATATAACATAATACAGACAAACATATAGCATAATACAGACAAACATATAACATAATACTGACAAACATATAACTTAATACAGACAAACATATAACGTAATACAGACAAACATATAACTTAATACAGACAAACATATAATGTAATACAGACAAACATATAACGTAATACAGACAAACATATAACACAATACAGACAAACATATAACGTAATACAGACAAACATATAACGTAATACAGACAAACATATAACGTAATACAGACAAACGTATAACGTAATACAGACAAACATATAACGTAATACAGACAAACATATAACATAATACAGACAAACATATAACATAATACAGACAAACATATAACGTAATACAGATAAACATATAACGTAATACAGACAAACATATAATGTAATACAGACAAACATATAACGTAATACAGACAAACATATAACGTAATACAGACAAACATATAACGTAATACAGACAAACATATAACATAATACAGACAAACATATAATGTAATACAGACAAACATATAACAGACAAACATATAATGTAATACAGACAAACATATAACGTAATACAGACAAACATATAACGTAATACAGACAAACATATAACATAATACTGACAAACATATAACGTAATACAGACAAACATATAACATAATACAGACAAACATATAACATAATACAGACAAACATATAACGTAATACAGACAAACATATAACGTAATACAGACAAACATATAACGTAATACAGACAAACATATAACGTAATACAGACAAACATATAACGTAATACAGACAAACATATAACGTAATACAGACAAACATATAACATAATACAGACAAACATATAATGTAATACAGACAAACATATAACAGACAAACATATAATGTAATACAGACAAACATATAACGTAATACAGACAAACATATAACGTAATACAGACAAACATATAACGTAATACAGACAAACATATAACAGACAAACATATAATGTAATACAGACAAACATATAACGTAATACAGACAAACATATAACGTAATACAGACAAACATATAACGTAATACAGACAAACATATAACGTAATACAGACAAACATATAACGTAATACAGACAAACATATAACATAATACAGACAAACATATAATGTAATACAGACAAACATATAACAGACAAACATATAACATAATACAGACAAACATATAACGTAATACAGACAAACATATAACGTAATACAGACAAACATAACGTAATACAGACAAACATATAACGTAATACAGACAAACATATAACGTAATACAGACAAACATATAACGTAATACAGACAAACATATAGCGTAATAAAGATAAACATATAGCATAATAAAGATAAACATAGAACACATTACATACATGAGTATATAGCTATTTGCCAGGGGACTTTAACCCGTCAAGTATTTTCCACACAGTTTAACCTCCAAGTATACATCATATGCCAAGAAGAACCACATTTTGGCAGCATTGTCGTCTTGTGGGTGTATACAGGCAGGTTTTCATTGTACAGTCAAACCTGTCTTAAGCAGCCAGCCAAGCCGTGAAGGGAGTGATGTAAAATGGCAGCTTAGTCAAGAAGACTGTTCAATTGAGATTAATTGTTGAATAAATTGCGAATGTTGTTTCTGGCGGCTTAGCTCTATGTAAGCTAGCGGTGAAAATGTCAGTCAATACTGCATGGAATTCCATTACAATGAGAGATATTACTGGTTTTTCTATTACCTTGATGGATACAGTCAGATTTATCCCGAAATGTATATTGGTCCTTTTAGTTGGAATCCTTTGTTTTTACTGTTATAGTCTAACCAGATGTTACTTTTGGATAAATTATCAAAATCATGTTAATTAATTGAACCAATTTTTACAGTTTTCAGTTACAAATAAGAAAAACACATTAATGAATTATCGTCTGCTACAATTATTAGAAATACAGTCTACATCCACTATGTCGAATTCCGTCGGACTGAACAAAATACTTCGACATAGCCGAAATTTGACTTAACGAAATTCGATATAAACGGAGCCAGTTATATGTAACATGATAGTGCCTGAACCGGGATTTGATCCGACTTGAGATAACCAGAGAATTCGACATAACCGACTTTGATATAACGGATGTAGACTTTTGTTACAGCGTTAATTTTACCCAGCATGTAAAGCGTTAATATGGTGGCTGTTTAATACAGGTGATCGCTAACACAGGTTTGATTGTATATCTTGTGGTTACAGAGCCGGAGAAGAAGTACACGAACATCAGTATCTACCTGGACTCTACGATGGGTAACGTTACGGAGGAGTCGTCCTGGTGGGACATTATTGATCTAGGGCACCCCCAAACCCAGATGCTAACCTTCATCACATTCAACGAACGAGTGGCACCAGAAGGAATCTCAGCCATCACTGGATACGGGTAAATATCTCTAAAATATACCTTTACACGTGGCACCAGAAGGAATCTCAGCCATCAATGGATACGGGTAAATATCTCTAAAATATGCCTTTACACGTGGCACCAAAAGGAATCTCGGCCATCACTGGATACGGGTAAATATCTCTAAAATATGCCTTTACACGTGGCACCAGAAGGAATCTGCCATCACTGGATACGGGTAAATATCTCTAAAATATGCTTTACACGTGGCACCAGAAGGAATCTCGGCCATCACTGGATACGGGTAAATATCTCTAAAATATGCCTTTACAAGTGGCACCAGAAGAAATCTGTCATCACTGGATACGGGTAAATATCTCTAAAATATGACTTCCGCATGGCACCAGAAGGTACTGCCATCACTGGATACAGGTAAATATCTCTAAAATATGACTTACAAGTGGCACCAGAAGGAATCTACCATCACTGGATACGGCTAAATATCTCTCAAATATGATTTACACAACGCCTTAAATATGCATTGCAATATGCCTATGTATCTTCATTGTGTTCAAAATAGAAGTGAGCCGGCTATTTAGTAAATTCTGGTAAATGGCTGTTTAATACAGGATGGCTTCTGTACATAAGTACCAATTGAAGCTACATGTATTTTAACTCTAGTTTTATTTCTCCACTTATATTTCATCGTGATACAGACACATTTCGACATATCTCTTATAAGAATATATATATATATACTGTGTTTATTTTGGTTTGGATAACTTGACTTTAGTTTAGTTTTATTTTGTTTAATTCGATGGATGGTTGTCATTAATATAGCTTATATATACCCGGTATGCATGTGTATTTTTCTCACTTGTGGCCCACTAGCTGTAGCAATATATACCCCACCCACATAGAGATGTATTGATGTAATCTGAGACATATAAGTAGCAGAGATTTGGGGAAAAAACCCAAATCTCGTAGACTCTCGTGGCTGTTTGGTAAATTGTGCAAAGCCTCATTTTCAACTATTCTCTTTCATATTTAAATCTTTCATTGCCGAATAAATTCAGAGCTTGTGCAAACAACATAGATCCAGATCAGCCGTGGCATAATGCCGCGTCTGATCAGGATCTATGTTGTTTGCTATTCGAACAGGTGCTTCAGCATACAGCCTAATCAGACGGAACGTTCTGTTCTGTCTGATTGGGTTTTCTGCCTTTTGCAAAGTCGCTTTTATGCAACATTGGCAGTGAAAGAGTTAAACACAGTTTGTATCATATAATAGCCATTTTCAATCATTATAAAATATACTTACGTCAAGTTTTTGCACTTTAATTGTGCTAATCATTGATCAAGGAGGTTTTTCACGTTAAAAAATAAAACCCTTCCAAACTGCTCGAAAAGCCACAACACATGCTTTCGCCTAAAATCTTGACTGAACCAATGCACAAACTGCAACATGTATTTAACTACCATTTGGCAATTAAAAATGAGGTAATGTTTTTTCTGTAAAATTTACCACCAACAGACACATACCATATATTCCCGGTCATAACTCGACTATTTTCTCATCTAGAAATGTGATGACAGTTCTAGGTCGACTTATGACCGAGAAACAAGCTTACAAATATTTTTGAACTTTCTTTATTTTATTTTATTTATTTAATCATGTGAACTGTGCTCATAATAAAGTCCACAAAATACCCTCGACTCATGGAAGTATCCAGCTTAAAATGTGACCCTCAACATCTGGCCGAGATCGACTTATGGCCAAGAATATACATTAATCTAAACATTGTAATATTTCATACATTTTTATGTGAAATATGCAAGTGATCTAGTATAGCCCACAGGCACATGGCACAATTTTTTAATTTTTTTTTAATTGTGTCTTGTGCCTGTGTGTGTTTTACGTTTATTTATCGTCGCTACCGTTGCCCATATCAGCGACGCCTCCTGAAGAGATTAGTCATTTTAGATTTTGGAGGACAGTGCATGATACAGACAGAGACCCATTCTGGTTCTTTTACGACACAAGACCTCGGTTTAACGTCCCATCTGAAAGACTGTTAATTTTATTAGCGTCAGACGGGGGATCGAACCCGCGATACCTGGATTACCAGTCCAGCGTGTTACCACTGGTCTTGTGTCTGTGATCTATCCCTGCTATTTATATGTCTCTGATATAACCTAATATAACCCTATCACCACTGTAGTAGAGGTTTTAGAGCATTGTATAGTGTGTGGACATAGTGTAAATGTTAACCCTTAACGTGCCAATCACAGCACAAGTCATTTTTGCAAACAGCATTATCCAGAACAGAACGTAAATGTTCCGTCTGATCAGGCTCTGTGCTGTCTGCTATTCGGATAGTCGAGCTAAAACACTCTCTGAATAGCAAACATCATAGATCCTGATCAGATTCGGCGTCTATCTTGTTTGCTCATTCCGTTCAATTTATTCGGCAGGTTAAGGGTTAAACATGTTATCAGCTGTAGTTATCTTGCTTGTTATGTTTTACTCACACAGTGGGTATATAGCATTGCAATGTGTATCAGTTTGTGTTTCAACCATAATTTAGAAACCAACTTTAATATCAGTCAAGGTCAAGGCTGCAAAATTAACAAAGGTCAAGTGTGGACACTAGTGTTAAAATACATTCATTTGTATAAACTTTAATATCAGTCAAGGTCAAGGCTGCAAAATTAACAAAGGTCAAGTGTGGACACTAGTGTTAAAATACATTCATTTGTATAAACTTTAATATCAGTCAAGGTCAAGGCTGCAAAATTAACAAAGGTCAAGTGTGGACACTAGTGTTAAAATACATTCATTTGTATAAACTTTAATATCAGTCAAGGTCAAGGCTGCAAAATTAACAAAGGTCAAGTGTGGACACTAGTGTTAAAATACATTCATTTGTATAAACTTTAATATCAGTCAAGGTCAAGGCTGCAAAATTAACAAAGGTCAAGTGTGGACACTGAATGAAATATTTTATACAAAATGGACAAATGAGGTTTGTTGGTTGGCATGTCTACTGTCATGTTCACACTAAATGGACAAATGAGGTTTGTTGGTTGGCATGTCTACTGTCATGTTCACACTAAATGGACAAATGAGGTTTGTTGGTTGGCATGTCTACTGTCATGTTCACACTAAATGGACAAATGAGGTTTGTTGGTTGGCATGTCTACTGTCATGTTCACACTAAATGGACAAATGAGGTTTGTTGGTTGGCATGTCTACTGTCATGTTCACACTAAATGGACAAATGAGGTTTGTTGGTTGGCATGTCTACTGTCATGTTCACACTAAATGGTCAAATGAGGTTTGTTGGTTGGCATGTCTACTGTCATGTTCACACTAAATGGACAAATGAGGTTTGTTGGTTGGCATGTCTACTGTCATGTTCACACTAAATGGACAAATGAGGTTTGTTGGTTGGCATGTCTACTGTCATGTTCACACTAAATGGTCAAATGAGGTTTGTTGGTTGGCATGTCTACTGTCATGTTCACACTAAATGGACAAATGAGGTTTGTTGGTTGGCATGTCTACTGTCATGTTCACACTAAATGGACAAATGAGGTTTGTTGGTTGGCATGTCTACTGTCATGTTCACACTAAATGGACAAATGAGGTTTGTTGGTTGGCATGTCTACTGTCATGTTCACACTAAATGGACAAATGAGGTTTGTTGGTTGGCATGTCTACTGTCATGTTCACACTAAATGGACAAATGAGGTTTGTTGGTTGGCATGTCTACTGTCATGTTCACACTAAATGGACAAATGAGGTTTGTTGGTTGGCATGTCTACTGTCATGTTCACACTAAATGGACAAATGAGGTTTGTTGGTTGGCATGTCTACTGTCATGTTCACACTAAATGGTCAAATGAGGTTTGTTGGTTGGCATGTCTACTGTCATGTTCACACTAAATGGACAAATGAGGTTTGTTGGTTGGCATGTCTACTGTCATGTTCACACTAAATGGACAAATGAGGTTTGTTGGTTGGCATGTCTACTGTCATGTTCACACTAAATGGACAAATGAGGTTTGTTGGTTGGCATGTCTACTGTCATGTTCACACTAAATGGACAAATGAGGTTTGTTGGTTGGCATGTCTACTGTCATGTTCACACTAAATGGACAAATGAGGTTTGTTGGTTGGCATGTCTACTGTCATGTTCACACTAAATGGACAAATGAGGTTTGTTGGTTGGCATGTCTACTGTCATGTCACACTAAATGGACAAATGAGGTTTGTTGGTTGGCATGTCTACGTCATGTTCCTACTAAATGGACAAATGAGGTTTGTTGGTTGGCATGTCTAC
>CM026395.1:19210593-19321538 GCA_014843695.1 Archivesica marissinica | reverse complement strand
ATGGACAAATGAGGTTTGTTGGTTGGCATGTCTACTGTCATGTTCACAATAAATGGACAAATGAGGTTTGTTGGTTGGCATGTCTACTGTCATGTTCACACTAAATGGACAAATGAGGTTTGTTGGTTGGCATGTCTACTGTCATGTTCACACTAAATGGACAAATGAGGTTTGTTGGTTGGCATGTCTACTGTCATGTTCACACTAAATGGACAAATGAGGTTTGTTGGTTGGCATGTCTACTGTCATGTTCACACTAAATGGACAAATGAGGTTTGTTGGTTGGCATGTCTACTGTCATGTTCACACTAAATGGACAAATGAGGTTTGTTGGTTGGCATGTCTACTGTCATGTTCACACTAAATGGACAAATGAGGTTTGTTGGTTGGCATGTCTACTGTCATGTTCACACTAAATGGACAAATGAGGTTTGTTGGTTGGCATGTCTACTGTCATGTTCACACTAAATGGACAAATGAGGTTTGTTGGTTGGCATGTCTACTGTCATGTTCACACTAAATGGACAAATGAGGTTTGTTGGTTGGCATGTCTACTGTCATGTTCACACTAAATGGACAAATGAGGTTTGTTGGTTGGCATGTCTACTGTCATGTTCACACTAAATGGACAAATGAGGTTTGTTGGTTGGCATGTCTACTGTCATGTTCACACTAAATGGACAAATGAGGTTTGTTGGTTGGCATGTCTACTGTCATGTTCACACTAAATGGACAAATGAGGTTTGTTGGTTGGCATGTCTACTGTCATGTTCACACTAAATGGACAAATGAGGTTTGTTGGTTGGCATGTCTACTGTCATGTTCACACTAAATGGACAAATGAGGTTTGTTGGTTGGCATGTCTACTGTCATGTTCACACTAAATGGACAAATGAGGTTTGTTGGTTGGCATGTCTACTGTCATGTTCACACTAAATGGACAAATGAGGTTTGTTGGTTGGCATGTCTACTGTCATGTTCACACTAAATGGACAAATGAGGTTTGTTGGTTGGCATGTCTACTGTCATGTTCACACTAAATGGACAAATGAGGTTTGTTGGTTGGCATGTCTACTGTCATGTTCACACTAAATGGACAAATGAGGTTTGGGTTGGCATGTCTACTGTCATGTTCACACTAAATGGACAAATGAGGTTTGTTGGTTGGCATGTCTACTGTCATGTTCACACTAAATGGACAAATGAGGTTTGTTGGTTGGCATGTCTACTGTCATGTTCACACTAAATGGACAAATGAGGTTTGTTGGTTGGCATGTCTACTGTCATGTTCACACTAAATGGACAAATGAGGTTTGTTGGTTGGCATGTCTACTGTCATGTTCACACTAAATGGACAAATGAGGTTTGTTGGTTGGCATGTCTACTGTCATGTTCACACTAAATGGACAAATGAGGTTTGTTGGTTGGCATGTCTACTGTCATGTTCACACTAAATGGACAAATGAGGTTTGTTGGTTGGCATGTCTACTGTCATGTTCTACTAAATGGACAAATGAGGTTTGTTGGTTGGCATGTCTACTGTCATGTTCTACTAAATGGACAAATGAGGTTGTTGGTTGGCATGTCTACTGTCATGTTCTACTAAATGGACAAATGAGGTTTGTTGGTTGGCATGTCTACTGTCATGTTCTACTAAATGGACAAATGAGGTTTGTTGGTTGGCATGTCTACTGTCATGTTCACACTAAATGGACAAATGAGGTTTGTTGGTTGGCATGTCTACTGTCATGTTCACACTAAATGGACAAATGAGGTTTGTTGGTTGGCATGTCTACTGTCATGTTCACACTAAATGGACAAATGAGGTTTGTTGGTTGGCATGTCTACTGTCATGTTCACACTAAATGGACAAATGAGGTTTGTTGGTTGGCATGTCTACTGTCATGTTCTACTAAATGGACAAATGAGGTTTGTTGGTTGGCATGTCTACTGTCATGTTCTACTAAATGGACAAATGAGGTTTGTTGGTTGGCATGTCTACTGTCATGTTCACACTAAATGGACAAATGAGGTTTGTTGGTTGGCATGTCTACTGTCATGTTCTACTAAATGGACAAATGAGGTTTGTTGGTTGGCATGTCTACTGTCATGTTCTACTAAATGGACAAATGAGGTTTGTTGGTTGGCATGTCTACTGTCATGTTCACACTAAATGGACAAATGAGGTTTGTTGGTTGGCATGTCTACTGTCATGTTCACACTAAATGGACAAATGAGGTTTGTTGGTTGGCATGTCTACTGTCATGTTCTACTAAATGGACAAATGAGGTTTGTTGGTTGGCATGTCTACTGTCATGTTCTACTAAATGGACAAATGAGGTTTGTTGGTTGGCATGTCTACTGTCATGTTCTACTAAATGGACAAATGAGGTTTGTTGGTTGGCATGTCTACTGTCATGTTCTACTAAATGGACAAATGAGGTTTGTTGGTTGGCATGTCTACTGTCATGTTCTACTAAATGGACAAATGAGGTTTGTTGGTTGGCATGTCTACTGTCATGTTCTACTAAATGGACAAATGAGGTTTGTTGGTTGGCATGTCTACTGTCATGTTCTACTAAATGGACAAATGAGGTTTGTTGGTTGGCATGTCTACTGTCATGTTCTACTAAATGGACAAATGAGGTTTGTTGGTTGGCATGTCTACTGTCATGTTCTACTAAATGGTCAAATGAGGTTTGTTGGTTGGCATGTCTACTGTCATGTTCTACTAAATGGACAAATCTATGAAATATTTTATTGTCTTGGTGTTAACTATTGGACCATTGAAGAGAATTTATATGAAATGTTTATGTTCAACATTCAAGGTCGCAGTTGCAGTCGTTGTTCCCCTGCCATTGTCATGTATACATCGGTTATGTTCATTTATTTTATGCCTTGCAATGAAATGTAGAAATTTATCAGTGAAATAAAATGTGTTCTTGGACCGGTTGAACCCATTTCACTTGTGTTGGCTAGCTTGAACCCATTTCATTTGTGTTGGCTAGCTTGAACCCATTTCACTTGTGTTGGCTAGCTTGAACCCATTTCACTTGTGTTGGCTAGCTTGAACCCATTTCACTTGTGTTGGCTAGCTTGAACCCATTTCACTTGTGTTGGCTAGCTTGAACCCATTTCACTTGTGTTGGCTAGCTTCTACATGTTGAACTGTAGTCATCGCGAACATTTTCGGACTCGCGCTATCAGTGATGTCATTTATTACCCCCCTTTTCTGATCTGTTTTATGGTCGGATAAACACAACGTTCTAGCCTAATTTACCACACTATTGCATCGTTTTTCTATCATGAAAACTATTAAATTTTGCTTGTTTAAGTGAATGATCGAATAATATTTCACTTATGAAATGTGTTGAACACTGGATTACTGACCTGTCTATAGTTTGATTATTATTGAGTTTCCATGGCAACATTTTAGTATGGGCAGAAATTCCAGGACATGTTCAATGTTCAGGTATACCACTATAGTTATAATAGTTACATGCACCACAGAACTTCAATTTGTAAATATATAAGAAAATATGTAATTTCTGCTTTCAAACTAGAAATATAAATATAATCTTCAGCTAATTTGGTGGCCATGTATATGTGTACCATGAAGGCCAGATTCAATAGTAATTAATTTATACTCCCTGAAGACTTTGTATGTGTCTGCTTCTGAAGAAACCCCAAAGCAGACGGACAGATACATAGTCCAGTGGTTAACACTATGGACTGGTAATACAGGGATCGCAGGTTCGATCCCCCCGTCTGACCCTAATAAAATGATAACAGTCTTTCAGATGGGACGTTAAACCGAGTTCTCGTGTCGGTGCTGTACACCGTGCACGTAAAAGAACCAGAGGAAACTCTGGAATGGGTCTCTGTCTGTATCATTGTACTATCCTCCAAAAATCTAAAATGACTAATCTCTTCAGGAGGCATCGCTCATATGGGCAACCAGTAGCGACGATAAATAAACGTAGGATACACACCCCCCCACAGCAGTATTGGCTTAGTGTCACACATTTTCTTGCTTTCTTTAATGTTATCAGTACAGGTATTTCTGCAATGAATCCTGGTTGTGCATGCAGATTTATATTTGTTATTAACCCATTTCATTCTGGATACATTTAAAGGCTTTTGCAAACAACATAGATCCAGATCAGACGCTGCGTGCTGATCAGGATCTATGTTGTTTGCTACATAGCCAAGTGTCTTAGCAAGATCATCTGAATAGCAAACAGCATAGAGCCTGATCAGACGGAACGTTCCGTGGCGGTTGATCTAGCTCTATGTTCTTTGCTGTTTGAACAGTATCCAGAATGAAATGGGTTAACAACCTATAGTTCAAGCTTTTGTGTTAGTAATCTGGCTGTAGATGTATATTAGACAGTCATTTAACCTGTTGTATATTAGACAGTCATTTAACCCTTTGCCTGGTGAGTAACTAAAATCACATTTTCAAACAACATAGATCCTGAGCAGACGCTGCGTCTGATCAGGATCTATGTTGTTTGCTATTCAGCCAATTGTTTTAGCTCCACTCTCCGAATGGCAAACAGCGTAGAGCCATATAAAACGGCATGTTCTGTTCTGCCTGATCTGGATCTATACTGTTTGCAAAAGTGATTTTATCTGCCGCTAGCATGCAAATGGTTAATTGTGTATGTCGATTTTAGCTTAATTGTGTATTTATATATATATGCTTTCGGTATACCTAATTGTATACTTTTAAATTTTCTTTCAATATTGTGTCTGAGAAAATGGGGCCACGTGAGAAAATTTCACACGACTAGATTTTAAAGTATTCTAACTGTCTGAACTCTCCGGATTACGTTGTGATAATATCAAGCATAAGTCCGCCTCCGTGGTCGAGTGGTTAAGGTCGCTGACTTGTATACCACTGCAACCTATCATCACTGATGGTCACGGGTTCGAGCCCCACTCAGGCCGTGTTTCATTTATATGAAAAAGTTGGCAGTTTCTTACGGAGGTTGGTGCACCCAAGTATGGTTAACCGCTGGAGCCTGCCCAGGAAAGGTGTTGTTAGGTAAACTGCCCGCCGGCGATATAGCCCGAAATGGTGCTGATGCAGGCGTAAAACCCGTAATATAACATAACATAAAGTATTCTAACTGTCTGAACTCTCCGGATTACTTTGTGATAATATCAAGCATAAATTGGAATCATCTAGAGCGACATAATTCTGAAGGTTCAGCACTGTTCAAGACATGATATTGCGAACATTGCGCCGTCAGTTTTAAAATCGTAAACCCGTTTTACGCAAAATTTACTTCACTACTAGTCTTTCAAGCATATTCATTTTTCTGTTCAGATTTTATAGTACCATTTGTTACTTTTGCAAAATATTCCTTTTCGAAAACAGTGTCATAAATTTGAAGCTTAGTTTATGCAAATTTATCTTAGCTCGATTGCGAAATAAGTTCTTACAATTTATATTAATCACTCTTGAGCCCTCATTCCTGATGGAATCCATCGCCAAGAGGGAGAGAGAAGAGGCATGTGGAATTTAAATGCCTTGCCCACGTCTTCCGCAAGTCATAAATTTGATATTTAGCTGTATAAGTAATCCTAGTTGCTGTGTACCTTTAACTTTTGCTTCCAATATGCATTAATAACTGTGTACATTTAGTTTTCCTTCCAATATGCATTAATAACTGTGTACCTTTAGTTTTCCTTCCAATATGCATTAATAACTGTGTACATTTAGTTTTCCTTCCAATATGCATTAATAACTATGTACATTTAGACTTGCTTTCCATATGCATTACTAACTGTGTAAATTTAATTTTCCTTCCAATATGCATTAATAACTGTGTACCTTTAGTTTTCCTTCCAATATGCATTAATAACTGTGTACCTTTAGTTTTCCTTCCAATATGCATTAATAACGTTGTACATTTAGACTTGCTTTCAATATGCATTAATAACTGTGTACATTTAGACTTGCTTTCCATATGCATTACTAACTGTGTAAATTTAATTTTGCTTCCAATATGCATTAATAACTGTGTACCTTTAGTTGTGCTTTCCAATATTCATTAATAACTGTGTACGTTTAGTTATGCTTCCAATATGCATTAATAACTGTGTACATTTAGTTTTGCTTTAATATGCTGTGCTGTGTAACATCCTTCTAGTTTTTACGTAAAAATATTTTCAATATCCTATGTTTTTTTAACTGTTACTAACCCTACGGACCATCACAATGCAATGTGTTTCAATGTCTGACTGTTTCAGCATCATGGGTCTGTATGTAACGTTCATTTTATTGATCGGTCGAATGTTACGACTCAGCACCACAGGCATGGCGGCGACCATCTCCTTCCGGGAACTACCCAATGTGGACAATATCATCCGCCTGTGTCTGGATCTGTACCTGGTACGCGAGATGCAGGAATTCAGTTTGGAAGAGGATCTGTACGCGAAACTCATCTTTGTGTACAGGTCTGCTGAGACACGGATCAAATGGACACGACTGCACAAAGCCGATGTAGAAGAAGCTAAAAAGAACTTGTAACAATAGTTATGTATATTAATACGCTTGTCATATGCGTGAAAGAAACTACTTGGGGCTGTTAACAATGTTGTGTATCCTAACTGAAGAACGTGTTATTAGAAATTAGTATGTATGTTAGCCATAATAGGCCGATATTATTGTGTATGCCTGTCAGTATATACCGATATTATTGTGTATGCTGGTCAGTATATACCGATATTATTGTGTATGCCTGTCAGTATATACCGATATTATTGTGTATGCTGGTCAGTATATACCGATATTATTGTGTATGCTGGTCAGTATAAACCGATATTATTGTGTATGCTGGTCAGTATATACCGATATTATTGTGTATGCTGGTCAGTATATACCGATATTATTGTGTATGCTGGTCAGTATATACCGATATTATTGTGTATGCTTGTCAGTATATACCGATATTATTGTGTATGATGGTCAGTATATACCGATATTATTGTGTATGCTGGTCAGTATATACCGATATTATTGTGTATGCTGGTCAGTATAAACCGATATTATTGTGTATGCTGGTCAGTATATACCGATATTATTGTGTATGCTGGTCAGTATATACCGATATTATTGTGTATGCTTGTCAGTATATACCGATATTATTGTGTATGATGGTCAGTATATACCGATATTATTGTGTATGCTGGTCAGTATATACCGATATTATTGTGTATGCTGGTCAGTATAAACCGATATTATTGTGTATGCTGGTCAGTATATACCGATATTATTGTGTATGCTGGTCAGTATATACCGATATTATTGTGTATGCCTGTCAGTATATTCCGATATTATTGTGTATGCTGGTCAGTATATACCGATATTATTGTGTATGCTGGTCAGTATAAACCGATATTATTGTGTATGCTGGTCAGTATATACCGATATTATTGTGTATGCTTGTCAGTATATACCGATATTATTGTGTATGCTGGTCAGTATATACCGATATTATTGTGTATGCTGGTCAGTATAAACTGATATTATTAACTGAGATATATTTTGTCACATTCAACGTTGATGTTGCCACATCATGATATTAATACCAGTATTCAGATATTAAGAACTTCAGATCGATGTATGGGTGCCTGTTTTGAAAGCAACCTTTTGTGGCTGCATGAACAGGTGAACGTAACCGTGCTTTGTGGCCTGAAAAAGGTTTCTAAATTATTATTTTTATTTAAAGCGACACTATGTTCGTGAAAAAGAAAATTCCACAGAATGTAATTTCCAATTATATGGTATAACATTTTTCCAAATAGTTTTCACAGAATCCGATTATTTCATCTAATAAATAACAAAATAATGTAACCAGGGTCAAGATCCATGCAAATACCATCCATGCGTGTATCCCTTATTAAGATTTATGGTACAGATTTAACGTTATATCTCGCATTTGTGCCTATGCATATTTATTGTTAGTATCACATGTTTAATAAACAAATGTCAATTCATGAACGTGGCTGACCATTATATGAAATCCTAGTTTCAATTTTGAAGAGTTTGTAGGCTAGACTGCAACAAACACTATTTATTGATTGAAAGTTAGTGCTCGAATTATTTTTCGGAATAATTTTTAGTAGCAATTGTATTTATATGTAAAAATGCATTATTTGCTTTCTATGATGTAATGTCGCTTTAAGATATAAAATATAAATTCTCATTTATAACACGAGTTAAAAAATTTAAAATATAAGATATAAAATATTAATTCTTGTTTATATCATAAGTTTAAAAAAAGTTAATTTTTTAAAACATATTTCAGGCCCAATTAGGGTATGAAAGCACTGTTATATCCGCCTGTGACTGCATATATGTGTTCAGTGTAATATAGTGTACGTGTAATATAGTGTACGTGTAATAACTGTTTGTTATCAAAATAACACGGATCTTATAGTTTGTATCTAATTTGAATGATTTTAAATCGTGTAAAACATATATTTTGTGGATTGTTTATGTTTTTGTATACTTTTGAAGTGTAGTTGCTTTTTAGAGATTATTCCAAGAATTAATACTCAGAAACAAACAATATATGGCACAAATACTCCACAACAAAAACTGTATGCGCAAACGGAAATACATATATGTTTACTACAACTGGACAGTTCTGAACTAATCTTCCTTAGAGTCCTCTAAAATGTAGACTTCTACAAACTGTTAAATGCCTTAGCACATCTTGTGCATATCTGTATCATGCACTATCCTCCAAAATCTAAAATAACTAATCTCTTCAGGAGGCGTCGCTCATATGAGCAACCGGTAGCGACGATAAATAAACGTAAAAACATACACTTCATTTATTTACAATGTGCTCATGCTAGAGGATGACTTGGGCGAAATAGTCGCCCTAGGGACCCTGACTGTGCCCATTATAAAATCCCTTTAAAAAAATGGTGTGTTTTTTTACAATTTTCGTACAAAATGTTATTCCAGTAAAATACACTGGCCCATTATAATGCAGTGCTTCTATTCATATAGTGTATTTTAACCCTATTTTGATGAATTGATGCAATTGTACTACTTTAAATATGGTTGAATACCGGTACAACTCATGATTGATGTACTTGTATGTCATGCTTGATAAATCATTTAACCGATGGCTGTCCGATTAGTGCAGTGGTTAGCGCGCTCGCTTCTCACCAATGCGACCCGGGTTCGATCCTCGGACAGGGAGGTATGCGAGATGGTACGATGGTCGCCAGATCGGACAGGTGGGTTTTCTCCGGGTACTCTGGTTTCCTCCCACATGAATGACTGCATTTACGCTTTCATCCGAGCCAACGAGAGTGATTAATATAAGTTGTGAAAACTTGCTTCGCAATCGTTGTAAAAATAAATAAAGTATAAAAAAATCATTTAACCAATTGCCTGCTGAGGAAATAAAATCACATTTGCAAACAACATAGATCCAGATCAGTTGCGGCGTAACGCCGCATCTGATCAGGATCTATGTTGTTTGCTATTCAGCCAAGTGTTTTAGCTCCACTATCTGAATAGCAAACAGCATAGAGCCTGATCAGACGGCACGTTCTGTACTGTGATCTGGCTCTATGCTGATTGCAAAAGCGATTTTATCTGCCACTAGCGTGCGAAGGGTTAAGTCGAGATTGAGTAAATATATTTCATTCATATTATATTATTTATTCTAGCATGTCACAGTAAACACGTGTAGTTTTTGTTTGCCTACACAGTATAAGTACATTTACATGTCACAGTAAACACGTGTAGTTTTTGTTTGCCTACACAGTATAAGTACATTTACATGTCACAGTAAACACGTGTAGTTTTGTTTGCCTACACAGTATAAGTACATTTACATGTCACGGTAAACACGTGTAGTTTTGTTTGCCTACACAGTATAAGTACATTTACATGTCACGGTAAACACGTGTAGTTTTGTTTGCCTACACAGTATAAGTACATTTACATGTCACAGTAAACACGTGTAGTTTTGTTTGCCTACACAGTATAAGTACATTTACATGTCACGGTAAACACGTGTAGTTTTGTTTGCCTACACAGTATAAGTACATTTACATGTCACGGTAAACACGTGTAGTTTTGTTTGCCTACACAGTATAAGTACATTTACATGTCACAGTAAACACGTGTAGTTTTGTTTGCCTACACAGTATAAGTACATTTACATGTCACGGTAAACACGTGTAGTTTTGTTTGCCTACACAGTATAAGTACATTTACATGTCACGGTAAACACGTGTAGTTTTGTTTGTCTACACAGTATAAGTACATTTACATGTCACAGTAAACACGTGTAGTTTTGTTTGCCTACACAGTATAAGTACATTTACATGTCACGGTAAACACGTGTAGTTTTGTTTGCCTACACAGTATAAGTACATTTACATGTCACGGTAAACACGTGTAGTTTTTGTTTGCCTACACAGTATAAGTACATTTACATGTTACGGTAAACACGTGTAGTTTTGTTTGCCTACACAGTATAAGTACATTTACATGTCACAGTAAACACGTGTAGTTTTGTTTGCCTACACAGTATAAGTACATTTACATGTCACGGTAAACACGTGTAGTTTTGTTTGCCTACACAGTATAAGTACATTTACATGTCACGGTAAACACGTGTAGTTTTGTTTGCCTACACAGTATAAGTACATTTATTGCCAAGCTTGCCATTGTGCTTACCTCTAACATACAATATACCGGTATATATATACATATACCAGTACATGTTAACCATATCTATAGCTCGATGGAACACATATCATTTCAAAAGGGGAGACATTTTAAATAATTTATGCGACAAAGAAAGATTAGTTACGAGGTCAAATAGATAATTTTATAGAAAATTGGACGTTCTCGATGAGGGAGGGGAGGTGGGTGAGATGGGGACATTTTAGATAATTTATGCGACAAAGAAAGATTAGTCAGAGGTCAAATAGATAATTTTATAGAAATTTGGACGTTCTCGATGGGCCGGGGATGGGGGGGGGAGATACTTCCTGTTTATGTATATAAATGATCTTTTATGTTACTTTTAGAATATTTTTAAGAGATTTGTTTCAAAACCATATCTGGAAAGTGCATTATAATTTTTACCAGTTTATAGCTTGATTAAAAACACGTAGTACGTGTGTTTTGTGTAGCCGGTGTATGACATGTACGTGTGTTTTGTGTAGCCGGTGTATGACATGTACATGTGTTTTGTGTACCCGGTGTATGACATGTACATGTGTTTTGTGTACCCGGTGTATGACATGTAGAACGTGTGTTTTGTGTACCCGGTGTATGACATGTAGTACGTGTGTTTTGTGTACCCGGTGTATGACATGTACGTGTGTTTTGTGTACCCGGTGTATGACATGTAGTACGTGTGTTTTGTGTACCCGGTGTATGACATGTAGTACGCGTGTTTTGTGTACCCGGTGTATGACATGTAGTACGTGTGTTTTGTGTACCGGTGTATGACATGTAGTACGTGTGTTTTGTGTACCCGGTGTATGACATGTAGTACGTGTGTTTTGTGTACCCGGTGTATGACATGTATGTGTGTTTTGTGTACCCGGTGTATTACATGTAGTACGTGTGTTTTGTGTACCCGGTGTATGACATGTACGTGTGTTTGTGTACCCGGTGTACGACATGTAGTACGTGTGTTTTGTGTACCCGGTGTACGACATGTACGTGTGTTTTGTGTACCCGGTGTACGACATGTACGTGTGTTTTGTGTACCCGGTGTATGACATGTAGTACGTGTGTTTTGTGTACCCGGTGTATGACATGTAGTACGTGTGTTTTGTGTACCCGGTGTACAACATGTAATCAATGGCTGTTGGAACATCATATTGCTCATATTTTTACTGATTATTTCTATTGATACTCGTAAGAGTCTGCTGATATCTGCTCCAATCATTTGCATCCCTGCCGCTCCCCCCGGGGTTGTGGACATATGTGAAAATGCTGTATCTGCTGTATACGTCCGTGTTTAAGTTTAAACTTTATTTATTTTACAACAATTGCGAAGCAAATTTTAACAACTTATATTAATCACTCTCGTTGGCATGGATGAAAAGCGTATATGTGGTCATTCGTGTGGGAGGAAACCGGAGTACCTGGAGAAAACCCACCTGTCTGATCTGGTGACCACCTTACCATCTCACATACTAACAGGAACGAGGATCGAACCCGGGTTGCATTGATGAGAAGCGAGCGCACTAACCACTGCGCTAATCAGACAGCTACGTCCGTGTTTGGGGGACTTGTTGAATGTTGGAGACATCAGTGTCATGATTGTAGTACAGAGCCGTCCAAGCAATGCCAGGGAAGCAGTAATCATTTCTTCACAGAAGGCACATGGACTGCTACTGGTATATTGTCACCGAAGAGTAGAGGTTTTCCCAGTCTGTACTGAGAGAAAAGTAAACAGCCACTCTCTATCCGAGCTCATGCCAGGGTTCCCGGTCGCCAATGGCGCAAATTTTGTGAATTGGCGAAAATATGTTGCGCAACTTATTTTTTGTTTAGTTTATACAAATTTATTTTAGCTTGATTGCGAAACAAGTTCTTATTACTCTCGAGACCTCATTCCTGATGGAATCCATCGCCATGAGGGAGAGAGAAGAGGCATGTAGAATTTAAATGCCTTGCCTAAGGGCACAATCGTAACGGCTCCAGCGGGGCTCAAACTCCGGGCCTTTCGCACATGAAGCGAACGCGCTACCACTGAGCTACCACAACTTTTGTTTGTTTTAAAAATTAAAATTGGAGTTTTTAACAACATCTTTTGTGAAATACATGGCTTCAAATTGGCTCCCTTTTTTTTCTCAATTGGCAACAGATATGTCGCATACAAAAATTCAGACATAGGGAACACTGTCGGGGGAAGCCCAGGTTGTAATGGATTGATGCATATTGATGACTACTATCTGTATGAATGCCTTGTCATTTAGTGTTGTACACATATATTTACATACAAATGTACGTTCCTTCCTCAAATTGATGTATATTTTACATAGCCTGCTCAATTTTAAGTAGGAATTATACACTATGTCAATTCATGTTTACTAGAAGTTATACACACTTTCTTTCTGTAGAATCATACTTATTGGTTGCGTGCGTGCGTGCGTGCGTGCGTGCGTGCGTGCGTGCGTGCGTGCGTGCGCGCGCGCGCGCGCAACACTGGAGGGTCCATTTTAGATATGTAAAGACAAAAGGGATCAGACTCCTTCCATGACATAACATTGCTACAATATTTACTTTCCATAGAGCCTTAGTATCTATGATTGTACATGTACCTTACGTGGGTGCTTATATACTTAAATACAATAGAAACGCAACCATATACATACGAATATTTAATAATCAACATTAAATTTCAACGCATATAATTAATAATTTCATTAAGCTAATGACGTCTACGTACGCACTAGCTAAAATAATCCATTTCTCACAGTTTCATGTAATAATTCGCAGTTAAAGTGTATCTCTAGAAAAATATTTGCAAAATAGGAGTATGTACATAGAAAATAAAATTCTAAAATGTTGCGTTTTTAATGCAGTCAAGTATATATCGATATACAGTGAAACCCCTCAAAACCGGAACCCCTCTAAATCGGAATTCCCTCCAAACCGGACAATTTTCGCGGTCCCGATATTTTCCCTTCTTTGTTCATTGTAAAAAAACCTCTCTAAACCGGAACCTCTTTTTTCCGAATACTGGACAAGTTTTCGGGACCATTTGTGCACATTTCTATTGCACATTACCCCTGAAAACCGAACAGCCAGCGGCGTAAAATCCGGATCCGAAACAACCTTTGTCTCACCTGAAACATAACACCTTCCGTGTTTTCACAAGTCAATTAATCAGTCGGCATATTGGTGTTTTATCCGTATTGTTTACATCGGACATGGTGTTGTGAGAACATAAAGGCGTGATAAAAACCAATGATGCTGAAAATTTGTTTTAATTACGTTGTTTTCAAACGGATTACGACTGGACACTATTTAATTATGTCCTTTGTCATAAACCAAAAACCCCTCCAAACCGAACTTCTCTTCCGGTCCGGAAGCCGTTCGGTTTAGAGGGGTTTCACCGTATTTCACTATTGTGTTTTAGTATCATTGTGTATCAGAGTGTTGTTGCTTCAATATATACGTTGCACAATGTACTTATTTCTTACGTTTATAATTTATGCTTCTTGCTATTATGTACTTGCAGCATAATTGGCTTATATGTATCGCTGGTGCTGGTCATAGGCAGGTTCGTGCGGCTGTTATTCAGCGGTGGATCTCAGCGGATCATGTTCGAGGAGATGCCCAACGTGGACAGAATATTGAACCTGTGTTTGAATCTCTATTTAGCGCGCGAGTGTGGCAACTATTACCTGGAAGAACAACTCTTCTCTAAGTTGGTGTTTCTTTATCGCTCCACGGAGACTATGATCAAGTTTGCAAAATGGAAACAGGATTAGTATTCAGCTGAGGAAGTGACTTCGATGCTCTTGTTGTAGAGGAATGGATTTTTGGAGCGTTGTTACTTGTATTAGCTCGCCGTGAAGTAATACCATGGGCTATTGATATACCACCCCGTGAAGTAATACCATGGGCTATTGATATACCGCCCCGTGAAGTAATACCATGGGCTATTGATATACCGCCCCGTGAAGTAATACCATGGGCTATTGATATACCGCCCCGTGAAGTAATACCATGGGCTATTGATATACCGCCCGTGAAGTAATACCATGGGCTATTGATATACCGCCCCATCAGATGTAAGCACAAAGCTTAACATTTCGTTCTTGTTTAGTCCAACTCCGTGGTCGTGTGGTTACGGTCGCTGACTTGTATACCACAGTATTCTTATCATTGATGGTCATGGGTTCGAGCCCCGCTCAAGCTGTATTTATTTGTATAAAAAAAAAGTTGGCAGTTTCTTACGGAGGTTGGGGTACCTGGTACTGGTTAACAGGAGCCTGTCCATCGGAGATATAGCCCAAAATGCTGATGAAGGCGTAAAACACAGACAAATGTTCTTGACTAATTTTAAAGTGCCTTATGGGTATTGAGTACACGGAGAAATTTCATGACATTCAAGATCTCTAAGCTTCTGTTCATGCTAATACATGTACATGTATTGGTTTGTTTTAAATGCAATAATGCTGATTTGATTCTGTGAATGGGTTGCGTTTACTGTGTGTTTGTTTGTACGTTTATTTATCATCAGTACCGGTTTCCCATATGAGCGACGCCTGCTGATGAGATTAGTCATTTTAGATTATGGAGGATAGTGCAATGATACAGACAGAGACCCATTCCAGAGTCTCTTTAAAGTCCCAACTGAAAGACTGTTAATATTATTACGATCAGACGGGGAATCAAACCTGCCATCCCCGGATTCACAGTCCATCGTGACGAATGACCGAAAACCTTTCTGATCCCAAATCTCACAGTGACCATTTTGAAATCCTAATTTTGTGTGTGGCACATGGGGCACATTTTCAGTGTTTCTTAGTAGATCAGGTGAATGATTGAAGCCCACTTAGACCTCTTGTTTTAATGCTATAGCAAAATGATAGTGCAATAAAAAATATGTTAGATGGCATTTAAATCTTTGTTTGTATATGTGTTCCTAGGACCGTTAAAGCGACACTGAACCGTATGTACGAAACATTTTATAAAATCCGAAAATTTTACATACAAGTAGCAATGGTGCTACTCACTCTTCCATTATAAGTTGAAGAATTATTTTCAGTCGGAAATCTGTTGTTTGTGTTTTTTGGCAAACTAGCAAACTGAAAGTGAAATTACAACTTTCCTGATTTGGTTCGCTGACCTGCGTACATTCGGAATGCACCACTCTCTATCGGCAATCAGAAGAAACATCTAACAGCTGTTTTAACATCTGTTGTTGCGTCACACGTGCATACTAAGCATTGTTTACTGTATGTTTGTTGGTAAACAATTTATACGACGGTGCTATTATTTATTTGTTTCATTTCTGTGCGAATATTTGGATTTTTTTTAAAGCACAAATTCATTGGAAATTATATTCTTTAGATATCTGGTACTAGTTACCAAAATCATCATTTATTATATAGTGTCGCTTTAATACGTATAATTTTATATTGGTCGCTATATTTAACCCATTTCATTCTGAATACTGTTCAAGAATATAGAGCCAGATCAACCGCCATGGAACATGCCGTCTGATCAAGCTCTGTGCTGTTTGCTATTCAGATGATCTTGCTAAGACACTTGGCTATGTAGCAAACAACATAGATCCTGATCAGCATGCAGCGTCACGCTGCGGCTGATCTGGATCTATGTTGTTTGCAAAAGTCTTTAAATGTATCCAGAATGAAATGGGTTAATGTAAGTATAGATGAATATATTATTACATCAGATGCTGAACTCTTGTATTAGATGACACATATACATGCCGAGTCTAGGTTATGAAGACTTTGTTTATTATTTTGATTCGTATAATGATCATGTTTAGTGTAGAGATTAATGATATATGTGTGACACAGATTGTCTGTGCTGAATGTAAGTCTCTATATCGTACACTCGCTGTGCTACATGTTTCTTGTCCATGCAATGCAATGCAATAATGTATGTCTTTATGTTACATGTACAGTCTCCGTGCTATATGTGTGTGCAATATCAAGCAGTCTCTAGTGTTGCATGTGCACTTTTCATGGTAAATGTAGAGCTACATGTAAATGTACAGTCTCCACTAACTAGCCTTGGTTCCAGTCTTCCGATTTTTAACTTCTGGAAAAATGATATTATCAGAAACTCAATAAGGACCAATTAATGTCGATTTTTCACTTTTTAACTTATGGGAAAATGATATTATCAGAAACTCAATACGGCCCAATTAATGGTCTCGGTGTTAAAATATATTTATTTGACTAACCAGGCAAAATATATCGACACCTGTTCCCAGACTAAGTCTCCATGATAAATGTACATTATCCCGAGTATATTGCCGTGATTTATTTACGGCGTTGTTGCCAAGGTAACAATTGTTACGAATGTCTATTGAATATGATCATTTTCCATCTGTTGTTTCCTGGTAATGACCTCTACCAAGTTTGTGAAATTACGGTATTCCGGAAAAGAACTAGGTAACTTGGTCACATTAAAATAGAACCATCAAAACAATATTTATTGTTGGTCAAAACAGGATCGAAGCATGATGACCTCTGCCATTTTCTTTTTAAAGTTGTAACATCCGTGAAACAACTAGGTCACTAGGTCAATTTAGACAAAATCTTTGAGGTACCATCCATTCGGTATTCGCTGATAAGACCATTTTTTTGTCACCAGATGGTGGCCTTAAAAATTGATTCCCGTCTTATAAGAGTGCTAAAAATATATATTTTGTTTTCAATTGCAAAATCTTTTTTTAAAAATTTCAATTTTTTTTAGTTGGTATCCATAATTATGTTTTAGGACACTGAAAATGTCTTCAACTTAGTCTGGAACTTCCTGCAAATGACCTTGACCTAGTTTTTGTTCAGATGTGACCAAAAGAACCTGGGTAGCTAACTTGATTCGTGAATGTTGTCAAATGGGCGACCTAGAACCACTTGGGTGTCTTTGTTATATTTCAACAGACTTTAAAAGAGACAAATTAGCGAAAATGAAATAATTTGGAAAACGTTAAGTGCCTCATTGTTTGTGTCACACAATACGACAAAATGTGTGTATTTTTAATGCCTTTTTTTTTTAAATATCTTGCTTGTTTATGTTATGTTGTAGTTTATTGTGATGTACACATTATGTTATAATTTATAATGGAATAAATATTGTGCATTTCATTGTTTTGTTAAACTATGTGTACCTGGAAACTCGCACAGAGTTGAGAATACATATAGTCCTTAAACTATGTGTACCTGGAAGCTTGCACAGAGTTGAGAATACATATAGTCCTTAAACTATGTGTACCTGGAAGCTTGCACAGAGTTGAGAATACATATAGTCCTTAAACTATGTGTACCTGGAAGCTCGCACAGAGTTGAGAATACATATACATACAAATCGATGCACTAGCGACCACTTATTTTCACACCATTGATTGATGAATGATGATGACACGCGGTCATTGTTCGAAGTTAATTTTGGCCTGCCGGGAATGATTTTGACTGGTCGCAGTTGGCAGGTGGTCGCTATTCACGGCCTTTTAAAGAACGATTATGGATTGGGGGGAATTAAACTAGCTGTTGTTGACAGTCGGTCGATATTAACAGGTGGTCGTTAACACAGGTTTTATTGCAGTTTCTTAAACTATGTGTACCTGGAAGCTTGCACAGAGTTGAGAATTCATATAGTTCTTAAACTACTGACTGTGTTGGCATATTTGGCTTGCATGTTTGAACAAATCTTAATAGGTGAAACTGATGGGTGTTCAACCAACAGAAATAACCGACAGTTAGTTGTCTATCTAAATTCATAAATGATCTCCCATGTAGGCCTACTATAGAATCGAGTAATCGAGAAATATTGATTGTAGCTGCCCCGCTCTGGCTGACCGTATAACACTTGCATCCATCTATCCAAAATACATGCACAACCTGGGCTTTCAAATGTTATAACACTTTCCCCACATAATCAAACAGGAAATACATTCGTGTGTGTGTTTTACATTTATTTATCGTCGCTACCGGTTGCCCATATGAGCGACGCCTCCTGAAGAGATTAGTTATTTTAGAGGATAGTGCATGATACAGACAGAGACCCATTCCAGTGTCTCCTCTGGGTTTTTTACGTGCACGGTGTAAAGCACCGACACGAGCCCTCGGTTTAACGTCCCATCTGAAAGACTGTTAATTTTATTAGGGTCAGACGGGGGATCGAAATACAATCAACTTTCCACTCCCTATTTAAAGCGACATTACATCACAAAAAGGAAATAAAAATTTGTTCACGTATAAATGCATTGCTATTACAAATTCTTCTGAATACATTCGAACACTTAACATTGAATCAATAAACACTGTTTTTGTGGTATACAAACTTATATCAAAATTGAAAGCAGGATTTCATATAATGGACATCCACGCTCCTGAATTGGAGTCAATACTAAACACGCGATACTTTCGTTTAGAGATAATTATATGAAAAAGTTGGCAGTTTCTTACGGAGGTTGGTGCACCCAAGTACTGGTTAACCGTTGGAGCCTGCCCAGGAAAGGTGTTGCTAGGTAAACTGCCCGCCGGCGATATAGCCCGAAATGGTGCTGATGCAGGCGTAAAACCCGAAATATAACATAAGATTAGGCACAAATGTGAGATATTACAGTAAATATGATATGTATCATATCTCGTGTTTTTCAGGATACACTAGTTGTATTACGCATGGATGCTTACATTATTTAATTATGTCAACAAACCGCGTATACGACGTTTGTTTATTTGTTAAAATACTCAGTTATTGAGGCAAATATTTGGAAAACATATTACCATCTAATAGCAAATTACATTCTGCAGACATTTGCCGATGTAGTGTCACTGTAAACAATCAATCTCTACTGAACAAGTTCAAAGCTGTAAATCACTTGGGTATTATTTTATACCTGCCTGACCTCACTGCGTGCGCGTCGTGGTCAGGGCACACTGCAGCAGCAGCCTCGGACACGTGGATCTCTACCGGTGTGCATACGCATCAACTTTGTCGGACGGAGCTCACAAGTACGCACAGATTTTATCCAACACCATCCAGTCGTCAAGAAGAACAATGTGTGCAGACTGGGAGGAGACATACGACACTCTATATGTATGTGTGTGTTTTACGTTTATTTATCGTCGCTACCGGTTGCCCATATGAGCGCCGCCTCCTGAAGAGATTAGTCATTTTAGATTGTTGGAGGATAGTGCAATGATACAGACAGACCCATTCCAGAGTCTCCTCTGGTTCTTTTATGTGCACGGTGTAAAGCACCGACACGAGACCACGGTATAATGTCCCATCTGAAATACTGTTAATTTTATTAGGGTCAGACGGGGGATCGATCCCTGGATTACGAGTCCAGCGTGATACCACTGGACTACAGATCCGTCTGCTCTGATGTCTGTATTGTTACATTGAATATTTACTCTGATGTCTGTTCTTCACATATTTAGTTTATACAAATTTATTTTAGCTCGATTGCGAAAAAAGTTCTTACAACTTATATTAATCACTCTCGAGACCTCATTCCTGATGGAATCCATCGCCACGATGGAGAGAGAAGAGGCAACGTGGAATTTAAATGCCTTGCCTAAGGGGGCACAATGTTATAGGCTCCAGCGGGGCTCGCACCTGAAGCGAATGCGCTATCACGACTTCCACATATTCTTCAAGTATTTGGAATGTGGTAGATATAGCTGTGCACAAAATGTAGAGCGTCAGATTTGGAATCGAACGGTCCCGGGTTCGATACTCGGTCAGGCCACGTATGTAGTGTCATTGAGCTTGCAAGGAACCTCACACACATTGCTTAGTACTGGTTAACCACTATGGTTGGCTAAGCCTGTCCAGGAAAACATGTGTAGGTCCCCGCAAGGGGATTGACATTAATGGAACATACATACATGACCTTAGATGCTGGTGATTTGATCTATTTTGAATTTTCGTCAATAAATATACCGTATCGCCCGTCCACTGGAATGGCAGAAAGCACGTTATCATTGTTAGCAGACTATTTAATGCATGAATATGAGTTTCATGGGAAAACAAAATAGTGATTATTATTGACAGGTGGTTTTTATTTGAAGATGGTTTTTTATTACAGACGTGTCTCTCGGGCATGCATCCCTATTGCAAGTATATGGGTGTCTGTCTCGCCTCATGATTATGACGATATGTGGAAATCGTATTCGCATTTGTTGTCGGTATTCTGAAGTGAAAGTAGAAAACGTATTTCATCATATTGAATTTGTTTTTTAAGAATAGAAAACAAAATGAAACGTATGGTCAGCAGACAACATTTTATTTTGCACTATTTAAGTGGAAGTGTTTCGAATTCGTTCATAGAAAACTTGAAATGTTACAAAATCGGTAAGTTTATATAAGTAACCAGTATCCGGACAAGTACAGTCGCCGGTCAAATACATATAACGTCATTATTCAGTCCTATTTATAAGACGTAACCACGTTACACTTCTATTGATGTTTTGATTATTTGTTTTCTATGTTATGTTAAGACCGAGGAGACCCTGGTCAGTAGCCTGGGTTCCAGTCTGGCGATTTTTCACCAAGTTACTTCTGGCAAAATGATATCAGAAACTAAATACGGCCCAATTAATGATGATTTTGATCTCGGTATTAAAATATATTTAATGACTGATCAGGCAAAATATATATATGGCTGTTCCCAGGCTAGCTGGTCAGATACGGAGTCCCTGTAAATTATGGTGTATAATGTCCTTGAGCAGACATTGCACACATGAAATCAAATGAAATTTTAGCTGTCCGATTAGCGCAGTGGTTAGGACGCTCGCTTCTCACCAATGCGACCCGGGTTTGATCCTCGGACCGGGAAGTATGTGAGATGGTACGATGGTCGCCAGATCGGACAGGTGGGTTTTCTCCGGTTTCCTCCCACACGAATGACCACATTTACTCTTTCATCCGAGCCAACGAGAGTGATTAATATAAGTTGTTAAAACTTGTTTCCAGGCATGCTACATACAATTAACATATGGTATGTATAGCTTTTGACCAACACATGATGAAAATTAATCATTAGCCATTTATATCGGCCATGAACAGTTGTGAATACATTTCTAAGTATGTATATACTACGAGTTTGACATACTGTTACATGTGAATGCTATTATGCTCTTATACAGAGTGACGCAATCACTATAGATGATAATGATGAATTGCAAAATGGAATAAATAAAATTGACTTCTAGTATTAACAGTGATGTCCCTTTACTAGTGAAATGCACAAGTGAAAAAAATACAACTGTACTTAAAACTGGTGAAGAGCAGACAATGTGTACGACTATTCTAGTATGTGTACCATTTCTGGATGATGTGTGTGTGTGTTTTACATTTCTTTATCGCTGCTACCGGTTACCCATCTTATCGACGCCTCCTGAAGAGATTTGTCATGTTAGAATTTGGAGGATATACAATGATGCAGACAGAGACCAATTTCCAAATTCTCCTCTGGTTCATTTACGGTGTAAAGCACCGACACAAGACCTTGGTTTAAAGTTTCATCCGAAAGACTCAAATTTGGAGGATATGCAATGATCCAAACAGAGACCAATTTCCAGAGTCTCCTCTGGTTCATTTACGGTGTAAAGCACCGACACAAGACCTTGGTTTAAAGTCTCGTCCGAAAGACTCTGATATGGGTAGTTATTGTATGATATAGCAGGGGATCGCATAATGTGGAAAGGCCTCCGTTTATATAAGCACTTTGTCACTTGATCTGCGGTATGCTGGGCATGCACAGTTCATACACAAGCTATGCTCAGAGTACACTGGCCAAACGCTAGCCATATGCAGAGTACATTGTTCACACGCTGATCCTACGCTGACATTCGCTATCCACACGCGCTGGTCATACGCACAGTGAAAAGCACCGACATCTCGGTTTAAAGTCTCATTCGACAGACTATGGTAAGTCCAGCGTGTATAAGATAAGAAAACTAATGAAAACAGATAGCATGTGGTGCAAAGGAAACAACGATAAAAACAGAGGAAGCCAATTAAGAGGACTAATCTACTTTCATGAGTATTCAGGGGCAGTAACTGACTAATGTCATTAATTAATTAACCACTAGTCCGCTACTCTGGATGAGGTGTATGTCATAGGGTCAATTATTCTGGTATCTGTGGTTGTGAATAAACTCGAATAAAATATGTAACACATGTTCCTTGTGATTTGCATTATTGTTTTATGTGAACCCAAAACATTGAAGAAATCATTATAATGTACAGTCAAACCTGTTTTAAGCAGCCAGCCAAGGGAATGGCAGAAAGCGGCTGCTTAGCACAGGTGGCTGCTTAATAGAAGTCAAATGTACAGTCTGCATCTGTTATGTCGGACCGAACAAAATACTTCGACACAACCAAAGTTTGACATCGACACAACCAAAGTTTGACTTCGACACAACGAAAGTTTGACTTCGCTCATGATCAAACGTGTACGTCGTTTTTAAATCTCTATGTATTGTTTGGTAAGAATGTGTTTACTTGTATTTACTACAGTATCTAAATACCCATCTACCGGTATCTAGAATGATGGAAATTGATGGAAATTGATGGAAATTGCTTTTTATAGTTTGTTCCTGTGAATCTGTTTTTAACTGATGTTATATACCGGTAATCATACGCTGGTATTTGCTGTCCGATTAGCGTAGTGGTTAGCGCGCTCGCTTCTCACCAATTCAACCCAGGTTCGATCCACAGATCGGGAAGTATGTGAGATGGTACGGTGGTCGCCAGATTGGACAGGTGGGTTTTCTCCGGGTACTCCGGTTTCCGCCCACACGAATGACCACATTTACGCCTTCATCCGCGCCAACGAGAGTGATTAATATAAGTTGTAAAAACTTGCTTCGCAATCGTTTTAAAATAATCAATCTGCATTATCTTCCACCAACGAATGATGGAGATTCGCCGTAATTATGTCTAGAACTATCGGTGTGACTTTAAATTTAAAATAACAAAACATTATCTATTACACTAGGTCAGAGATGCCGTCATCTGTGTCAGTCTGTGGGCACGCCTGTCGAAGTGCGGAATGTAGACCCAGTAGATTCCATACAGAACGTTGGTGATGCAAGGAATATAGATCCAGCAAGCAGCAAAAACATTGGTGTGATGTATTATTTGGACACACTTGCAGTTTGCAGGAGATTCGTGGATAGAGGTACCAGTTTAGTTTAATCATATTTTATTGCTCGATTCGTTTTACATATACATGTGAATACAAAACATGACAAATTAAATAAAGACAAACGGGTCAGGCCACAAGTTCTAGCAACATTAGTTACGGCCCTTCCCGAAAGAGGTACCAGTATTAATGCCAGCTATTATTATCTGCGTGCAAATGTATGTGACCGGAGTTAATACGGGTCTCCGTATGTTACCGGAGTTAACACGGGTCTCCATATGTGACCGGAGTTAACACGGGTCTCCGTATGTGACCGGAGTTAACACGGGTCTCCGTATGTGACCGGAGTTAACACGGGTCTCCGTATCATAGCCTCTACATTATGCTATTCTGTTGTAGTTCGCTTCAGATGCATTCGAGTTCCAGCCCCGCTGAAGCCGTTACGATTGTGCCCTTAGAGGCCCCCTCCATTTAAGTTACACGAAGGTCGGGAGTTTGAACCCCGCTGGAGCCGTTACGATTGTGCTCTTAGGCAAGGCATTTAATTTCCACGTTGCCTCTTCTCTCTCCCTCGTGGCGATGGATTCCATCAGGAATGAGGTCTCGAGAGTGATTTATATAAGTTGTACTAAATTGTTTCAACAATCGAGCTAAAATAAATTTGTATAAAAATCTATTGTAAGACTGTGTTCTGAAGCAGTTTGTCCCGCTTGTTTGCACCTTGTGTTTCGATACGGTACGATGTACTCTTTGGATACAACATTATTGTTACATGGATGTTTCGATATTATTGTACGAGTCCGGAAGTTCTTGTCACAATGTTGCATATCTATCATATGTTTTTCGTAGGTTTTTTTGTAATTACATGTATATAGCTTAATTACGTGATATCACAATGTTTGTTCGTAACAATGGTTGTAATATTATAGATGTATCTGTATCATACATGTATGTGATAGCTCTCCTATACTGGAGGATAATAAAGAATCTATCTATATCTGTGCAGTATGTACACTGAATTTACGTCATTATACATTATGAGAACAGCGATACGTCATCGATGATGCAATCAATGATACGTCATCGATGATGCAATCAATGAAATATCGCTATTATACATATGTTTTTCTTGTGACTAGTATTAGTCTTTGGCATTGTTTGTAAACACCCTCTACATCATTAATCACAGTTGACTTATCTCCCTTTAATTCTTGTTATTTACAAAATATATTATTTCCTTTGATTATGATGGTTAAAGTCATAGTTTATTTGAAACTTTACTCGTGTTGGATGTAAAGGTTTAGCATTATAGAAATTAAACCATTAAGCTTAGCATGTACGTGGTGTTTACCTTTAAGTGACAATCAACATCAATGTGAGTAAATTGTCACATTCCAATGACCTCATCACTTTATATAGTAAATTCATATGCCAATGATGCGTGTATATAGGTTGTAATGTGCATCAAACGAATACGATACGATAAATCTATCACCTAAAGAGCCTCGTTCTTTGCACGCATCTTCAGCCCTCGGATTTCCTTAATCCGCAAACTCTTGGACATTCTAGATTCACTTTATCTGTTGACAGGATTTACTAGAGGTGAGGCGGAAGCACTAACGGACGTCTTGTCAGATGTTGTTGGAACAGTTATAGAACATCAAACAAAGATAATGGTTACCAAGCCGCAGCAGGTGAACTTGATTATAAAACAGTGAATAATCTCATTTAATACAGTGTTTTGGTATTTGCTTTATGAACGTGCCATTGAGTACTGTATGGAGGTGTTGTTGAGTGCTGTATGGAGGTGTTGTTGAGTACTGTATGGAGGTGTTGTTGAGTACTGTATGGAGGTGTTGTTGAGTGCTGTATGGAGGTGTTGTTGAGTGCTGTATGGAGGTGTCGTTGAGTGTTCTATGGAGGTGTTGTTGAGTACTGTATGGAGGTGTTGTTGAGTGCTGTATGGAGGTGTTGTTGAGTGCTGTATGGAGGTGTTGTTGAGTTGCTCTATGGAGGTGCCGGTGAGTGCTCTATGGAGGTGCCGTTGAGTGCTCTATGGAGGTGTCGTTGAGTGCTCTATGGAGGTGCCGGTGAGTGCTCTATGGAGGTGCCGTTGAGTGCTGTATGGAGGTGTCGTTGAGTGCTGTATGGAGGTGTCGTTGAGTGCTGTATGGAGGTGCCATTGAGTGCTCTATGGAGGTGCCGGTGAGTGCTCTATGGAGGCCGTTGAGTGCTCTATGGAGGTGCCGGTGAGTGCTCTATGGAGGTGACGTTGAGTGCTCTATGGAGGTGTCGTTGAGTGCTCTATGGAGGTGCCGTTGAGTGCTATATGGAGGTGTTGACTGCTCTATGGAGGTGTTGTTGAGTGCTCTATGGAGGTGTTGTTGAGTGCTCTATGGAGGTGTTGTTGAGTGCTCTATAGATGTGTTGTTGAGTGCTCTATAGAGTTGTCGTTGAGTGCTCTGTGGAGGTGTTGACTGCTCTATGGAGGTGTTGACTGCTCTATGGAGGTGTTGTTGAGTGTTCTATGGAGGTGTTGTCGAGTGTTCTATGGAGGTGTTGTTGAGTGCTCTATAGAGTTGTCGTTGAGTGCTCTATGGAGTTGTTGACTGCTCTATGGAGGTGTCATTGAGTGCTGTATGGAGGTGTCATTGAGTGTTCTATGGCGGTGCCATTAAGTGCTCTATGGAGATGTTGTTGAGTGCTCTATGGAGGTGCCATTGAGTGCTCTATGGAGATGTTGTTGAGTGCTCTATGGAGGTGTCATTGAGTGCTCTATGGAGGTGTCATTGAGTGCTCTATGGAGGTGTCGTTGAGTGCTCTATGGAGGTGTTGTTGAGTGCTCTATGGAGGTGTTGTTGAGTGCTCTATAGAGGTGTTGTTGAGTGCTCTGTGTGTTGTTGAGTGCTCTATAGAGGTCTTGTTCAGTGCTTTATGGAGATGTTGTTGAGTGCTCTATAGAGGTGCTCTATGGAGGTGACGTCGAGTGCTCTATGGGGGTGTTGTTGAGTGCTCTGGAGGTGTTGTTCAGTGCTCTATAGAGGTATTGTTCAGTGCTCTATGGAGGTGTTGTTCAGTGCTCTATAGAGGTGCCGTTGAGTGCTCTATGGAGATGACGTTGAGTGCTCTATGGAGGTGTCGTTGAGTGCTCTATGGAGGTGTTGTTGAGTGCTCTATGGAGGTGTTGTTGAGTGCTCTATAGAGGTGTTGTTCAGTGCTCTATAGAGGTATTGTTCAGTGCTCTATGGAGGTGTTGTTCAGTGCTCTATAGAGGTGCCGTTGAGTGCTCTATGGAGATGACGTTGAGTGCTCTATGGAGGTGTCGTTGAGTGCTTTATAGAGGTGTTGTTCAGTGCTCTATGGAGGTGTTGTGTTGAGTGCTCTGTGGAGGTGTTGTTCAGTGCTCTATGGAGGTGTCGTTGAGTGCTCTATGGAGGTGTTGTTGAGTGCTCTATGGAGGTGTTGTTGAGTGCTCTATGGAGGTGTTGTGTTGAGTGCTCTGTGGAGGTGTTGTTCAGTGCTCTATAGAGGTGCCATTGAGTGCTCTATGGAGGTGACGTTGAGTGCTCTATGGAGGTGTTGTTGAGTGCTCTATAGATGTGTTGTTGAGTGCTCTATAAAAGTGTCGTTGAGTGCATTTGTTATTTAAGTTTATTTATCGTCACTACCAGCTACCCATATCAGCTACAGGCAATTTACCTAACAACACAATTCCTGGGCAGGCTCCAGCAGTTAACCAGCACCAACCTCCGTAAGAAACTGCCAACATTTTCATATAACCCTTTCCTTCACATAGATTTAAGTTAATATACTATTATATCTCCATACAAACGACAGCCATTTAGCTATCATGCAGTGGATAAGTAGTTGCCATATCTATCCCACCTCCATAGGTATTATTGGGACTACATGAGATTTAGGTTAATATATTATTATATCTCCATACAAACAACAGCCATTTAGCTATCATGCAGTGGATAAGTAGTCGCCATATCTATCCAACCTCCATAGATATTACTGGGACTACATGAGATTCTGACCTTTATTATGAGCATTGGTTTGGCTACTACATTGTCAATGTATGTTGTATGTGTAAAGGTGTCAAGAGGTGCTTCTATTAGGGAAAGGGTTAAAGAGACACTTCCTGAAAAGGGCTTGTACCTGTGACCATCCGTAACACTTATTGTTATAATTCCAATAAATATATTGAGCACGTTGTTGTGTTTTACAGGAGATCATGGTTCAACAGTTGTTAGCTCAGATTGCCTCCGTGAAAAAAGACATGGTTATTCTGGAAAAAAGTGAATTCAACATGATCAGAAATGATACAGAGGTAAGATTTATTAACTAACATGGCAATGTGACATATAAAAACAGAAACCTTCAAAACTGAGCTTAAAGCAGCATTAAATCGTATGAAATAAAAGATATTTGAAAAATTCAATTTTTACATATGGGTAGCAATGCTGCTACACATTCTAACATTATACTTTGTATGCTTATGTTCATTTGGTAAACAGTGTTTTTTTGCGATAAAACAAACTCGAAACTGAAAGTAGGACTTTCCGAGTCGATCGGTCACGTACTTGTTTACAACCGGAATGCATCGTCCGCACTTGTTTACATTCGGAATGCATCGTCCCCATTTGTCCCACGTTGTCTTTTTTAATTAAATTACTTAAGATGTTGATTCATACCTCTGTTAGCTAAGTCTTGTAGGGACATTTCTACATCCCCGCGAGGAAGTTTGACATTAGAGGAAGATAAATAGATAGTCTTTCATGTTCAAAATATATACATTGTTTTCTACAACCTCTGTTGTTTCACGCATGCGCGCTGTGCATGTTTACATTTCGTGTGTTGTTAAACAAATTCGCGTATACGACGGTTTAAATTTATTGGAATTTTATCGTTTCTGAGCGACTATTTCGATTTTTGTAAACACACGCAAATTAGTATTTATATTTTACCAAAAACATCCTTTATTACGATGTAATGTTGCTTTAAGTATTACAGTATAATGCGACATTGCACATGTAACAAGGTATTCTCGTCACATATCCATTGTAGAAATGGTAAACATATATTTATATATTATATTATATGCAGTCTTAGACATCTTAGAAGTATACATGCATCGGGTATTGTATTCACCCGGTCTACCCCCGACTATTGCTTGTACAAATTCTTGTGTGAGCAACAGTCAGAGATATGAAAACCGAACACACACTGAGATATTACAGCAGCCCTAATAGCCCTCTAAGCATCTAGTTATAATAATTGCGATAGGCAAAACCATCACTTTTAGATAATGTGTATTTTAATCTTCTTAGAAAACTCAGTCGCCCAAATGCATTTACGCGGTGGCGACTTTCTATAAATTTATTAGTCATTCAGACTGAGCTTAAGATGCAAATTTACATAGTTATTCATGTGTGTCCGTCCGAGTTAACCAGTATGGTTTTGGGCCTCTAGCACAAAAGAGTGCAATGGATGTGTTCATTCCGTTTAGGGTTTATGTGATTTGTTTGAGTTATGTTACGTTTTTACAAAAGAAAGAACAGTGAACACCCACCAATGTCGTGATTTATTAGTGTTTTGTTTCTGCTCGGTAACGGAGAACCCATATCATCATATACATGTGGAAAGAACAATGAACACCAACCAATGTCTTGATTTATTAGTGTTTTGTTTCTGCTCGGTAACGGAGAACCCATATCATCATATACAATGTCATGTGCAGGTGGCATCTGTTGTTATCTAGCTTTATACTAGCACCTGGAATTTATGCAGATTAATACACTTGCAGTTTGCAGAAGATACGTGGAGATTCGTGGATAGATAGATAGATACTTTTATTTCCTCCATTTCTGAAGAGCATAACATATTTACAAATCATTATTAATATGTATGTACAAACAGTATAATATAAATGCACAAATAACCCTGTTAATTGTCAGTTGAGTACTCGCAGCTGAACTATACGTGCATTAGAAACATTGCAAGCACAGTTGTAGTACTCAATGAATGAATGTACAAACATCCTGATGCATCCAAGATAACAGAAAACAATTAGTTTACGGTAAACCCATTAAGCGTGTCCTTACTCTATATAACAGTTGTGTTAAGAACACTCAAGGTCTCCACATGTTGAGCTTGAGGTATACATACTTGAGGTAATGGTATCTTGCTGAAATGAAAAGCAAGACAGCTACTAATATGTATACATGTGAATTATACATTGTTGACTGGTATTAATGCCAGCAATACGTGTAACTTTATAATGTATATGTCGTTGTGACTGGAATTAACATGTGTCTTCGAAATATTTCCTCTACATTATGCTATTCTATTGTAGTTTGCTTCAGGTTCGAAAGGCCCGGAGTTCGAGCTGCAGTGGAGCCGTTATGATTGTGCACTTAGGCAAGGCATTTAAATTCCATGTTGCCTCTTCTCTCTCTCGTGGCAATGGATTCCATCTCGAGAGTAATTAATATAAGTTGTAATAACGTACTTATATTAATTACTCTCGAGATGGAATCCATTTAAACTAAGTTGTAATAACGTACTTGTTTCGCAATCAAGCTAAAATAAATTTGTATAAACTAACAGTGCAATTATACACCAAAGCACTGTTAGTTTATACAAATTTATTTTAGCTTGATTGCGAAACAAGTACGTTATTACAACTTAGTTTAAACAATATTTTATTTCAATTAATATACTACAAGTACGTTATTACAACTTAGTTTAAACAATAGTTAGTATAAAAATATTGTTTAAACTAAGTTGTAATAACGTACTTGTTTCGCAATCAAGCTAAAATAAATTTATATAAACTAACAGTGCTTTGGTGTATAATTGGGCCTGGAAAAAGTATTCATTTTTTATGTAAGACGTGAAGCAGCAGAGACACGGTATGGGGAACCGAGAACTATCGGATATATCACCAGTCATAAATATCGTACTATTTTTTTAGAAACAAACACATTACCCCCTAATACTACAATAGTGATATTATATTATACATACAAACGATATTCACGACTTTTGATATATCCGATAGTCCTTGTCTCAGAGCACTTGTTATGTCCCTCCTACGAGTTGAACATATCCTAGCTATGTACATGTATTGCAGAAACAAGGCATCCACATAAAACAGTTAGAGGGTCAGTTAGCAGACGGTATCAAGAAATTGGATGGTCAGGTTAAACTGGACATCAACCTTGAGAAATCCAGAGCTGTGGAAGCGGTGAGTATATTTGTATATTTGCCTATCAATGGTCTTCCTCCACCGCAGAAAACTGGAAGATCGGCATATTACTGACCTTAGCTTGTAGGCTTCCAGCTGTCAGTCGCCAAAGGCGCCAATTGCAACAGAAAATAAATATATTGGCACTCAATTTTGTGAATTGGCGAAAATATTTGGCTCAATTTTTTTTTTTGGGCACATGTTTTGTCAAATACATGACTTCAAATATTTATTTGTGAACTATATGGCTCTTAGTTGGCTCCAATGTTTTTTAATTGGCGACAGAAGTGGTGCAGACAAACATTCAGACAGGGAACCCTGGCTTGTGGTGCGACATTAACCCTTAACCTGCCAATCACGACTAAAGTCGCTTTTGCAAACAGCATAGAACTAGATCAGATGGAACAAAATGTTCCGTCTGATCAGGCTGTATTCTGTTTGCTATTCGGATAGTGGAGCTAAAACACATGTCTGAATAGCAAACAACATAGATCCTGATCGCCGCAGCTGATCTGGATCTATGTTGTTTGTACATTCCGTCCAATATATTCTGCTGGTTAAGGGTTAAATCTTAAATGCAAAGAAGACTATTATAAGCCTGATATGTATTGTTGCAAAGCACTTAATAACTGTACTTGAGATCCACATGTGCTGCCATTGACCCAATCCCCAAAAGGACAATGTGTGTGTGTTTTACGTTTATTTATCGTCGCTACCGGTTGCCCATATGAGCGACACCTCCTGAAGAGATTAGTCATTTTAGATTTTTGGAGGATAGTGCATGATACAGACAGAGACCCATTCCAGTGTCTCCTCTGGTTCTTTTACATGCACAGTGTAAAGCACCGACACGAGACCTCGTTTTAAAGTCCCAACTGAAAGACTGTTAATTTTATTAGACGGGGGATCGAACATATTGTATATCACTGTAACATATCATCACTGAGGACAATGTGATGTTTGGGGAATATACAGAGTTTATGTTGGTTTAAATTGTTATTTATTTTTTAAATTGCTTGTTTTCCAGCATGCCTTAAATGAGAGGCAATTACAGGCATTGGTGAACAGACTAGAGGTGGAGGTATGTCAGTTTATCATTAGTGAACAGGCTAGAGGTGGAGGTATGTCAGTTTATCATTAGTGAACAGGCTAGAGGTGGAGGTATGTCAGTATATCATTAGTGAACAGGCTAGAGGTTGAGGTATGTCAGTTTATCATTAGTGAACAGGCTAGAGGTGGAGGGATGTCAGTTTATCATTAGTGAACAGGCTAGAGGTGGAGGGATGTCAGTTTATCATTAGTGAACAGGCTAGAGGTGGAGGTATGTCAGTATATCATTAGTGAACAGGCTAGAGGTTGAGGTATGTCAGTTTATCATTAGTGAACAGACTAGAGGTTGAGGTATGTCAGTTTATCATTAGTGAACAGGCTAGAGGTGGAGGGATGTCAGTTTATCATTAGTGAACAGACTAGAGGTGGAGGGAGGTGTAGGTATGTCAGTTTATCATTATTGAACAGACTAGAGGTGGAGGTATGTCAGTTTATCATTAGTGAACAGATTAGAGGTGGAGGTATGTCAGTTCATTATTAGTGAACAGACTAGAGGTGAAGGTATGTCAGTTTATCATTAGTGAACAGGCTAGAGGTGGAGGGATGTCAGTTTATCATTAGTGAACAGACTAGAGGTGGAGATATGTCAGTTTATCATTAGTGAACAGACTAGAGGTGTAGGTATGTCAGTTTATCATTAGTGAGCAGGCTAGAGGTGGAGGGATGTCAGTTTATCATTAGTGAACAGACTAGAGGTGGAGGTATGTCAGTTTATCATTAGTAAACAGGCTAGAGGTGGAGGGATGTCAGTTTATCATTAGTGAACAGACTAGAGATGTAGGTATGTCAGTTTATCATTAGTGAACAGGCTAGAGGTGGAGGGATGTCAGTTTATCATTAGTGAACAGACTAGAGGTGGAGGTATGTCAGTTTATCATTAGTGAACAGGCTAGAGGTGGAGGGATGTCAGTTTATCATTAGTGAACATACTAGAGGTGTAGGTATGTCAGTTTATCATTAGTGAACAGACTAGAGGTGGAGGTATGTCAGTTTATCATTAGTGAACAGATTAGAGGTGGAGGTATGTCAGTTCATTATTAGTGAACAGACTAGAGGTGGAGGTATGTCAGTTTATCATTAGTGAACAGACTAGAGGTTGAGGTATGTCAGTTTATCATTAGTGAACAGGCTAGAGGTGGAGATATGTCAGTTTATCATTAGTGAACAGACTAGAGGTTGAGGTATGTCAGTTCATTATTAGTGAACAGACTCGAGGTGCAGTTTGTCAGTAACATTCTGCTCGATATTGCCACCAGATAGTCGAAATAACCAAAATAAGCTTCTACAGTAAGGCTTGTCAGAGTTTATCTAATCTATACCATGATTTACGTTTTAAAATATAGATCTACGGTAATTCCACAAGGACTTGAATCATTCTGTTTGCAAAAAGTGCCTGCATTAAATTCTTTCAGCATCACTGTACCATCATTATTCAATATATTATACGGCCTACAAATTCAAAAAGGACCACCATAGTAATGCTACTAGTTTATCCCTTTCTTTCATAGAGATTTAAGTTAATATACTGTTATATCTTCATACAAACGACAGCCATTTAGCTATCATGCAGTGGATAAGTAGTCGCCATATCTATCCCACTTCCATAGATATTACTGGGACTTCTTGAGATTCTGGCCTTTATTATGACCATTGGTTTGGCTACTACATTGGCATGTATATCGTATTGGTAATGGCATCAAGAGGTGCTTCTATGAGGGAAAGGGTTAAATTGTAGTTTGTGCATAGCGTTGACTTTATGTATTTCCAGCATGCCCAAAATGAGAAGAATTTGAAGGCATTAGAAAACAAAATAGATATAGACGTATCTAACCTTCGAACTCAACATGAGAAAAATAGAAATGATGTACAAAAATATCTCTTAGGTATGTACAAGTAATAGTAAATTTACAGATGGATCTGTAGTCCAGTGGTAACATATGGTTAAAATGCACAGTATGACCATTAAATACAACATTTTAATAGAAAGAGTGCTTTATAATGGGCCAGTGTATATATCTTACTGGACAAAATTTTGTATGAAAATGACAGACATGACTGTATTTTCATGGTGCGTAAAGATTCAAGATCTTAATTGATCGACCAGATGTGAAAAATAATTATAATGACAATTTATTTGATCTTTATTTTCAGGTTTAGTTGTGTCCAGTGCAACACTGTATATGGCGTACCTTCGACTAGTTGCGTGACGGATTCACATATTCAGTTTTAATTTATTCTTGCAACATAGTTTTAGCAATTAGTCTGTTTTAATTATACAAAATTGTACGGGTAATGTTGTTCAAAACTAGTAGCTTTATAATTGTTTGCTCACCTCAGCTCATATAGTGAATACATTTATAATTGTTTGCTCACCTGAGCTCATATAGTGAATACATTTATAATTGTTTGCTCACCTGAGCTCATATAGTGAATACATTTATAATTGTTTGCTCACCTCAGCTCATATAGTGAATACATTTATAATTGCTTGCTCACCTCAGCTCATATAGTGAATACATTTATAATTGTTTGCTCATCTGAGTTGATATAGGTGGCCATCTGTCATCATACATATATCACCTGTCTGTCTGTCTGTCTGTCTGGCTGCCTGCCCCCCCCCCCCCCCCTGCCTGTCTGTCTGTCTGTCTGTCTGTCTGTCTGTCTGTCTGTCTGTCTGTCTGTCTGTCTGTCTGTCTGTCTGTCACCTGTGGTAAACAGCCACTTTCTATAATTCACTTGAATTGCTTCTTACGACAGATTTGACATATATGTTTCTGTAAATCACCCAGTGCCAGGAACATCATTTGTTCTTGCTTATTTTGGCTGATCCTTGAAATATGGTTGTGTTATTTGGCAAATGTAAATTTTATTTGCTAGTTTTCATATCAATTTAATGTACACAGATAGTTTTTGATTGTGTTATTGTTTCTGAGAAATCGTGGTGGGATTGGCAGGGGTACTTAAATAGTGTAGGGGTCTGGAAACTGAGATTAGGTAAAATTTGTTTGGTAATATTGGGTCCCAATAGCTGTACCACCAATAGTTAATTTATAACCTACCAGTGTTTTTAGTTGACAAATTCATCACTGACTATCTTTGCAATACATTTTACATGCATTACTTAAATACATACGTATAGCTATGTTGTAATTAGTAATGTCCAGTTATGCACTTGTTGTGTTTGCTTGTAAACATTTCTGTATGTGGAGTTTAATATTGAAGAGTGATCATGTTTGTCAACAAACGAATCACATACTGGCATAGACATGCATGTATGTGGTGTTAATAGGTTACATGTGTAACTGTCATAATAATGATCGGGCACTCATTAATTGCTGCACCTGTCAATCAGCTGTTTTATTTCTCGTTCTCTATATACGTGTTGTAGAGTTCACATCTGCTGGAAATATTGCAAGATTATTTTGAATAGTGGTGCGTGTTTTACATATATTTATTTATCGTCGCTACCGGTTGCCCATATGAGCGACGCCTCCTGAAGATATTAGTCATTTTAGATTTTTGGAGAAGAGTTCAATGATACAGACAGAGACCAATTCCAGAGTCTCCTCTCATTCTTTTACGTGCACTGTGTAGCACCGACATGAGACCTCGGTTTAAAGTCCCAATTGAAAGACTGGTAATATTATTAGGGTCAGGGACGGGGGGATCGCATGGTGGATTAGGATGATGATAATTTACCCTCGCGGAACCAATTGGGCGAGCGGTAGATTTATTTTTATTGTTGTATGGTACCGTAAATTTGTGCTAGCAAGACATACATTTTGGCAGCGTGGCATAAATTATATCTCATGTTTATATACCGTGTATCTGGTGCGTTTGACGGGGAGGGCTGTAAATAATGTTGTTATAACTTGTAGCCCAACCCATTTGCTTTTTTTCCCCTTGACAAAACAAATGTATCGTATACTGCAATCATAAAACTACATATTAACCCATTCAACCCAAAGTAACTGACATGGACTGGTCCATGATATTCTTAGACCAATAAATGAATAAGAAAATTACATTCGGACCAGTTCATTTATCAAGATGGGTAATTTTGTCTAAAATTAATAATTATTACTGGCAAAAAAGTGCAGATCCTGATGAGACGGCTCGTTACGAGCCGGCTCATCTGGATCTACACTTTTTCATAAGCCTATTTAGAGGCATGTGGGGTTGAAAGGGTTAATCTCTGATTTGTTCTTAGTAATGTATTGTATGAAAAAATGCAATAAAATATTATTTAAAAAAAATATTAAAAAATGGTGCTCTAATGTCATAAACCATAAATAGTATGCTGTAAAACCAACAACACTGTTACACACTGTATACCTACAAATATGACATTCAGTTTTATTGCTTTGTTTTAAATTATTAGGAAAATTTATATAATATAAATATATATACATATGCAATAAATGCTTTTTGGTATAGTTTGTGTTATCTTGTGTTTAAATCAAGTTTGTTTTGTTCAAACGTAGCCAATGTTATGGTTTGATATTGGGGTTTATTCGACCATTTCCATGAAAACGTGAGAGTTACAGATGGGTCAGTAGTGCAGTAAACAATCAGCATTGTTCGATTTTCCCAATGCAAAGGCTATACATAGTTCCCATGGCCTGTGAAAATAGTAGTCCAAAACACTGATAAGATCTTATCTTGGCAGCCATTTTGACTGGCAAATGTTTTATTAACGGCAATTTCATGATTTTACTAGTAATTCTTTAATTGCAATAATTTTATTAATTTTGGTTTCTTAATATAAAATTTGGTATAATTTTAAAGGTATTGAAATGCACTTTTTAAAAATTAATTTATATTTTGTCAATGATGTATGGATTATAAATTATAAGAACTTAACTTGCACCTATTTTTGAAAGTCTATTTTCACAGGTGAACTATTAATATACAAGTAAATTATTATTTATTCGTTATTGATACGAAATTTGTGAAATGATACAAATAATATGTCCATTGAGAGCTTTCCAACAATGTATGAACCATGGTGATGGGATGAAAAATAAATATTTTATGAAGAAAACAAAATTACGCTACTATATATTATATATAATATCTGATCAAAATGGCAACCACAGTAGGAATGATGACATCACACGGGAACAATGTATTGGGGAAAAGTGTGTTTGCATTGTGTAGCCGAACACCGGGTATAGTAACTAGCATCCGATTGGATAAGACAGACCCGTTTCTTATAATTATAGTGATTTGTAGGTTACAGCACCGGGTAAAGTATTTACAATCCGATTGGTCAAATGCATCATGTCAATGCCACCCCTAAAGCATGAAAACAAATTCCATCATGAAGAAGCTGCTACAGCCACAGCACTGAACAAACAGTTTCAGTCTGTCTTGAGCTCCAAATCCCCACTAAGACTTACCTCCATTTGTAAAATGAAAATTCAGGACACAAATGGAAACCTGAATGGTCAATCCACGCCAAACATGAATGAGATCACAGTAAGCTCAAATGGCATAGAGAAACTTCTCAATAACCTGAACCCCCACAAGGCTAGTGGTCCTGACCAAATTTAGCCAATCATACTTAAAACCCTGTCTAAAGAACTCTCACCTATCCTTGAAGTCTTATTCCAAAAATCCCTCAACGAAGGATCACTGCCGGCCCAGTGGAAGTCAGCAAATGTTGCTCCCATTTACAAAAAAGGGGACAAGTCAAACCCCGCCAACTATAGGACTATCTCACTGACATGTGTTCTATGCAAGGTACTAGAACATATAGTTTCCTCCTCGATAGTAAAACACTTCACAAACCACAGTATTCTGTACCATCTGCAGCATGGCTTTAGAGAAAAACGGTCATGCGTGACCCAACTAGTAATACTAGTCAATGACTTGGTTACCTCTGTCTACAATAAGCATCAGGTAGATCTCATCCTATTGGACTTCAGTAAGGCTTTCGATAATGTCAATCACGAGAAAGTACTACTAGAAATGCATGAATATGGAGTCAGAGGTCAAACATTAAGGTGGATTAAGAGTTTTCTAGATAATAGACTCCAGTCAGTTGTCCTTAATGGTATTAGTTCAGAGGCCATTCTGGAGTCCCACAGGGATCCATACTTGGACCCCTGCTTTTCCTAGCCTACATAAACGACCTCCCACAAAACATCAGTTCAGTTCCAAAGTCCGCATCTTTGCAGATGATACTGCAGTCTATCTATCACTAACATCTGCAAATGAATCGATCACACTCCTAAACGATCTTAAAAGATTAGAAGAGTGGGACATGGAATTTAACCCCTCCAAATGTCAAGTTATCCACGTCACCAGAAGGAAACATCCTATTCCCAGCAAATATAAACTCCATGGAGTCCTACTTGAGTCGGTCACCTCAGCCAAATACCTTGGCGTGGATATCTCAAATAACCTGTCGTGGGACACCCACATAAAAAGGTCAACAAAGAAAGCAAACCAAACATTAGGATTTCTACGTAGAAACCTCCAGGTCAAATCTGAACCCCTTAAGACCATGGCTTACCAGACACTAGTGAGACCCCAGCTTGAATATGGCTCCGAGATCTGGTCGCCCCATACCCAAACATTGATAGACCAAATTGAAGGTGTCCAGCGAAGAGCAGCCCGTTGGATAAAGGCTGACTTCTATCGTACCTCTAGTGTTACAGACATGCTACATTCCCTAAATCTACGCAGACTAGATCAACGGCGTATTGACAATAGGTTATCCCTTATGTATAAAATTCATAATGATCTTGTTGCTATTCCCATTGAAAATTACCTAGTTCCTCTCTCCCGTCCTGCTCGCCATTGCCATTCCTTAAGCTATAGGTTAATTACAGCAACTACAGACTACTACAAGTTTTCCTTCTTTCCAAGAACAATCTATCATTGGAACCACCTCCCTCCTGACATTGTCCATCTCCCTACCATAGAGCAATTCAATACGACAGTTTGCCATATTGAACATGCCAGTCCCTAGTAGTTCTGCGTAGCTGCTTTTAAACTTTTACCACAACTTATTTTCATTACCTTCTTAAATTATACTTTTAACTACTCATACTTTTAACTTCTTTGCGGTTTTTGACGCGCAACATATCTACGTCCCCGCGAGGGGTTCGACATTAACGGAATATAGATAGATAGATGTCTCGTATATTGTGATTTGTTGAATCTCGTTCGAATAACGGTATAGTAGGTACATTCTGATTGGCTATATTGATTATCCGATTCAGCTGTAAGTACTTTAAGTTGTGCTTCTTTGAAGGTGATTAAATACACAGACGGATTTGTAGTCCAATGGTAACATGTTGGACAGTTAATCCAGGTATCGCACTTTCGACCCCCCGTCTGACCCTAATAAAATTAGCAGTCTTTCAGATGGGACATTAAACCAAGGTCTCGTGTCGGTGCTTTACCCCGTGCACGTAAAAGAACCAGAGGAGCCTCTGGAATGGGTATCTGTCTGTATCATTGCACTATCCTCCAAAAATCTAAAACTAATCTCTTCAGGAGGCGTCGCTCATATGGGCAACCGGTAGCGACGATAAATAAACGTAAAACACACACACACACTTTGAAGGTGATTAAATACAGGTATTATCTTGTAATTGAAAGATTAATGTAATATTTAGTTTGTAAAGATTAAAATAGGTAAATATGCACGTTTGTGCCGACAGTTTATACTGTATGTGGAATCCTACTAGCCTGGGTGCCAAGTCAAGTCAAATATCTTTTATTCTCTCATTGCATGGCATACATGAGGTATTACAATCAATACAATACATGAGGCTCATAATATTACTAACATAATTATACATTATATAACAATGATAATAATATTACTAACATATTTACACATATATGTTTCACTTTTTTACTTCTGACAAAATGATATATTACCAGAAACTCAATACGGCTCCATTAATGGTTTCGGTATTAAAAATATATTTATATGACTGACCATGCAACATATATCACCGCCTGTTCCCAGAAAAGAATCCTACATGCATTATGCATACACATCACCAATGTCCTGGTGCGCCATGGTCTGCCATAATAACAATGCATTTGTATGTTAAACATTCTCCCTTGAAGGGTTATATGATATATTATTTAACTATGAACCATCTGGTCATGATTACAAATGACACCCGTCTGACATCTATATTATTCCTGTCAGAACTAGCGTATGAATATACGGGATAATTACGTTGTAGTAGGTCGAAACTAGACACATCTATACTAATACATATTTCATTAATAATAAATGTTATGATATGCTGTCGCTATATGTAGGGATGAGTCATGGCTTACGCGAGAGAGGACTGTCCATGAGGCTCGTCAGCCTACGCGGACAGTGTGGGTGTGGTGTGTGTGTGTGTGGTCTCGGTTTAAAGTCTCATTTGAAAGACAGTTAATTTTATTAAGGTCAGACCGGGATCGAACCTGTGATCCCTGGATTACCAGTCCAGCGTGTTACCACTGGACTACAGATCCGTCTGTTACGCGGACAGTCGTATCTACCAATCATTACAACGTAGGTACAAATCCATAATTTCACCATGGGTCAGCTGGTCTGGAAGCACAGGTAAGTTCCTCGTTTGCCAGACCATCTGACATATTGATTAAACAATGGGCCGTAAGCTCTCCCTTAAATTATATGAGAGACTTGACCGACTGAAACTTATGTATATTAATAATTGGACATTCCCATGATTAGGACTGTTTGAGTACATCTATAAAACAAAAAGAAATGTGCTGTTGATGGACATGGGCGAGGACCCATACTTGCCCAGCTCATTCACACCACAATATATACCTGCATGTGCGCATGGTACATTCCAAATTCGAGTTTGCATTAATAAGGTTAGTTTAAACAATATGTATTTCTTTGAAGTATAAATAGTATGTACATACATGTGGGATTGAGGAGAAATAATATGGTGCTTGGGAGATATGAAGAACACACTATTAGCTGTCGACATCTCTCTGACAGACACGTGTCATAAGGTTTTTGGAAGATATGAAGGACACACTATTAGCTGTCGACATCTCTCTGACAGACACGTGTCATAAGGTTTTTGGAAGATATGAAGGACACACTATTAGCTGTCGACATCTCTCTGACAGACACGTGTCATAAGGTTTTTGGAAGATATGAAGGACACACTATTAGCTGTCGACATCTCTCTGACAGACACGTGTCATAAGGTTTTTGGAAGATATGAAGGACACACTATTAGCTGTCGACATCTCTCTGACAGACACGTGTCATAAGGTTTTTGGAAGATATGAAGGACACACTATTAGCTGTCGACATCTCTCTGACAGACACGTGTCATAAGGTTTTTGGAAGATATGAAGGACACACTATTAGCTGTCGACATCTCTCTGACAGACACGTGTCATAAGGTTTTTGGAAGATATGAAGGACACACTATTAGCTGTCGACATCTCTCTGACAGACACGTGTCATAAGGTTTTTGGAAGATATGAAGGACACACTATTAGCTGTCGACATCTCTCTGACAGACACGTGTCATAAGGTTTTTGGAAGATATGAAGGACACACTATTAGCTGTCGACATCTCTCTGACAGACACGTGTCATAAGGTTTTTGGAAGATATGAAGGACACACTATTAGCTGTCGACATCTCTCTGACAGATAAGTGTCCTAAGGTTTTTGGGAGATATGAAGGACACACTATTAGCTGTCGACATCTCTCTGACAGATACGTGTCCTAAGGTTTTTGGAAGATATGAAGGACACACTATTAGCTGTCGACATCTCTCTGACAGACACGTGTCATAAGGTTTTTGGAAGATATGAAGGACACACTATTAGCTGTCGACATCTCTCTGACAGACATGTGTCCTAAGGTTTTTGGGAGATATGAAGGACACACTATTAGCTGTCGACATCTCTCTGACAGATACGTGTCCTAAGGTTTTTGGAAGATATGAAGGACACACTATTAGCTGTTGACATATCTCTGACAGACACGTGTCATAAGGTTCTTGGGAGATATGAAGAACACACTTATTAGCTTTCGACATCTCTCTGACGGACACGTGTCCTTTTAACATACTTCATTCTTTCTGTGTATTTCAAACTATCTTTCTTCCTTATACCCTCCCATTATAAGCCACTTACTCTTAAATTAATTTTAGTGACGGAGAAAGCTAATATGAACATTTATATCAATATTTTTACCAAATATGAACATTGTCCCTGGAATTATGCTAGGTTCATCAGGCCCGTAGCCACACCGAGGCAGCAGCCTCGGTTATAACTTCCAAAGCCTAAACAAATTAAATATATAAAATATCCATTTGCTGTATAGAGAGGTGAAAGGTCAGTACATATATAAGTATACGTCTAAACGCAGGAAATCGCTTCTATAATCCAATAATGTTAAGGGGGTACATGACCCGGGCCCTCTAGATTGCCACGGTTGAAATGTCATTGTGCATATGGCTACGGTACTGGTCATAGAGGACATTATAGTTAACGTTTCTTCTTATTGTAATGTGTAACTTGTCCAAGTCCACATCCAAGCATTCAGTTTAGTCTAGCAACTATAATGCATTTATCGTCACATAGCCGTAGTAGAAATATTAATATATATATGCATGCAATCTTAGACATCTTAGATATGAATATTCACCCGGTCTACCCCCGACTGTCGCTGGCACAATAACGGGTGTGAATGACAGTTGGAGATATGAGAACCGAACACACACTGAGACTACAGCAGCCCACATTTTTTTTTTATTTAAGTTTATTTAACGTCGCTACCGGTTTCCCATTTGAGCGATGGGCAGTTTACCTAACAACACCTTTCCTGGGCAGGCTCCAGCGGTTAACCAGTACTTGGTACACCAACCTCCGTAAGAAACTTCCAACTGTTTCATATAAATGAGACACGGTCTGAGCGGGGCTCGAACCCGTGACCATCAGAGATGATAGGTTACAGTGGTATACAAGTCAGCGGCCTTAAGTTAACCCTTAACCACTCGACCATGGAGGCGGTTCAAGCCCACATAGCCCTCTAAACATGTAATTATAATAATTTCGATAGGCCAAAATCAACACTTGTTTATTTAAACGTCTTAGAGGGTGTAGTCTCCCAAATGTTTGTATGCGAGGGCGACATTAAATAAACTGATACAATAACACATTTACAGATATAATTATTAGTGCAACAGTTTGCAGGATTGTGCAATAATACAGACAGAGACCAAGAGTCTCCTCTGGATCTTTTACGTGCACGGTGTAAGACACCGACTGGTGCGGGCCGTTTTCTAATGTACTAAGTGCCCAAATCTCCGTAAGAAACTGCCAACTTTTTATCTAAATAGACGACACGGCCTAAGCGGAACTCGAAACCGTGATCATCGGTGATGATAAATTACAGTGATATACAAGTCAGCGACCTTAGCAACTAGACCACGGAGGCGGACCTGTTTTAAGCCAAATGTATAATCTCATTGCGACTAGGATAGTATTTTTGTCGTTAGGTTCTCCCCGTAGCTCGATTTCTCTTAAATAATAAATAGTAAAGTAATTATGGTACAATTTGATTTAACCCATTCAACTGACATGGACTGGTCCATGATATTATTAGACCAATAAATTAATAAGAAAATTACATTTGGATCAGTTCATTTATCAAAATGGGTAAGTTTTAATCTAATAATAGTAATATTACTGGCAAAAAGTGCAGATCCTGATGAGACGGCTCGTCAGGAGCCGGCTCATCTGGATCTACACTTTTTTGCAGATCCTGATGAGAAGGCTCGTTAGGAGCCGGCTCATCTGGATCTACACTTTTTTGCAGATCCTGATGAGAAGGCTCGTTAGGAGCCGGCTCATCTGGATCTACACTTTTTGTAAGCCTATTTAGAGGTATATGGTGTTGAAATGTTAAAATTGCTGTCATGATATACGAGACAGTCGCAACCAGTGCAAATTCGTTTTTTCTGATTTCGCATATAACTCTAAATATCACTGTCGATAGGAAATGCCATTAAACGGCCATTTGCTGTCTGCTGCAATTCATTAAGACCATTGTACACAAAGACGACATTTGAATTGTCCTCGAATTGGTTTACCTTTAGTCTATGCGGCGCCTAAGCCCATTATTTTAACCAAAAACTGATCGCAATTGGTTAGTTATGTAAGGGCGCGTGTAATACTGACAGTTCATGACAACTAACGATATATTGCGTAATACGATGATTTCTTATTAAACTGTTAATGGGCCCTTGTCAAAGGGTCAGATATATATAAAAGGGATAACTAGAATCATTCGATGTTAACAACTGTATTCTGCTTGGATTTATTCAGACTGTGAGTTATTTTTGAAATTCTGTTTACGATGATTCCATTTATTCCGTTAACGTCGTGTATTTATCTAGAATGTGATGCACGCCGAGATATTATAAGTGGCGTATGATTAAATATTGCGATTATTGTCTAATATTTTTATTATTGAATAATAAATTGTTATGGTAAAACGTAAAATTTGGAAAATATGGCCAAAACGAGCCTGATTTTGTGAAATTACCACAGATCAATTACCTCCCTTTATGGGCATTTTTTTAACAAAATCACCATTATCTCTGTAAATGGATGTGTGCTAATGTCAACACCACATATACTTAAATATATATACTAGTACCCCCAAACGTGCCGAATCCCTGTGGTCAACACTAGGATAAATATGAATTATATAGTATTATTTTTCCAACTGAAGAAATAAAACACATAAGGAAATGTTAATGTCGGTTTAACGTGAACTTATTAAAAGTTTTAACCCCATGTTAGTTTAAACATTATTTATTTCAGTATTTGTACATGTAATCAAGAAATGAACATTTTACATATAATTATTTAAGAGCAGTAGACTGAATGGGATTAGAACGAACGGAAACTTATATAGTTCTTCTCCCTATCAATTCGTTGATATACAATAGACAGGAGAATACTATATTTAACAATGAAAATACACGAAATCTAATCTTTAGCAAATATTTATTTAAATGTTAACCTTTTTCTTTTAACATCCAAAACTATTTACTCACTAATGCAATAACTTCTGAAATCATATGTACCTGGTGTATGCTAACGAATTTCAGAAGTTATTGTTTATGCTAACGAATTTCAGAAGTTATTGTTTATGCTAACGAATTTCAGAAGTTATTGTTTATGCTAACGAATTTCAGAAGTTATTGTTTATGCTAACGAATTTCAGAAGTTATTGTTTATGCTAACGAATTTCAGAAGTTATTGTGTATGCTAAAGAATTTCAGAAGTTATCGTTTATGCTAACGAATTTCAGAAGTTATCGTTTATGCTAACGACTTTCAGAAGTTATTGTATTGTTAAACAAATAATTGTTTAGTATACCAATATGGTATTGCTTTATTTATATATACGTTGCGTCACATGTTTTTTTCAACATTTTTTAAATTTTATTTATTTTACAACGAAGCAAGTTTTAACAACTTATATAAATCACTCTCATTGGCGTGGATGAAAGCGTATTAAATTGTTGTGGTCATTCATGTGGGAGGAAACCCAAGTAAATGGAGAAAATCTCAATAAGCTTTAAGCTTCCGATTTAATCCATTTTCGTTTTGTATACAATGTATATGTAATGTACATTATTATCGAATAAATATGTTTAAACCAAGTATTCTGAGAAAACCCACCTGTCCGATCTGGCGACCACCGTACCATCTCACATACTTCCCGGTCCGAGGATCGAACCTGGGTTGCATTGGTGTGAACATTAGCAATTGGCCCTACTACCCAAATAGTAAATTTGAATGTTGCAATACTTACAAATAAATACGAGCATTATATGATTATACCATTCTTAAGCTGTATGTTATCCTTAAATTGTTAAAACTATTAACACAATGTATTAATTTTATTTTGTCTTTTAGGTGCTCGCTTTAACATGTTTTAATTATGCTATGTCCTGTGTTGTATTCATGTTTAAACCAACTTTTATTTCTTAGCTGTTTTTTCTTATGTTTTGATTATAATATTATGTTTGTCGGAAAAATAGCTTATTAGCTAATGTTATTTGTAAATGTAATCCGACGTTAAATAAAGCTTCTTGTATCTTGTATACCATGCTACTGACATGTGTGTTATTTTTCATTTCAGTGACCCTAACCATCCATTATGGTTACCAAGTTGCTTATTCTGGTATTTGCGATCCTTTGTCTACTGGCAATGACGGCGGGCGCCACGCCTTACTTCCGACACTTCTATCGCCCATATATCTACAGACCAGTTATGCGATATGGTGGCTATCGTATGTACGGTGGAGGTAAGCTAACTAGTTACAATATATTTCCCCTGGTGGCGGGAGATTGTTTCACATTAGTATCTTAACATCCTGGATACGGGTATCCTGGTTACTGATGCTGACAATTCCAGGTGCTATATGTAACGTGTAAATACTAAGGATGGCAACGAATGTTCGAATATTCGTTCGAACGTCCGAATATTCGAATATTAAAACCATATTCGAATATTAAAAAATATATATTCAAATCAAATTTTAATCAATTGCAGTTAAATCATAACTTAAAAGGATATATATGTTTGTTTAAATTTCAATCAATTAAGTTTCGAAAACAAAGAATGACCCAATGCGTGCCCGAAGGTGCGAAATGTCATAGCGATTTGGCTCCAAATAACAAAGGAGGGTGATGACATGTTGTTCACACCTTACAGGGGTCACTAATTGATTAATGCAGTCTATTTGACGGGACACAAACTGAGAAGCATTTGTTTTACAGGTAATAACTGTAGTGGAAATCGAAAGTTGGAGAAAGTTTGCGAATATTCGAATATTCGTTCGGAAGATCATCCGAATATTCGAATATCACAATCACCATTCGTTGCCATCCCTAGTAAATACATTAGTAATGTTCTATGACGTTGTCATGTCCAACTATGCTATGTATGATGCACCATGAGAGATAGCGGCCAGTTACTGCCCCTGTGTGTATTAATGTGTGTGTTAATTTATCGTCGCTACCGATTGCCCATATGAGCAACGCCTCAAGAAGAGATTAGTCATTTTAGATTGTTGGAGGATAGTGCAGTGATACAGAGAGAGAGACCCATTCCAGAGTCTCTCCTATGGTTCTTTTATGTGTACGGTGTAAAGTACCGACACGAGGCCTCGGTTTAAAGTCCCAACTGAAAACTGTTAATTTTATTAGGGTCAGACGGGGGTCTAACCCGCGATCCCTGGGTTACCAGTCCAGCGGTTTAACCACTGGACTACAGATCCGTCTGTATTCCCCTGCCCCTGGATACAGTTTAAAAGTATATAGTAGATACTCTTAAGTGGTTTCCTCTGTTTTTATCGTTGTTTCATGTGCACAACATGCTAACAATGTTCATCCACGTTCTCCTCTTATTATGATTAAATTACTATATCTAGACAGATATTCTAATGTATATCCAATGGGTACTTATCTGTAAAAATGGTTATCAATTAAGTATCATGCTTTTGATAAAATCACATTCATCATACCGCAACATCTGGTTACACAAAGGATTCCAACTAAAAGGACAGTATACATTTTGGAATATGTCGGACTTTATATACCAAGGTAATAGAAAGGTCACCAATGTCGCTCATTACATTTACATGTATATGAATACATGTCACTAGCTATACTAGCCTGGGAACAGGCGTCGATATATTTTGCCTGGTCAGTCAAATAAATATATTTTAACACCGAGACTATTAATTGGGCCGTATTGAGTTTCTTATCAGAAGTTAACAAGTGAAAAATCGACAGACTGGCACCCAGGCTATACCTAGACATTTGGATCATATATCTCATTAAATCTGGGCATATATATTATTTACAACGATTACGAAGTAGACGGATCTGTAGTCCAGTGGTAACACGCTGAACTGGTAATCCAGGGATCGCAGGTTCGATCCCCCGTCTTACCCTAATAAAATTAACATTCTTTCAGATGGGACGTTAAACCGAGGTCTCGTGTCGTTGCTTTACACCGTACATGTAAAAGAACCAGAGGAGACTCTGGAATGGGTCTCTGTCTGTATCATGCACTACCCTCCAAAATCTAAAATGACTAATCTCTTCAGGGGGCGTCGCTCATATGGGCAACCGGTAGCGACGATAAATAAACGTAAAAACACACATGAAGCAAGTTTTAACAACTTATATTAATCACTGTCGTTGGCGCGGATGAAAGTGTAAATGTGGTCATTCGTGTGGGAGGAAACCAGAGTACCAGGAGAGTCCCCAACTGCCCGATCTGGCGACCACCGTACCATCTCACCTCACATACTTCCCGGTCCGAGGATCGAACCCGGATTGCTCACCTCCATTAAGCAACCAACCTGTATTAAACAGCCAGTTTCCCGATTCCAGTGTGTTGTTTTATTATACATCGACTCTATTAAGCAGCCATCTGTGTTAATCAGCCATTTTCGATGATTCACTTGGCTGGCTGCTGTACAGTCAAACCTGTGTTAGTGGTCACCTCTATTAAGCAGCCAACCTGTATTAAGCAGCCAGTTTCAATATTCCCAATATGCTGCTTATGACAGGTTTGACTATCAATAAAAAATGCAAATTATACATTACATTTCAGACGATGACTACTTTGGTGGCTATGGCTGGGATTAGAGTGACAGCACCTCATCAACTTACATACTGTCACAAGGGGTCATAGCAGAATAGAAGAATACTTACTTGAACTATTTAACGTTTATATTTATTTGAGCGGGTTATACTAACACTATACTCAAATGAGTAGTGGTGAGCTGACGGTGACAGCATTGTACATTTAGCACTACATGCACGTGTATTAATAGATTGCACTGGGTAGAATCTATATATATTCAATCTGTCTCGTATTTCTTGTGTTTTAAGCATGTTGCTATAGGAATAAAATATTTAAACGTATGACATATTCTTAGAATTATCAGTTATGAATGTTGAGTAAGTTGGCACTAACCGACTTTCAGAGCTCTGGGTAGCCTACACAATTTCGCCTCTTTTCTGGCGTTTTTGGAGTCGTCTGGTGCATTCCTTTGGTGTGCTGAGCTCGTTTGGGTCAAGTATACAATTGGACTGGACTGTGAATCCAGGGACCGCAGGTTCCATCCCCCGTCTGGCACTAATAATATCAACAGTCTTTCGGGTTTATGTGACTATATAAAAAAAAGTATATATATATAATTATATAAACCGAGGTCTCGTGTATTGGTGCTACACAGCGGGTATGTAAAGAACCAGCAATGCTTCTGGAGTTAAACGTCGTGTGTATCTTGTACTATCCTCAAACAAAATAAAATGAATAATATACTTAACCACGTGACGACGATAAATATAGGCCTATGTATCCAAATCGTGTACAACTATTGGCATCATCTATTGGCGTCTAATAGCCGTAGCTCATCGACAACCGATGGCCATGACTGACCACTACCACAGACGCTTGGGATCTGTTTTTTCTAAAGAACCATAGGCGTGTCACTATACATACAAATTGCGTAGTCCATATCCAAGCAAGTTTAAGAATGACACCCCGTCACTATCAAAGCCAAACAATGCTGAGTTGGCATGACTGGATGGACGTCACGCTTCAGATGACGTACCGCATCGGGCATAACCTAGTAAACGTTCAACTTGCTGTATTATACAGCTTCGGGCATGGCCTGGTTGACGTTGAGCTGTCTGTGTTATACCATTTCGGTCATGCATGACATGGTGGATGTCAAAGCTTGCTATGCTATGCTGATTTGGCATAACATGTACCACATTGGACATGAACTGATAGAAATCAAGCAGGAATAGTTCCTGAGTACTTACTAAAGGTCGAGAAACGTGCGTATACCACAAGTATATCGCTTAGCCAGTACTAAGCAATGTGTGTGAGGTGCCTTGCTCAATGACACCATTTTGAACATTTTTATCCCTTTTTAGATGTTTTACCAATGACGTCTTCCCAAACACATAGCATTGCGAGGTTGTATCACAGCATGTAACGCATGTGCGAATAGGATGTATTCCTTGGCAGAAGGGTTAAGTGCTTCAAACAACCCTCGGGTGCTATAAATACGAATGGAAAAATACTTTGTCCCATTTATTTGGCTCCTTTCGATATCTAGTATCCTTCTCGTGAAATATCAGTGGACTGAGGATATATGTAACATCAGTGACAACTTCCACATACTTTCATTTCGAGGGGCATTGACACAATTGTGGTATCATCATTTCATTCGTAGTATGTGACTTTATGGCCACCATACAGTTGTTAATGGGCTAATTATTGAATGCACTGGACTTAATATCGGCATTCACAAAATATACTGTTTGATCATCGTGTGCTTTTTGTTTAATTCTGAGAAATTATTTTGGCCTTATTTTGGCATTCATGGAACGTCGTAAATGTTCGTTAGTTCTTCATGTTTGCAAGGCTGTGTCAATTTAATATATACCAAATATATACATATATGCCATTCCATAATGATCATTCACATAAGAAATGTGTTGGTTGATTACATACCTGTAAGTCATGCTTTTTTGTCAGCGAACCCGATTTATTAGCCAACCACCTAGCCGTATAAAGTGTTAATATCAATATTGCAGTGCCTCGCTTTCGATTCAAGTACGTCATTAATTAAGTCACGTGCTAATAGGCCTATTAATAGGATTAATGCGAGTCAATAATTACACGGACAATCCCCCACGTTTCCCCCCAGGCGTTGATATGATCAGAAACTCAATACGGCCCAATTAATAGTCTCGGTGTTAAAATATATTTATTTGACTGACCAGGCAAAATATATCGACGCCTGTTCCCAGGCTACCAACCGTCATCTAGAACAACATGTGTGTGTTTTACGTTTATTTATAGTCGCTACCGGTTGCCCATATGAGTGACGACTCATGAAGAGATTAGTCATTTTAGATTTGTGGAGGATAGTGCAATGCTACAGACAGAGACCAATTCCAGAGTCTCCAATCGTTCTTTTACGTGCATGGTGTAAAGCACTGACACGAGACCTCGGTTTAACGTCCCATCTGAAAGACTGTTAATTTTATTAGGGTCAGACGGGGGAACGAACCTGCACTCCCTGGATTACCAGTCCAGCGTGTTACCAATGGACTACATATCCGTCTATCTAGAACAGCAAACATTGCTCTGTCATTATATACAAGAACCAGTACACTTGATAAAAGTAATTACAGATCAGTAAGCGTTCTTCCAATTATTTCAAAACTCTACGAGAGAGCAATTAATATTAAATTAAAAGATTTTTTAAACAATCATTTTATCTGACAATATCTATCTATTAGCGTTTAGGACAGGATACGGATTCAAACTACTCTTTTAAAAGTTATAGAAGATTGGAAACTAGTTATTGATCAAAATAAATAAAATAAACCGCAATACTAATTATTTAAAGAGTTTGACTGTTTGCCACATGATAGTTTACTTGTCAGCGTCTTATCCTATTACTTGTATCTATCTATCATCCTATCAAGCAACCCCTCACGTGGATGTATACATATTTACGGCAGTTTTTAGACTTAAGTCAAGAACAGCAACTTCCACACAACTTTTAACATATAGTAATATATATAATTTTACATGCAACTTTGGGTCTGAAATGGGTACGCATTCACAAACGGATAGCCGTAGTTTACACTACATACCTTTCTCGTCACAAAAAGTTTTTACGTTTGCGTGATTTAAAAAAATTCAGATGGCGAATATAGACTACAGTAAAGATCAAGACCTGGACGTCATTAGATCCCACATTGAACGACGCCTTCACATCTGGGAAATAATAAATATAACATTGCCGACGCACATCAACGTAGTGTACAGTAGTCCGTCTAGAGCGTCGCGTCCGAATTTGCCATATCAGGCAACATTGTCGAATCCCGTTGCGGTTCGAGTTCACTCTGGTCCCTAGCCGTTTAAGGCACAGCCAGTTACACTGGGACCGTTCAACAGCAGCTTAATAGTTTAAAGGTCATGTGCAAGTTGCATGACTTGGGGACAGGTCAAGGTATCAAACGCGAAGATAACGGAAGATAACCGCATGAGTCGTGAGCAAAATAGCCAAGGGGATCCAAATGCATAGATACTACAAAAGCGATATCAACAGAGTCATTAATTACTACAGAGGTAGTTTACATTTAATTTAGCTTCTTTACACATTTTGTACACATTTTTATATCAATTTAAGAGCAAGCTTCATTGTTTCAAATACCTGACACACGTTCAATACACCAAATATGCACAGATACTTGGTGAATTGCCCATTAGCATCTTTGCCAATTACTGATTTAGCTTTTTGGAAATCAGAAATGTTTAAATTAGTTTAGCGCGCTCGCTTCTCACCAATGCCAGCCTGGTTCGATCCTCGGACCAGGAAGTATGCGAGATGGTACGGTGGTCGCCAGATCGGACAGGTGGGTTTACTCCGGGTACTCCGGTTTCCTCCCACACAAATGACCACATTTACGCTTTCATCTGCGCCAATGAGAGTGATTAATATAAGTTGTTAAACTTGCTTCGCAATCATTGTAAAATAAATAAAACTTTAAAAAAACCTTATACATACTGAGTACTGAGTAGGGTATGTACATATATAATTTGTATGGTCTATATTTCAGAATATGTTCAAACCAACTCCTATAAAAGATAGAAATCGAATGCTGAGAGATGTAGCATGGATGGTTGCTATTGGTTGTTTCCTCTTGATGGTTACTGTGCCATGTGGTGTGTTTGCCAAACAACTACTGGATAAGGATAAGCCAGGTCCTGCATGTGGACTGATTCTCCTCGCAGTATGTGCACTTGTGCTCTACTGTGTCTACATAGTTGTAAGTATAATATACTTCACTCACATGTGTGTTTTACATTTATTTATCGTTGTTACCGGTTGCCCGTATGAGCGACACCTCCTGAAGAGATTAGTCATTTTAGATTTTGGAGGATAGTGCAATGATACAGACAGAGACCCATTCCAGAGTCTCCTCTGGTTCTTTTACGTGCACGGTGTAAAGCACCGTCACGAGACCTCGGTTTAACGTCCCATCTGAAAGACAGTTAATTTTATTAGGGTCAGACAGGGGATCGAATCTGCGATCCCTGGATTACCAGTCCAGCATGTTACCACTGGACTACAGAACCGTCTGTGCACTCATGTGAAAAACAGACATTTTTGTGTCTCCTGAAAGGTTTTCCAAACCCCAGTTACGACCGCCTCGATATGACAAGTCAGATCCCACTGTTACTGGTTCCCCACAGTCTGTTGCCTTCTATATGTGGATAGTTGTATGTATATGACAAGCCGGGTTCCACAAATGTTACTGGTTCCCCACAGTCTGTTGTCTTCTATATGTGGATAGTTGTATGTATATGACAAGCCGGGTTCTACAAATGTTACTGGTTCCCCACAGTCTGTTGTCTTCTATATGTGGATAGTTGTATGTATATAACAAGCCGGGTTCCACAAATGTTACTGGTTCCCCACAGTCTGTTGTCTTCTATATGTGGATAGTTGTAAGCATATGACAAGCCGGGTTCCACAAATGTTACTGGTTATCCACAATCTGTTGTCTTCTATATGTGGATAGTTGTAAGCATATGACAAGCTGGGTTCCACCACTGTTACTGGTTCCGCCATAGTATGTTGTCTTCTATATGTGGATAGTTGTAAGCATATGACAAGCCGGGTTCCACCACTGTTACTGGTTCCGCCATAGTATGTTGTCTTCTATATGTGGATAGTTGTAAGCATATGACAAGCCAGGTTCCACCACTGTTACTGGTTCCCCCATAGTATGTTGTCTTCTATATGTGGATAGTTGTAAACATATGACAAGCCGGGTTCCACCACTGTTACTGGTTATCCACAGTCTGTTGTCTTCTATATGTGGATAGTTGTATGCATGTGACAAGCCGGGTTCCACCACTGTTACTGGTTCCGCCATAGTATGTTGTCTTCTATATGTGGATAGTTGTAAGCATATGACAAGCCGGGTTCCACCACTGTTACTGGTTCCGCCATAGTATGTTGTCTTCTATATGTGGATAGTTGTAAGCATATGACAAGCCAGTTTCCACCACTGTTACTGGTTCCGCCATAGTATGTTGTCTTCTATATGTGGATAGTTGTAAACATATGACAAGCCAGTTTCCACCACTGTTACTGGTTCACCATAGTCTGTTCAAAACTTTCAAATAACATAAGCCATCTCCTCTGAAAGTGTTTAGAATTTGATCAAGTTTGATTGAGAGTACCTTGTAGTACTCTACCAAATTAGGTCTCATTTATTTGCATTTTGTATGCCGGTTTACGTTTTGTATATAGATTTACATTTTTTTATACAGGTTGCGATAAGACGCATTAGAAGACGCAGACTTATTGCAAAGCGTATGCGCCGCTGGCACTGCCCACACAACATAGTAAGGAGGAACCAGAAGCCAAACTGTAACATCAACGGCAACAAAATATTCCAAATTACTACAAAACACAAGGTACGTCAAAACTTTGCCTGCTATGTTGATTGACTATTGTTTCCCACAGAAGGTGGAGAGTTGTTGTTTAAATGTCCGTTCTTCAATCCGACCGTACAAACAAATGTGGTGTTAGGAGACAATAGGAACACTAGACTAACAGCTCTTATGTAGCTATGAATGCTATATAAGTGAATAGTGTGGAAGTCGTGATAGCGCAGTGGATGCGCGTTCGCTTCAGGTGCGAAAGGTCCGGAGTTCGAGCTCTGCTGGAGCCGTTACGATTATGCCCTTAGACAAGGCATTTAGTTTCCACGTTGCCTCTTCTCTCTCCCTCGTGGCGGTGGATTCCATCAGGAATGAGGTCTCCAGAGTGATTAATATAAGTTGTAAGAACTTGTTTCACAATTGAGCTATAATAAATTTGTATAAACATTAAATGCTCTTTTGTGGCTAACAGAACAAAAATAGATGGATCAGTAGTCCAGTGGTTAACACGTTGGACTGCAAATCCAGGGATCGCAGGTTCGATACCCAGTCTGACCCTAATAATATGAATAGTTTTCAGATGCGACTTTAGACCGATGTCTTGTGTCGGTGCTTTACACCATGCCCATAAAATATCAAGAGGAGACTCTGAAATGGGTCTCTGTCTGTGTCATTGCACTAGCCTCCAATATCTAAAATGACCACTTCAGGAGGCGTTGCTCATGGACGACCGGTAGCGACGATAAAAAACCTTAAAACACACACACAAAATAAAAGTGAAAACAATGGAATAGCCGCATAGTAATCAATCCATTTGTGTGAACTAATATATTGGATAATATTAAAGCCACATTCTATCACAAAATGCCAAAAAAGAAAGCATTTTTCACTTATAGATGTATTGCTACTACATATTCGTCCGAATACATTCTAACACTAACATTGAATCAATAAACAGTGTTTTTGTTGTCTACAAACTTTCAAAAGCAAATATTTGGAAAGAAATTATACATTATAATAGGAAATTACATTCCGTAGAAATTTGCATTTTCACTGATGTGGTGTCACTTTAACCATAGAGATAATGTTACTCCAGTTGGTCTGTACTTGTTGGGTATATTTTCATCTGTCTGAATTGAATTATATTTTGTACAAATATGTATCCACATTCTTGTTTGCGTCCAACCAAATACCAATACCCTAAACAACTCCAAGAGTTATTGCCCTTGATGAAAATCAGCACAAACATTATGCAACATTCTTGTCAGTACTTCGAACAGCATGGTCAGTGACCCAGGGTTCATTCTATGTCAGAATTTTTGGGAGAAATGAGAAAGCATGTGATCGCTTCCTTAAATGGTGTTCTTTAATTTACTTCTGCAAAATAGGGTTAAAATGCACAGTACAACCATTAAATACAACATTTGAATAGGAGTGCTTTATAATGGGCCAGTGTATCTTAATTAGACAACATTTTGTTTGAAAATCGTAAAAACCAAAAAATAAATAAAATTTTTTAGGGAGAAGTGGGGCCCCCCAGACGGCGATGTCAGGGTCCCTAGGGCGACTATGTTTCTTGCATCTTAGAAGTTTGTAGTACTATGGTAGAGTTTGAACTATTAACTAAATTATTTTTCAGAAGATTCCAGTGAACAAGCTGCAAAAAGACAATTTGATGATGGCAGCATACTGGATGGGCTACCGGTACTTTATGAGGGTCAAGGCAGCGATGTCTAAGCCAACAACTCCAGCTATATCGACAAGCCAATATGCATATGATCACGATATTACACATTGCCTTGATGAGACGAGTTATTATCAACCAACCGGCAGTGACGCAGTATTTGTCATTAATGAGTTAGAAACTCATTGTAAAAAATAAAGTTATAATTGTTTAACTTTACCCTTTGTACTGTTATCCATGTTTTAGCAATATGTATTGAGTATTCATATCACAGAGGGTTTGGACCATCTCAGTGGTGTTGTGTACTGACAGTAAGTTTAACAGGACCTCAAACTAGTATATTGCTGCCGCCATGTGAAAATGCGCTCTAGGACATTTTTCATAAACCATATATGTAGATATCTGAAATATCATTAGCAGTCAGTAGAAATCATCTATGTAGATGTCTGAAATATCATTAGCAGTCAGTAGAAACCATATATGTAGATATCTACAATGTTATGAACAGTCAGTAGAAACCATATATGTAGATATCTGCAATGTTATGAACAGTCAGTAGAAACCATATATGTAGATATCTGCAATGCTATGAACAGTCAGTAGAAACCATATATGTAGATATCTGCAATATCATGAGCAGTCAGTAGAAACCATCTAAGTAGATATCTACAATATCATTAGCAGTCAGTAGAAACCATCTATGTAGATATCTGCAATATCATGAACAGTCAGTAGAAACCATCTATGTAGATATCTGCAATATCATGAGCAGTCAGTAGAAACCATCTATGTAGATATCTGCAATATCATGAGCAGTCAGTAGAAACCATCTATGTAGATATCTGCAATATCATGAGCAGTCAGTAGAAACCATATATGTAGATATCTGCAATATCATGAACAGTCAGTAGAAACCATCTATGTAGATATCTGCAATATCATGAGCAGTCAGTAGAAACCATCTATGTAGATATCTACAATATCATTAGCAGTCTGTAGAAACCATCTATGTAGATACCTGCAATATAACAATACACCATTACTCTGCACTTGTCCTTGTAAGGATATGTTACATTCTCTGATTAAAATACATCAATATGATATGGCTTACGGTTATAGTCAGAAACATAAACCATATTTCATCATCAGCAGCATTTGACTGTGGCAATTAATGATTGTTATATATATATAAATATACTGACACCATAAAAAACTGTGCACTTTTATATTGACCTTTACTTTTTCGTTACTTTTTCGTTACAAATTTTAGACTTATGGATATTACTATCATGAGTAAAGAAAATAATCCTTCACACATTGCATTAATTTACCTAATATTTAACGCGTATGCTGAATTGTTTAGTATTTATTTTTGTAACTGAATTATTCAGAATTTATTTTTACCTGAATTGTTCAGTATTTATTTCTGCTGTGAATTGTGCAATAATTGTTTTTGATACCGATTTGTTCAATATTTAATTTTTTTAGTGCTGAATTGTTTAGAGGGGTGGAACCTATGCTCGGCGTATTCCTATGCTCGGCGTATTTTTTCCATTTACATCTGTATTTAAAATATTTAAATAGTTTTAACCTATTTTCGCTGACAGAGGTGAAGCATGGTTCAATAGCATTCCGTTGTGCGTACCGGTAGCCTAAAGCAACCGTCACCTGATAATATATTCAGAATTTATTTTTTCCTGAATTGTTTCAGTATTTATTTCTGCTGTGAATTTTGCAATATTTGTTTTTGATACTAAATTTTTCAATATTTAATTTGTCCTTGCTGAATTGTTCAGTAACGTATATTTTTGTGATTATATAGTTATACCTCCAGTGCAATAGTCCAAATACTTCTATCCCCATCCTGTCCCGTCGCAGACAATCTTAATAAACTTTTAGGGACCTTACTTCACTTTGATAGGTTGAGGGGTCTGGTGCGGGCATTCCTCACATACAGTATTAGTACATTGTTTCATCATTGGTTTAGTTTAAACATATTTTATTTTATCAATATTTACGTCATGTTGGTTTAAAGTTTTGGTAATTTTGCTCAATTAGGTATATAACTTTGTATATTTTATCTATGATTCTTGTTACATTTGAAAAATGTTTTTCAAATTCAATATATTTGAATATTGTTAAAGATATTTTCGAATAAATAAAACTCGTATTGACATGTATTTGTTTGTTCTATTGAACCGTAAACACTTTTGGAATGTCTATACCCCCAAAGAAATTCTTCGAGTGCACATAGGTTTTGCAACGTCCGTTTGAATAGCAACGTCCGTTTGAATAGAAATAGCTATCTAATGATTTTCAAAGTTTTACGCATAGTTAGTTTGGTTATAGTCAGTGTTCAATGATTTCTAAAGTACAGTATACATCTGCTATGTCGAATTCCGTCGGACCGAGCAAAATATAGCGACATAACCGAAGTTTGACTTAATGAAATTCGATATAAACGGAGCCAGTTATATGTAAAATGATATTTTCTTAAACGGGACTTTGATCCAAATTTGAGATAAACGGAGAATTCGACATAAACGACTTTGACATAACGGATGTAGACTGTATTCATTTAACAATTGAATGTTCCTTTTCTGTGTTTAATCGAAGCATGAAATGTCAGATTTTTACACCTAATTTGCATAAAAACCTGGTGTGTGTTTTACGTTTATTTATCATCGCTATCGGTTGCCCATATGAGTGACGCCTCCTGAAGAGATTAGTCAATTTAGATTTTTGGAGGATAGTGCAACGATACAGACAGAAACCCATACCAGAAAATCAAAACAGTGTTTCAAGTTCCACATTTAAGGTCTACATTGAAACGTAGCAATCAGTAACAGGTTTTACGGTTATAAAGTATAAACTATTTATTTTACCACGATTGCGAAACAAGCTGTAACAACTTATATTAATCACTCTTGTTCACGAGTATTTGTGGTAATTTGTTTGGGAGGTAACCGGAGTACACGGAGAAAACACACCTGTCCGATCTGGCGACCACTGTACCATCTCGCATATTTCCCAGTCCGAGGATCAAACCCGGTTTTATTGGTGAGAAGACAGCGTGCTAACCTCTGTGCTAATCGGGACAGCAGTAAGGTTCTACATTGAAGAATAACAATCAAACAGTGTTTAAGATTCTGTACTGAAGCATAAAGCATCAAGCTGGGTTTAAGATTCTGTACTGAAGCATAAAGCACCAAGCAGGGTTTAAGATTCTGTACTGAAGCATAAAGCATCAAACTGGGTTTAAGATTCTGTACTGAAGCATAAAGCATCAAGCAGGGTTTCAGATTCTGTACTGAAGCATAAAGCACCAAGCAGGGTTTAAGATTCTGTACTGAAGCATAAAGCATCAAACAGGGTTTAAGATTCTGTACTGAAGCATAAAGCATCAAACTGGGTTTAAGATTCTGTACTGAAGCATCAAGCAGGGTTTCAGATTCTGTACTGAAGCATAAAGCACCAAGCAGGGTTTAAGATTCTGTACTGAAGCATAAAGCATCAAGCAGGGTTTCAGATTCTTTACCGAAGCATAAAGCATCAAACTGGGTTTAAGATTCTGTACTGAAGCATAAAGCAGGGTTTAAGATTCTGTACTGAAGCATAAAGCACCAAGCAGGGTTTAAGATTCTGTACCGAAGCATAAAGCATCAAGCTGGGTTTAAGGTTTTACATTGGAGCAAAACAGAGTTTTCTCTTCTACATTAAAACATCATACATGGCTAAAGATTCTACATTGAAACGTAACACGCAGGTACATGTCATATCTCCAGGTAAGCATAGAGAACCTATACCCAGATACATGTCATATCTCCAGGTAAGCATAGAGAACCTATACCCAGGTACATGTCATATCTCCCGCTAAGCATATAGAACCTACACCCAGGTACATGTCATATCTCCCTCTAAGCATATAGAACGTACACCCAGGTACATGTCATATCTCCCGCTATGTATATAGAACCTACACCCAGGTACATGTCATATCTCCTGCTAAGCATATAGAACGTACACCCAGGTACATGTCATATCTCCCGCTAAGCATATAGAACCTACACCCAGGTACATGTCATATCTCCAGCTATGTATATAGAACCTACACCCAGGTACATGTCATACCTCCAGCTAAGCATATAGAACCTACACCCAGGTACATGTCATATATCCCACTACATATGCAGAACCTACACCCAGGTACATGTCATATCTCCAGCTATGTATATAGAACCTACACCCAGGTACATGTCATATCTCCAGCTAAGTATAGAGAACCTACACCCAGGTACATGTCATATCTCCAGCTAAGTATAGAGAACCTACACCCAGGTACATGTCATATCTCCAGCTAAGTATAGAGAACCTACACCCAGGTACATGTCATATATTCAGCTACATATATAGAACCTACACTCAGCTACATGTCATATCTCCAGCTACATATATAGAACCTACACCCAGGTACAGGTCATATCTCCCGCTATGTATATACAGAACCTACACACAGGTACATGTCATATCTCCCGCTACATATATAGAACATACACCCAGGTACATATCATATCTCCCGCTACATATATAGAACCTACACACAGGTACATGTCATATCTCCCGCTAAATATATAGAACCTACACCCATGTACATGTCATATCTCCCGCTACATATATAGAACCTACACCCAGGTACAGGTCATATCTCCAGCTACATATATAGAACCTACACCCAGGTACAGGTCATATATCCCGCTATGTATATACAGAACCTACACACAGGTACATGTCATATCTCCCGCTATGTATATACAGAACATACACCCAGGTACATGTCATATATCCCGCTACATATACAGAACCTACACCCAGGTACATGTCATATCTCCCGCTACATATATAGAACCTACACCCAGGTACATGTCATATCTCCCGCTATGTATATACAGAACCTACACCCAGGTACATGTCATATCTCCCGCTATGTATATACAGAACCTACACCCAGGTACATGTCATATCTCCCGCTATGTATATATAGAACCTACACCCAGGTACATGTCATATATCCCGCTACATATACAGAACCTACACCCAGGTACATGTCATATCTCCAGCTAAGTATATAGAACCTACACCCAGGTACATGTCATATCTCCAGCTAAGTATAGAGAACCTACACCCAGGTACATGTCATATCTCCCGCTATGTATATAGAACCTACACCCAGGTACATGTCATATCTCCCGCTAAATATATAGAACCTACACCCAGGTACATGTCATATCTCCAGCTAAGTATAGAGAACCTACACCCAGGTACATGTCATATCTCCAGCTAAGTATAGAGAACCTACACCCAGGTACATGTCATATCTTCAGCTACATATATAGAACCTACACCCAGCTACATGTCATATCTCCAGCTACATATATAGAACCTACACCCAGGTACAGGTCATATCTCCCGCTATGTATATACAGAACCTACACACAGGTACATGTCATATCTCCCGCTACATATATAGAACATACACCCAGGTACATATCATATCTCCCGCTACATATATAGAACCTACACACAGGTACATGTCATATCTCCCGCTAAATATATAGAACCTACACCCATGTACATGTCATATCTCCCGCTACATATATAGAACCTACACCCAGGTACAGGTCATATCTCCAGCTACATATATAGAACCTACACCCAGGTACAGGTCATATCTCCCGCTATGTATATACAGAACCTACACACAGGTACATGTCATATCTCCCGCTATGTATATACAGAACCTACACCCAGGTACATGTCATATATCCCGCTACATATACAGAACCTACACCCAGGTACATGTCATATCTCCCGCTACATATATAGAACCTACACCCAGGTACATGTCATATCTCCCGCTATGTATATACAGAACCTACACCCAGGTACATGTCATATCTCCCGCTATGTATATACAGAACCTACACCCAGGTACATGTCATATCTCCCGCTATGTATATATAGAACCTACACCCAGGTACATGTCATATATCCCGCTACATATACAGAACCTACACCCAGGTACATGTCATATCTCCAGCTAAGTATATAGAACCTACACCCAGGTACATGTCATATCTCCAGCTAAGTATAGAGAACCTACACCCAGGTACATGTCATATCTCCCGCTATGTATATACAGAACCTACACCCAGGTACATGTCATATCTCCCGCTACATATATAGAACCTACACCCAGGTACATGTCATATCTCCCGCTATGTATATACAGAACCTACACCCAGGTACATGTCATATCTCCCGCTACATATATAGAACCTACACCCAGGTACATGTCATATCTCCCGCTACATATACAGAACCTACACACAGGTACATGTCATATCTCCCGCTACATATACAGAACCTACACCCAGGTACATGACATATCTCCCGCTATGTATATATAGAAGCTACACCCAGGTACATGTCATATCTCCCGCTACATATATAGAACCTACACCCAGGTACATGTCATATCTCCCGCTACATATACAGAACCTACACCCAGGTACATGTCATATCTCCCGCTACATATATAGAACCTACACCCAGTACATGTCATATCTCCCGCTACATATACAGAACCTACACCCAGGTACATGTCATATCTCCGGCTACATATATAGAACCTACACCCAGGTACATGTCATATCTCCCGCTACATATAGAGAACCTACACCCAGGTACATGTCATATCTCCCGCTACATATACAGAACCTACACCCAGGTACATGTCATATCTCCCGCTACATATATAGAACTTACACCCAGGTACATGTCATATCTCCCGCTACATATACAGAACCTACACCCAGGTACATGTCATATCTCCCGCTACATATACAGAACCTACACCCATGTACATGTCATATCTCCCGCTACATATATAGAACCTACACCCAGGTACATGTCATATCTCCCGCTTCATATATAGAACCTACACCCATGCACATGTCATAGCTCCCGCTACATATATAGAACCTACACCCAGGTACATGTCATATCTCCCGCTACATATATAGAACTTACATCCAGGTACATGTCATATCTCCCACTATGTATACAGAACCTACACCCAGGTACATGTCATATCTCCCACTATGTATACAGAACCTACACCCAGGTACATGTCATATATCCCGCTACAAACAAACCCACGGTACATGTCATATCTCCCGCTACATATATAGAACTACACCCAGGTACATGTCATATCTCCCGCTACATATACAGAACCTACACCCAGGTACATGTCATATCTCCCGCTACATATACAGAACCTACACCCATGTACATGTCATATCTCCCGCTACATATATAGAACCTACACCCAGGTACATGTCATATCTCCCGCTTCATATATAGAACCTACACCCATGCACATGTCATAGCTCCCGCTACATATATAGAACCTACACCCAGGTACATGTCATATCTCCCGCTACATATATAGAACTTACATCCAGGTACATGTCATATCTCCCACTATGTATACAGAACCTACACCCAGGTACATGTCATATCTCCCACTATGTATACAGAACCTACACCCAGGTACATGTCATATATCCCGCTACACATATACAGAACCTACACCCATGTACATGTCATATCTCCCGCTTCATATATAGAACCTACACCCAGGTACATGTCATATCTCCCGCTACATATATAGAACCTACACCCAGGTACATGTCATATCTCCCGCTACATATACAAACCTACATCCCGTACATGTCATATCTCCCGCTACATATATAGAACCTACACCCAGGTACATGTCATATCTCCCGCTATGTATATATAGAACATACACCCAGGTACATGTCATATTTCCCGCTACATATATAGAACCTACACCCAGGTACATGTCATATCTCCCGCTACATATATAGAACCTACACCCAGGTACATGTCATATCTCCCGCTATGTATATATAGAACATACACCCAGGTACATGTCATATCTCCCGCTACATATACAGAACCTACACCCAGGTACATGTCATATCTCCCGCTATGTATATACAGAAACTACACCCAGATACATGTCATATCTCCCGTCACGTGTAAGGTATATACAGAAACTACACCCAGATACATGTCATATCTCCCGTCACGTGTAAGGTATATACAGAAACTACACCCAGATACATGTCATATCTCCCGTCACGTGTAAGGTATATACATAAACTACACCCAGATACATGTCATATCTCCCGTCACGTGTAAGGTATATACAGAAACGACACCCAGATACATGTCATATCTCCCGTCACGTGTAAGGTATATACAGAAACGACACCCAGATACATGTCATATCTCCCGTCACGTGTAAGGTATATATAGAACCTACACCCAGGTACATGTCACATCTCCCGTAAGGTATATACAGAAACTACACCCAGGTACATGTCATATCTCCCGCTATGTATATACAGAAACTACACCCAGATATGTCACATGTCCCACTACTGTGTGGCATCTGTGGTCCAGTGGTAGAGCGTCGGATTTGGAATTGATCGTCCTGGGTTCGATACTCGGTCAGGCCACGTATGCAGTGCCATTGAACAAGGCACCACACACACAATGCTTCGTACTGGTTAACCACTTAGGTTGTATGTATACATGTATGTTCCTTTAATATCAAACCCCTCGCATGTTGGGTAAGCTTGCCCAGGAAAACATGTCTATGTCCCCGCAAGGGGTTTGACATTAATGGAACATGAATACATACATACACCACTCCCTGATAAACACCTCCCAGTCATACTCAGTATTGAGTGTTGAGGAGTAACAAGTAGAGGAAGAGACGTAGATGAAGAAGTAGAGGAGCAACAACAACAACAACAATGGCGACTTTGATAAACAAGGTAACTCTTCTCCTTTTTTATTTTGCGATATCACATATTCATGACCTTACTTTTCAAATTTATGTAGTGTAATATGTAATACGATTATTACAATTTTAAGAATCTTAACATCTAGCAGATATAATGGCATAGTTAATTTGAAAATCATGAAAATAGATACAATATAACATGATTTCGCGATGTTTCATCAACTACTGTTCCGTCTTTCTGGTCGGACAACGATATTTAGCCACCATTAGCTACCATTATAAAGTGACCAACCAAAGAAACAGTGGAACAGTTAGTGACCCGACGTGGGACTCGAACCCACGACCTCCCGAACACTAGTCGGACAGCTCTACCAACTGAGCTAGCCTGGCCGTTGTTCTACCCACACCGAAATACACTACACTCTTCCCTCTTTTATTCTTTAGGAGCTGCACTCCGAGTCCTGGAGCCGCACCCCTACTCCTTTGCCCGTACCATATATTCTCGTCGCCATTAAAGTGACCAAGCAAAGAAAGAGCCGAAAAGTTAGTGACCCGACGTGGGACTCGAACCCACGACCTCCCAACAGCTCTACCAACTGAGCTAGCCTGGCCTATGTTCAATCCATGCTGAAATACACTACAATTATAACATACAGTGAAATTATATGTTCCACAAACATAGAGTGGTGGAACCTATGCTTGGCGTATTCCTAGGCTCGGCGTAAAAATTTGTTCATTTACATCCGTATTTAAAATATTTTTTATAGTTCTAGGCCAGTTCCGCTGACAGAACTAAAGCATGGTTCAATAGCATTCCGTTGTGTGTATCGGAAACCTGATGCAACTGTCACGTGACTGGTCTGGTCAGCAGACGAATATAAACAAACAAATCATTTGGAGAATATTTCCACCTAAACTGATACGGTATATGAGCAATTCAGGTAGCTATCTCAATTTAAAAAATCTACACCTAACCCGAAAAATAGTTTCTATACCATTTCTGATTTAAGACCAATAAGTGTTCAGAATCAGAATTCCAAACCGTGTTATACTCGTGAACGATAAACAATGGCAAGAAACATATTATTTCCTAATCACACCTCAACATGTAGGAATACAATATGTTTGTAAGTCAATAGCAATATTCTTAACCCATTCAACACCAAGTAACTCACATGGACTGGTCCATGATATTCATAAACCAATAAATGAATCAGAAATCACATTTGGACAAGTTCATTTATCAAAATGGGTAATTATGTCTAAAAATAGTCATATCACTGGCAAAAAGTGCAGATCCTGATGAGACGGCTCGTCACGATCCGGCTCATCTGGATCTACACTTTTTGTAAGCCTATTTAGAGGTCTGTGGTGTTGAAAGGGTTAAGATGCACAACTTGCAATTTTATGCAAAAGAACGGAATATTTCCTCTTCCTTTAGTTGAATATATTGAATTGCGTAAATTGTACCTATGGTATAGTGTTCTCAGTAGGACTGGTTCCTTGAACATATTGTTGTTGTCTCGATGGTCCTATCCTACAAATACAGCTGTACTTTTTATTTTACGTTGCATCCGACGTCCAGTCTGTTTACTATCTTATATGATACACTTGACATGTACATGTATTTGATCTTGCAGTTATAGCAGTTTCCGTCTCCTGCTACTAGCTGTACTCTGGTGTGACCCAGGGTTCCCTCTGTGTGAATGTTTGTCTGCGCCAATTAAAAAAACTTGGAGCCAACTAAGAGCTATATAGTTCACAAGTAAATATTTGAAGTCATGTATTTGACAAAACATGTGACCAAAAAAAGGTTGTGCCAAATATTTTTGCCTATTCACAAAATTTAGCCCCAATATTTTTCTTTGGCGCCATTGGCGACAGACAGCTAGAACCTTGGTGTCATCTGACATCTCTTGTTTCATTTTTTTAAAAATGGTTACTACATGTATTTATTGATTTCCAATTGATTATTTTTTCTTCTACATTCCAGATTGACTATAAAATGGTCCTGATTTAATGGAAATTATTTGTTTCTTGCTTAATCATAATGCTTGAACGGAGAATCTGATTGGACGTTAATCATGGCAAATCAGAAGCCTGCGTCTGGTTCTATGGCAAAAGGAGATGTGTCATACTTACGAGCTACACCAGGGCCTCAGTTTCCTGTTGCCCCTTCTCCTTTACCTGCAGTAGACTCAAATCATGCTCCAGTGGCCCCTCAACAGCATAGTGTGAACAGCGACCTAGAGGACAAGCTAGAGTTGCAGCAGAGGGAGCTGGAGGAGATCCGGGCGCGAGCATCACAAATGGAAAAAACAATGCGTTGGTGGTCGGACTGCACCTCTAACTGGCGTGAGAAATGGAGCAAAGTAAGAAATGAGAGAAACAAAGCCAGAGAAGAAAATAGACAGCTTAGAGCAAAGCTTGATATGTGCATTAAAGAGATTAATAGTTTAAAAAGAGAACGAGAGGTTACCTCTAACAAAGATTCTGATAAAACTAAAATAATGGATAAACAGATAGAATTATCTGATGACTCGAAAACTACCTCATCTAATAGTCTAGACATTTTACAATCAAAATGTGACCTGCAGAATACCTCTGTGCAAACTGAACCAGAAAACGTAACAAGTGCTAATGTTTCCGACACTGATCAAGAAGTAGTGAGAGAAGTACCAACCTCTGTTAAAAGTGATGCTATTCAGGAATGTTCTGAGATGTTGGCTGGAGAGAAACTGGGTTTGCTGGAATTGAAATTGGACGAGTCTCAGAAAACGATAGCAGCAGAACGAGAGTATGTACATGTATCTATTTCATAGAATGATGTTAAATATAATCTACATCCGTTATATCAAAGTCGGTTATGTCAAATTCTCCGGTTAATTCGACGTCGGGTCAAAGTCCCATTTCAGATACGTTCATTTTACATATAGCTGACTCTGTTTATGGCAAATATTGTCGATATCCGTTATGTCAAACTTCGGTTATGTCTTAGTATTTTGTTCAGTCCGACGGAATTCGACATAACTGATGTAGACTGTACAGTCAAACCTGTCTTAAGCAACCAGCCAAGGGAATCACAGAAAGTGGCTGCTTAGCACAGGTGGCTGCTTATTAAGTTATTTTAATTATTGTTTTATATATAACAAGCTTGCAGGGATCATTCTAAAGGGTGATGTGGGCGAAATAGTCGCCTTAGGCTAGGGACCCTTACAAAGTCAGCCCTCTGGGGTTCTACCTTTCCCTAAATTTGTTTGATTTCTTTTACAATTTTCATACCAAAAAATTGTCCAGTAAGATATACTGGCCCATTATATAGCACTCCTTCTATTCAAATGTTGTATTTAATGGTTGTACTGTGCATTTTAACCCTATTTTGTTGAAATTTATTAAATAACACCATTTAACCCATTCAACACCAAGTAACTGACATGGACTGGTCCATGATATTTTCAGATCAATAAATTAATAAGAAAATTACATTTGGCCCAGTTCATTTATCAAAATGGGTAATTTTATCTAAAAATAGTAATAATTATTACTGGCAAAAAAGTGCAGATCCTGATGAGACGGCTCGTTACGAGCCGGCTCATCTGGATCTACACTTTTCATAAGCCTATTTAGAGGCCTGTGGGGTTGAAAGGGTTAAGGACACTATTGCGCGTTTTCTCATTTCTCCCAAAAATTGTGACCTAGATCCTAGAATGAACCCTGGCTTGTACGTGCAGTTACATAGATTTGTTTCTTGTACATGTAGGGAAAAATCGCAGCTGATGAAAACTTTAGAATCTACAAGACACGATGGAAGCAGCTGGAAATCTAAGTATGAGGAACTACATCAAACAAAGCATGATCTAGAAGTACAGGTGAGTGCTGCTACATAGTGTATGAGGAATTACATAAAACAAAGCTTGATCTAGAAGTACAGGTGAGTGCTGCTACATAGTGTATGAAGAATTACATCAAACAAAGCTTGATCTAGAAGTACAGGTGAGTGCTGTTACATAGTGTATGAGGAATTACATCAAACAAAGCTTGATCTAGAAGTACAGGTGAGTGCTGTTACATAGTGTATGAAGAATTACATCAAACAAAGCTTGATCTAGAAGTACAGGTGAGTGCTGTTACATAGTGTATGAAGAATTACATCAAACAAAGCTTGATCTAGAAGTACAGGTGAGTGCTGCTACATAGTCAATAAGCATACTCTGCACACTTTCTACATGTATCTTTTAGCAACATTATTGCCTTTTTGAAATTAACCAGTCATATTTAATTTTGAGTACATTTCTGAAATGAAACCAGTTACATAGATTTCATAGACTTGTGCTGCAGTTCTCAAGTACATCTCATAGGCTTGTGCTGCAGTTCTCAAGTACATTTCATAGACTTGTGCTGCAGTTCTCAAGTACATTTCATAGGCTTGTGCTGCAGTTCTCAAGTACATTTCATAGGCTTGTGCTTGAGTTCTCAAGTACATTTCATAGACTTGTGCTGCAGCTCTCAAGTACATCTCATAGGCTTGTGCTGCAGTTCTCAAGTACATTTCATAGGCTTGTGCTAGTTCTCAAGTACATTTCATAGACTTGTGCTGCAGTTCTCAAGTACATTTCATAGGCTTGTGCTGCAGTTCTCAAGTACATTTCATAGCTTGTGCTAGTTCTCAAGTACATTTCATAGGCTTGTGCTTGAGTTCTCAAGTACATTTCATAGACTTGTGCTGCAGTTCTCAAGTACATTTCATAGGCTTGTGCTTGAGTTCTCAAGTACATTTCATAGACTTGTGCTGCAGTTCTCAAGTACATTTCATAGACTTGTGCTGCAGTTCTCAAGTACATTTCATAGACTTGTGCTGTAGTTCTCAAGTACATTTCATAGTCTTGTGCTGCAGTTCTCAAGTACATTTCATAGTCTTGTGCTGCAGTTCTCAAGTACATTTCATAGTCTTGTGCTGCAGTTCTCAAGTACATTTCATAGACTTGTGCTGCAGTTCTCAAGTACGGTACATTTCATAGTCTGTCCTATAGTTCTCAAGTACATTTCATAGTCTGTCCTATAGTGAATGACATCGTACTCTACTGCAGTTCTCAAATATAAACACCAAGCAGTCACATCTCTTTCTAAGAACAGTGTTTAAAGTTTCAACTTTATTTATTTTACTATGATTGCGAAGCAAGTTTTAACAACTTATATTAATCACTCTCGTTGGCGCGGATGAAAGCGGAGAAAACCCACCTGTCTGATCTGGTGACCACCGTACCATCTCACATACTTCCCGGTCCGAGGATTGAACCCGGGTTGCATTGGTGAGAAGCTAGCGCGCTAACCATGCTAGATCATGTTTAAGACTTTTACATCTGATTCGGGTAATGGGTTCATACATCCGCATCGTACAGTTACTGCCTATTCCGACATGAACAATATGAAGTGACCTGTACACTGTAGCCATGACAATGAACATGTAGCTACATTGTATGTTTTAATTTACTATTGTTTCCTAAATGTACAATGTAGTATTTGTTTGAATAAACGGAAAATAAACAGTTTAATATACATGTACAGTTTAATATACATGTACTCATATTTTGTTGAAATTTATTAAATAACACCATTTAACCCTTTCCTTCATAGAGATTTAGGTTAATATACTGTTATATCTCCATACAAACCACAGCCATTTAACCCTTTCCTTCATAGAGATTTAGGTTAATATACTGTTATATCTCCATACAAACCACAGCCATTTAACCCTTTCCTTCATAGAGATTTAGGTTAATATACTGTTATATCTCCATACAAACGACAGCCATTTAACCCTTTCCTTCATAGAGATTTAGGTTAATATACTATTATATCTCCATACAAACGACAGCCATTTAACCCTTTCCTTCATAGAGATTTAGGTTAATATACTATTATATCTCCATACAAACGACAGCCATTTAACCCTTTCCTTCATAGAGATTTAGGTTAATATACTATTATATCTCCATACAAACGACAGCCATTTAACCCTTTCCTTCATAGAGATTTAGGTTAATATACTATTATATCTCCATACAAACGACAGCCATTTAACCCTTTCCTTCATAGAGATTTAGGTTAATATACTATTATATCTCCATACAAACGACAGCCATTTAACCCTTTCCTTCATAGAGATTTAGGTTAATATACTGTTATATCTCCATACAAACGACAGCCATTTAACCCTTTCCTTCATAGAGATTTAGGGTAATATACTGTTATATCTCCATACAAACGACAACCATTTAACCCTTTCCTTCATAGAGATTTAGGGTAATATACTATTATATCTCCATACAAACTACAACCATTTAACCCTTTATTACTGGGACTACATAGAGATTTAGGTTAATATACTATTATATCTCCATACAAACTACAACCATTTAACCCTTTATTACTGGGACTACATAGAGATTTAGGTTAATATACTATTATATCTCCATACAAACTACAACCATTTAACCCTTTATTACTGGGACTACATAGAGATTTAGGTTAATATACTATTATATCTCCATACAAACTACAACCATTTAACCCTTTATTACTGGGACTACATAGAGATTTAGGTTAATATACTATTATATCTCCATACAAACTACAACCATTTAACCCTTTATTACTGGGACTACATAGAGATTTAGGTTAATATACTATTATATCTCCATACAAACTACAACCATTTAACCCTTTATTACTGGGACTACATAGAGATTTAGGTTAATATACTATTATATCTCCTTACAAACTACAACCATTTAACCCTTTATTACTGGGACTACATAGAGATTTAGGTTAATATACTATTATATCTCCTTACAAACTACAGCCATTTAACCCTTTCCTTCATAGTGATTTAGGTTAATATACTATTATATCTCCATACAAACGGCAGCCATTTAACCCTTTCCTTCATAGAGATTTAGGTTAATATACTATTATATCTCCTTACAAACTACAGCCATTTAACTATCATGCAGTGGATAAGTATTCGCCATATCTATCCCACCTCCATAGATATTACTGGGACTACATAGAGATTTAGGTTAATATACTATTATATCTCCTTATAAACTACAACCATTTAGCTATCATGCAGTGGATAAGTATTCGCCATATCTATCCCACCTCCATAGATATTACTGGGACTACATAGAGATTTAGGTTAATATACTATTATATCTCCTTATAAACTACAACCATTTAGCTATCATGCAGTGGATAAGTATTCGCCATATCTATCCCACCTCCATAGATATTACTGGGACTACATAGAGATTTAGGTTAATATACTATTATATCTCCTTATAAACTACAACCATTTAGCTATCATGCAGTGGATAAGTATTCGCCATATCTATCCCACCTCCATAGATATTACTGGGACTACATAGAGATTTAGGTTAATATACTATTATATCTCCTTATAAACTACAACCATTTAGCTATCATGCAGTGGATAAGTATTCGCCATATCTATCCCACCTCCATAGATATTACTGGGACTACATAGAGATTTAGGTTAATATACTATTATATCTCCTTACAAACTACAACCATTTAGCTATCATGCAGTGGATAAGTATTCGCCATATCTATCCCACCTCCATAGATATTACTGGGACTACATAGAGATTTAGGTTAATATACTATTATATCTCCTTACAAACTACAACCATTTAGCTATCATGCAGTGGATAAGTATTCGCCATATCTATCCCACCTCCATAGATATTACTGGGACTACATAGAGATTTAGGTTAATATACTATTATATCTCCTTACAAACTACAACCATTTAGCTATCATGCAGTGGATAAGTATTCGCCATATCTATCCCACCTCCATAGATATTACTGGGACTACATAGAGATTTAGGTTAATATACTATTATATCTCCATACAAACGACAACCATTTAGCTATCATGCAGTGGATAAGTATTCGCCATATCTATCCCACCTCCATAGATATTACTGGGACTACATAGAGATTTAGGTTAATATACTATTATATCTCCATACAAACGACAACCATTTAGCTATCATGCAGTGGATAAGTATTCGCCATATCTATCCCACCTCCATAGATATTACTGGGACTACATAGAGATTTAGGTTAATATACTATTATATCTCCATACAAACTACAACCATTTAGCTATCATGCAGTGGATAAGTATTCGCCATATCTATCCCACCTCCATAGATATTACTGGGACTACATAGAGATTTAGGTTAATATACTATTATATCTCCATACAAACTACAACCATTTAGCTATCATGCAGTGGATAAGTATTCGCCATATCTATCCCACCTCCATAGATATTACTGGGACTACATAGAGATTTAGGTTAATATACTATTATATCTCCATACAAACGACAGCCACTTAGCTATCATGCAGTGGATAAGTAGTCGCCATATCTATCCCAACTCCATATATATTACTGGGATTACATGAGATTCTGGCCTTTATTATGAACATTGGTTTGGCTACTACATTGTCAATGTATTGTTGTATTGGTAATGGCGTCAAGAGGTGCTTCTATGAGGCAAAGGGTTAATATACCGATATAACTTAAACTTGGATAGGTGGAGAGATTGAAGGACCAACATGAGGACGAGTTAGGCCGACTCTCATCAGACCTACAGGATGAACAGTCATGTCGGAGCTCCATGGACCGACGGCTTGCAGAGCTCCGAGGAGAGGTGAGTGGTGTCTGTAGTAAGAGGGCCCACCCAGGGACATACCCGGGTTGTTAAGCTTTGCACGAATGTTGTTTGTGGCAATTCACATCTGTGATAAATGGTGCGGTGACATTATCCAAACTGCATAGTTTTATCAATAATTTAGGTTCCGACAGTGGGAAATAATACAGATTTTAGTATCGGTAATAAGGACTTAGGCAAGGGGGATTTATGAAAATGTGGGAGTCTTCTGAGTTGCCTCACTTCTCCATATATATTAAGCTTGGAGAGAAGTTCATCATATAGAATATGTAAGCGACCATCGGCTTCTTGTATTCCATGAACATCTTCCCATTTTGAAGTTCCAGCTTGTTTAGCCAAATATGTTGACTGTTAGCACGCTGTAGGCGAGGTAAGCAGATAAGAAATGGGTAATATTTTTCATATTTTTCCTTTAAAGTAGGGCTTGACATTTCATTTATATCGGCCGTTATCTGCTCATTCTGCCAACAGCGTACTAAACAATAACTTAAAGGCGTTCTCTACAGTTTTGTAAAAAAAGTTTACAATAATAGAATTTGTTCATACTTGGTACATCATTAGTACTATGTATTACTAACCAGTCCGCCTCCGTGGTCGAGTGGTTAAGGTCGCTGACTTGTATACCACTGTAACCTATCATCACTGATGGTCACGGGTTCGAGCCCCGCTCAGGCCGTGTCTCATTTATATTCAAAAGTTGGCAGTTTCTTACAGAGGTTGGTGCACCCAAGTACTGGTTAACCGCTGGAGCCTGCCCAGGAAACGTGTTGTTAGGTAAACTGCCTGCCGGCGATATAGCCCAAAATGGTGCTGATGAAGGCGTAAAACCCGAAATATAACATAACTAACCAAACTATGAAATAAAATTGATATGCTAATTGACTTTTTTTTATTAATTTTTTTATAACATGCCTATTTTTTACAACTTATGGTTATTTTGTTGTGATTTGACAGCGTAAAATGTACACGTCGTAATAATGTTCTACCGCGAATGTTTTTAGCCCATCACCTGGCATTAACAGCTACAGCTATCTACACTAGCCTTTATTGGTTCCTGTGTGACTGTTGTAGAGGTACAAGTAGCATGATGCAGGGTTCCCTCTGTCTAAATGTGTGTCTGCGCCACTTCTGTCGCCAATTAAGAAAAACACTGGAGCCAATTAAAAAAACTTGGAGCCAACTAATAGCCATATAGTTCACAAATAAATATTTGAAGCCATGTATTTGACAAAACATGTGCCGCCCCCCCTCCAAAAAATTGCGACAAATATTTTCGCCAATTCACAAAATTTAGCGCCAATATTGGTTTTTTGTCGCAATTGGTGCCATTGGCGACTGACAGCGGGAACCCTGATGATGTTCTGTGTTACTATAGTTGGAGAGGCTACAGAAGGAGAATGCAGACGAGTGGGGGCGGCGAGAGCGTCTCGAGACGGAGAAGCTTGGATTGGAGCGGGACAACAAGAAGCTGCACGCGCAGATCTCGGACCTGGACGAGCAGCTAGAGAGGAAGAGCACGCACGCTACCACCGTCACAAATAAAGACATCAAAACTCTCCAAGCAGAAGTGTCGGAGAAAAATAAGGTGAATGTCATCAAATTTGCTAGAGATATTAGTAGGTGAATTTCATCAAGTTTGTGATTGAATTTGTTGGCTATATTTATAGAATACTGATGTGTTCTAATGTGTAAAGTGGCTGGCTATATTTATATATATAGAATACTGATGTGTTCTAATGTGTAAAGTGGCTGGCTATATTTATATATATAGAATACTGATGTGTTCTAATGTGTAAAGTGGCTGGCTATATTTATAGAATACTGATGTATTCCTAATGTGTAAAGTGGCTGGCTATATATATGTATATATAGAATACTGATGTATTCTAATGTGTAAAGTGGTTGGCTATATTTATAGAATACTGATGTGTTCCTAATGTAAAGTGGCTGGCTATATATATAGAATACCGATGTGTTCCTAATGTGTAAAGTGGCTGGCTATATATATAGAATACCGATGTGTTCCTAATGTAAAGTGGCTGGCTATATATATAGAATACCGATGTGTTCCTAATGTGTAAAGTGGCTGGCTATATATATAGAATACCGATGTGTTCCTAATGTATAAAGTGGCTGGCTATATATTTATATATATAGAATACTGATGTATTCTAATGTGTAAAGTGGCTGGCTATATTTATAGAATACTGATGTGTTCCTAATGTGTAACGTGGCTGGCTATATATTTATATATATAGAATACTGATGTATTCTAATGTGTAAAGTGGCTGGCTATATATATAGAATACCGATGTGTTCCTAATGTAAAGTGGCTGGCTATATATATAGAATACCGATGTGTTCCTAATGTGTAAAGTGGCTGGCTATATATATAGAATACCGATGTGTTCCTAATGTGTAAAGTGGCTGGCTATATATTTATATATATAGAATACTGATGTATTCTAATGTGTAAAGTGGCTGGCTATATTTATAGAATACTGATGTGTTCCTAATGTGTAAAGTGGCTGGCTATATATAGAATACTGATGTATTCTAATGTGTAAAGTGGCTGGCTATATTTATAGAATACTGATGTGTTCCTAATGTGTAAAGTGGCTGGCTATATTTATAGAATACTGATGTATTCTAATGTGTAAAGTGGCTGGCTATATTTATTAAATACTGATGTGTTCTAATGTGTAACATGGCCGGCTATATTTATAGAATACTGATGTATTCTAATGTGTAAAGTGGCTGGCTATATTTATTGAATACTGATGTATTCTAATGTGTAACGTGGCTGGCTATATTTAAAGAATACTGATGTATTCTAATGTGTAACGTGGCTGGCTATATTTAAAGAATACTGATGTATTCTAATGTGTAACGTGGCTGGCTATATTTAAAGAATACCGATGTGTTCCTAATGTTTAAAGTGGCTGGCTATATTTATAGAATACTGATGTATTCTAATGTGTAACGTGGCTGGCTATATTTATAGAATACTGATGTATTCTAATGTGTAAAGTGGCTGGCTATATTTATAGAATACTGATGTATTCTAATGTGTAACATGGTCGGCTATATTTATAGAATATTGATGTATTCTAATGTGTAACGTGGCTGGCTATATTTATAGAATACTGATGTATTCTAATGTGTAACATGGTCGGCTATATTTATAGAATACTGATGTATTCTAATGTGTAACGTGGCTGGCTATATTTATAGAATACTGATGTATTCTAATGTGTAACGTGGCTGGCTATATTTATAGAATACTAATGTATTCTAATGTAAAGTGGCTGGCTATATATATATATATATATATATATATATATATATATATATATATATATATAGAATACTGATGTATTCTAATGTGTAAAGTGGCTGGCTATATATATATATTTATAGAATACTGATGTGTTCTAATGTGTAAAGTGGCTGGCTATATATATATATATATATATATATAGAATACTGATGTATTCTAATGTGTAAGTGGCTGGCTATATATATATATATTATAGAATACTGATGTGTTCTAATGTGTAAAGTGGCTGGCTATATATATATATATATATATATATATATATATATATATTATATATAGAATACTGATGTGTTCTAATGTGTAAGTGGCTGGCTATATATATAGAATACTGATGTGTTCTAATGTGTAAAGTGGCTGGCTATATATATATATAGAATACTGATGTATTCTAATGTGTAAAGTGGCTGGCTATATATATATATTTATAGAATACTGTGATGTTCTAATGTGTAAAGTGGCTGGCTATATATATATATTATATAATATATATATAATATATAATATATATATATATATATATAGAATACTGATGTATTCTAATGTGTAAAGTGGCTGGCTATATATATAGAATACTGATGTGTTCTAATGTGTAAAGTGGCTGGCTATATATATATATTTATAGAATACTGATGTTCTAATGTGTAAAGTGGCTGGCTATATATATATATATATATATATATATATAGAATACTGATGTATTCTAATGTGTAAAGTGGCTGGCTATATATATATATATATATATAGAATACTGATGTATTCTAATGTGTAAAGTGGCTGGCTATATATATATATATATATATATATATATATATATATATATATATATATATATATATATAGAATACTGATGTATTATAATGTGTAAAGTGGCTGGCTATATATATATATATATATATAGAATACTGATGTATTCTAATGTGTAAAGTGGCTGGCTATATATATATATATATAGAATACTGATGTATTCTAATGTGTAAAGTGGCTGGCTATATATATATATTTATAGAATACTGATGTGTTCTAATGTGTAAAGTGGCTGGCTATATATATATATTTATAGAATACTGATGTATTCTAATGTGTAAAGTGGCTGGCTATATATATATATTATAGAATACTGATGTGTTCTAATGTGTAAAGTGGCGGGCTATATTTATAGAATACTGATGTGTTCTAATGTGTAAAGTGGCTGGCTATATATATATATTTATAGAATACTGATGTATTCTAATGTGTAAAGTGGCTGGCTATATATATATATATATATATATAGAATACTGATGTATTCTAATGTGTAAAGTGGCTGGCTATATATATATATATATATATATATATAGAATACTGATGTATTCTAATGTGTAAAGTGGCTGGCTATATATATATATATATAGAATACTGATGTATTCTAATGTGTAAAGTGGCTGGCTATATATATATATATATAGAATACTGATGTATTCTAATGTGTAAAGTGGCTGGCTATATATATATATATATATATATATATATATATATATATATATATATATATATATATATATATATATATATAGAATACTGATGTGTTCTAATGTGTAAAGTGGTGGGCTATATTTATAGAATACTGATGTATTCCTAATGTGTAAAGTGGCAGGCTATATTTATAGAATACAGGTGTATTTTCAAGCGTTGCGTTTTATTGAACAGGAATTAGCAGATTTAAAACTATACACACTAAAGTAAAGAAGACATTGCAAGAGCGTCTGACTGACCTTGAGCACAGCAAGCGTCGTTGTGACCAGTTTGAGATTGAGGTTAGGAAACTACGGTCCCGCATTGAGGAACTGAAGCGAGAACTTGCCACAGCAGAGGATGAGGTATGTTACATAACTGTGTGTTAATCTTGTACTCTATAAATGATGAATATTGCCATGGTTACATAACTGTGTGTTAATCTTGTACTCTATAAATGATGAATATTGCCATGGTTACATAACTGTGTGTTAATCTTGTACTCTATAAATGATGAATATTGCCATGGTTACATAACTGTGTGTTAATCTTGTACTCTATAAATGATGAATATTGCCATGGTTACATAACTGTGTGTTAATCTTGTACTCTATAAATGATGAATATTGCCATGGTTACATAACTGTGTGTTAATCTTGTACTCTATAAATGATAAATATTGCCATGGTTACATAACTGTGTGTTAATCTTGTACTCTATAAATGATGAGTTTAAATGGGTTTTAGTTTATCAGATTTAATTAATATGAACACGGTAAGCCTTACAAGCTTAAGCGTATGGTCATTTCTACATGTATGTACATTTTTAGGCATGCACTAATTAAAACAGCAAGCGATATTTCTTATAAATGCTTTTTTAACACATTATGTTAATCATTTATAACATAACTGATGCGTGTGGATGCACGTTCGCTTCAGGTGCGAAAGGTCCGGAGTTCGAGCCCCGCTGGAGCCGTTACGATTGTGCCCTTTAAATGCCACATTGCCTCTTCTCTCCTCTCCTTCATGGCGATGGATTCCATCAGGAATGAGGTCTCGAGAGTGATTAATATAAGTTGAAAGAACTTGTTTCGCAATTGAGCTAAAATAAATTTGTATAAACTAACATAACTGATTGATTTCAAGTCACCTGTTCAAAATGACTACATGTTTGTATAATTTTTATATATAAAAATGTTTTTATTCATTACAAATGTACGTATCAAATGCCCAAGTTTTGCAGTAACGGATTACAACATTTTAAACATTTTTAATGTACTTAAATATTATTTGAAAAATCTATAGTTTTATTTTGATTTGGTTAGTCTTGTTTCGTCCAGCTGTCTTCCTGGCTCCATAGCTGATCATACTCTATGTAGGTTGACACACAAGCTATATAGCTGTCTATGTTTAATGTAGGTTGATACACAAGCTATATAGCTGTCTATGTTTAATGAAGGTTGATACACAAGCTATATAGCTGTCTATGTTTAATGTAGGTTGATACACAAGCTATATAACTGTCTATGTTTAATGTAGGTTGATACACAAGCTATATAGCTGTCTATGTTTAATGTAGGTTGATACACAAGCTATACAGCTGTCTATGTTTAATGAAGGTTGATGCACAAGCTATACAGCTGTCTATGTTTAATGTAGGTTGACACACAAGCTATACAGCTGTCTATGTTTAATGTAGGTTGACACAAGCTATACAGCTGTCTATGTTTAATGTAGGTTGACACACAAGCTATACAGCTCAAAAAACACAACAAACCAAAAAACAACAAACCATTAATGTAGGTTGACACACAAGCTATACAGCTGTCTATGTTTAATGTAGGTTGACACACAAGCTATACAGCTGTCTATGTTTAATGTAGGTTGACACACAAGCTATACAGCTTCTATGTTTAATGTAGGTTGACACACAAGCTATACAGCTGTCTATGTTTAATGTAGGTTGACACACAAGCTATACAGCTGTCTATGTTTAATGTAGGTTGACACACAAGCTATACAGCTATCTATGTTTAATGTAGGTTGACACACAAGCTATACAGCTGTCTATGTTTAATGTAGGTTGACACACAAGCTATACAGCTGTCTATGTTTAATGTAGGTTGACACACAAGCTATACAGCTATCTATGTTTAATGTAGGTTGACACACAAGCTATACAGCTGTCTATGTTTAATGTAGGTTGACACACAAGCTATACAGCTGTCTATGTTTAATGTAGGTTGACACACAAGCTATACAGCTATCTATGTTTAATGTAGGTTGACACACAAGCTATACAGCTGTCTATGTTTAATGTAGGTTGACACACAAGCTATACAGCTGTCTATGTTTAATGTAGGTTGACACACAAGCTATACAGCTATCTATGTTTAATGTAGGTTGACACACAAGCTATACAACTGACTATGTTTAATGTAGGTTGACACACAAGCTATACAGCTGTCTATGTTTAATGTAGGTTGAACACAAGCTATAACTGTCTATGTTTAATGTAGGTTGACACACAAGCTATACAGCTGTCTATGTTTAATGTAGGTTGACACACAAGCTATACAGCTGTCTATGTTTAATGTAGGTTGACACACACGCTATACAGCTATCTATGTTTAATGTAGGTTGACACACAAGCTATATAGCTATCTATGTTTAATGTAGGTTGACACAAGCTATACAGCTGTCTATGTTTAATGTAGGTTGACACACAAGCTATACAGCTGTCTATGTTTAATGTAGGTTGACACACACGCTATACAGCTATCTATGTTTAATGTAGGTTGACACACAAGCTATATAGCTATCTATGTTTAATGTAGGTTGACACAAGCTATACAGCTGTCTATGTTTAATGTAGGTTGACACACAAGCTATACAGCTGTCTATGTTTAATGTAGGTTGACACACACGCTATACAGCTATCTATGTTTAATGTAGGTTGACACACAAGCTATATAGCTATCTATGTTTAATGTAGGTTGACACAAGCTATACAGCTGTCTATGTTTAATGTAGGTTGACACACAAGCTATACAGCTGTCTATGTTTAATGTAGGTTGACACACACGCTATACAGCTATCTATGTTTAATGTAGGTTGACACACAAGCTATATAGCTATCTATGTTTAATGTAGGTTGACACACAAGCTATACAGCTGTCTATGGTTAATGTAGGTTGACACACAAGCTATACATCTGTCTATGTTTAATGTAGGTTGACACACAAGCTATACATCTGTCTATGTTTAATGTAGGTTGACACACAAGCTATACAGCTGTCTATGTTTAATGTAGGTTGATACACAAGCTATACAGCTGTCTATGTTTAATGTAGGTTGACACACAAGCTATATAGCTATCTATGTTTAATGTAGGTTGACACAAGCTATACAGCTGTCTATGTTTAATGTAGGTTGATACACAAGCTATACAGCTGTCTATGTTTAATGTAGGTTGACACACAAGCTATACAGCTGTCTATGTTTAATGTAGGTTGACACACAAGCTATACAGCTATCTATGTTTAATGTAGGTTGACACACAAGCTATACAGCTGTCTATGTTTAATGTAGGTTGATACACAAGCTATACAGCTGTCTATGTTTAATGTAGGTTGACACACAAGCTATATAGCTATCTATGTTTAATGTAGGTTGACACAAGCTATACAGCTGTCTATGTTTAATGTAGGTTGATACACAAGCTATACAGCTGTCTATGTTTAATGTAGGTTGACACACAAGCTATACAGCTGTCTATGTTTAATGTAGGTTGACACACAAGCTATACAGCTATCTATGTTTAATGTAGGTTGACACACAAGCTATACAGCTGTCTATGTTTAATGTAGGTTGACACAAGCTATACAGCTGTCTATGTTTAATGTAGGTTGACACACAAGCTATACAGCTGTCTATGTTTAATGTAGGTTGATACACAAGCTATATAGCTGTCTATGTTTAATGTAGGTTGACACAAGCTATACAGCTGTCTATGTTTAATGTAGGTTGATACACAAGCTATACAGCTGTCTATGTTTAATGTAGGTTGATACAAGCTATACAGCTGTCTATGTTTAATGTAGGTTGACACACAAGCTATACAGCTGTCTATGTTTAATGTAGGTTGACACACAAGCTATACAGCTGTCTATGTTTAATGTAGGTTGACACACAAGCTATACAGCTGTCTATGTTTAATGTAGGTTGATACACAAGCTATACAGCTGTCTATGTTTAATGTAGGTTGATACAAGCTATACAGCTGTCTATGTTTAATGTAGGTTGACACACAAGCTATACAGCTGTCTATGTTTAATGTAGGTTGACACACAAGCTATACAGCTGTCTATGTTTAATGTAGGTTGATACACAAGCTATACAGCTGTCTATGTTTAATGTAGGTTGACACACAAGCTATATAGCTATCTATGTTTAATGTAGGTTGACACAAGCTATACAGCTGTCTATGTTTAATGTAGGTTGATACACAAGCTATACAGCTGTCTATGTTTAATGTAGGTTGACACACAAGCTATACAGCTGTCTATGTTTAATGTAGGTTGACACACAAGCTATACAGCTATCTATGTTTAATGTAGGTTGACACACAAGCTATACAGCTGTCTATGTTTAATGTAGGTTGACACAAGCTATACAGCTGTCTATGTTTAATGTAGGTTGACACACAAGCTATACAGCTGTCTATGTTTAATGTAGGTTGATACACAAGCTATATAGCTGTCTATGTTTAATGTAGGTTGACACAAGCTATACAGCTGTCTATGTTTAATGTAGGTTGATACACAAGCTATACAGCTGTCTATGTTTAATGTAGGTTGATACAAGCTATACAGCTGTCTATGTTTAATGTAGGTTGACACACAAGCTATACAGCTGTCTATGTTTAATGTAGGTTGACACACAAGCTATACAGCTGTCTATGTTTAATGTAGGTTGACACACAAGCTATACAGCTGTCTATGTTTAATGTAGGTTGATACACAAGCTATACAGCTGTCTATGTTTAATGTAGGTTGATACAAGCTATACAGCTGTCTATGTTTAATGTAGGTTGACACACAAGCTATACAGCTGTCTATGTTTAATGTAGGTTGACACAAGCTATACAGCTGTCTATGTTTAATGTAGGTTGACACACAAGCTATACAGCTATCTATGTTTAATGTAGGTTGACACAAGCTATACAGCTGTCTATGTTTAATGTAGGTTGATACACAAGCTATACAGCTGTCTATGTTTAATGTAGGTTGACACACAAGCTAACAATGTACGTAAGGTACAACGGAACTGTGATGAGCAGCAAGAGCAGGTAGAGAATCTACAGGTACAGCTGGAACATCTACAGAGCAGGTATATACACCAAGCTACTCCTGCAAATCTACTCTCTCATCTGCATGTGACTACACACTCTCATATGCATGGGACTACACACTCATATGCATGGGACTACACACTCTCATCTGCACGGGACTACACACTCTCATATGCATGGGACTACAAACTCTCATATGCATGGGACTACACACTCTCATCTGCACGGGACTACACACTCTCATATCCACATGACTACACACTCTCATCTGCACGGGACTACACGCTCACATATGCACGGGACTACACACTCTCATCTGCACGGGACTACACACTCTCATCTGCACGGGACTACACACTCTCATATGCATGGGACTACACACTCTCATCTGCACGGGACTACACACTCTCATATGCATGGGACTACACACTCTCATCTGCACGTGACTACACACTCTCATATGCACGTGACTACACACTCTCATCTGCACGGGACTACACGCTCACATATGCACGGGACTACACACTCATCTGCACAGGACTACACACTCTCATCTGCACGGGACTACACACTCACATATGCATGGGACTACACACTCATCTGCACAGGACTACACGCTCATCTGCATGTGACTACACACTCTCATCTGCATGGACTACACACTCATAGCACATGACTACACACTCTCATCTGCATGGGACTACACGCTCACATATGCATGGGACTACACACTCTCATCTGCACGGGACTACACACTCATCTGCACGGGACTACACACTCACATATGCATGGGACTACACACTCTCATCTGCACAGGACTACACACTCTCATCTGCACGGGACTACACACTCTCATCTGCATGGGACTACACACTCTCATCTGCACGGGACTACACACTCTCATCTGCATGGGACTACACACTCTCATATGCATGGGACTACAAACTCTCATCTGCACGGGACTACACACTCTCATATGCATGGGACTACACACTCTCATATGCACGTGACTACACACTCTCATCTGCACGGGACTACACACTCTCATATGCACGGGACTACACAGTCACATATGCACGTGACTACACACTCTCATATGCACGGTACTACACACTCACATATGCATGGGACTACACACTCTCATATGCACGTGACTACACACTCTCATATGCACGTGACTACATACTCTCATCTGCACATGACTACACACTCTCATATGCACATGACTACACACTCTCATCTGCATGGGACGACACACTCTCATATGCATGGGACTACACACTCTCATCTGCATGGGACTACACACTCTCATCTGCATGGGACTACACACTCTCATCTGCACGTGACTACACACTCTCATATGCATGGGACTACACACTCACATATGCATGGGACTACACACTCTCATCTGCATGGGACTACACACTCATCTGCACGGGACTACACACTCTCATATGCATGGGACTACACACTCTCATATGCATGGGACTACACACGCTCATATGCATGGGACTACACACACTCATATGCATGGACTACACACTCACATATGCACGGGACTACACACTCACATATGCATGGGACTACACACTCTCATATGCATGGGACTACACACTCACATATGCACGGGACTACACACTCTCATCTGCACGGGACTACGCACTCTCATATGCACGTGACTACACACTCTCATCTGCACGGGACTACACACTCATCTGCACGGGACTACACACTCACATATGCACGGGACTACACACTCACATATGCACGGGACTACACACTCACATATGCACGGGACTACACACTCTCATATGCACGGGACTACACACTCATCTGCACGGGACTACACTCTCATCTGCACGTGACTACACACTCTCATCTGCATGGGACTACACACTCATATGCATATGACTACACACTCTCATCTGCATGGGACTACACACTCACATATGCATGGGACTACACACTCTCATCTGCACAGGACTACACACTCTCATCTGCACGGGACTACACACTCTCATCTGCATGGGACTACACACTCTCATCTGCACGGGACTACACACTCTCATCTGCACAGGACTACACACTCTCATATGCACGGGACTACACACTCTCATATGCACGGGACTACACACTCACATATGCACGTGACTACACACTCTCATATGCACGGGACTACACACTCACATATGCATGGGACTACACACTCTCATATGCACGTGACTACACACTCTCATATGCACGTGACTACATACTCTCATCTGCACGTGACTACACACTCTCATATGCACGTGACTACACACTCTCATCTGCACGGGACTACACACTCTCATCTGCATGGGACTACACACTCTCATCTGCATGGGACTACACACTCTCATCTGCACGTGACTACACACTCTCATATGCATGGGACTACACACTCACATATGCATGGGACTACACACTCTCATCTGCATGGGACTACACACTCATCTGCACGGGACTACACACTCTCATATGCATGGGACTACACACTCTCATATGCATGGGACTACACACTCTCATATGCACGGGACTACACACTCTCATATGCATGGGACTACACACTCTCATATGCACGGGACTACACACTCATATGCATGGGACTACACACTCACATATGCACGGGACTACACACTCACATATGCACGGGACTACACACTCACATATGCACGGGACTACACACTCACATATACAGGACATCTGCACGGACTACACACTCATCTGCACGTGACTACACACTCACATATGCACGGGACTACACACTCACATATGCACGGGACTACACACTCACATATGCACGGACTACACACTCATGCACGGGACTACACACTCACATATGCACGGGACTACACACTCACATATGCACGAGACTACACACTCATATATGCATGGGACTACACACACTCATATGCACGGGACTACACACACATATGCACGGGACTACACACTCATATATGCATGGGACTACACACACTCATATGCACGGGACTACACACTCACATATGTTCTGTACTGTGCAATCATATATACTCTGTACTGTACACTCACATATGTTCTGTACTGTGCACTCATATATGCTCTGTACTGTACACTCATATATGCTCTGTACTGTACACTCATATATACTCTGTACTGTACACTCATATATACTCTGTACTGTACACTCACACATACTATGTACTGTACACTCATATATGCTCTGTACTGTACACTCATATATACTATGTACTGTACACTCACACATACTATGTACTGTACACTCATATATGCTCTGTACTGTACACTCACATATACTCTGTACTGTACACTCACATATACTCTGTACTGTACACTCACATATACTCTGTACTGTACACTCACATATACTCTGTACTGTACACTCACATATATACTATGTACTGTACACTCATACATACTCTGTACTGTACACTCACATATACTCTGTACTGTACACTCACATATACTCTGTACTGTACACTCACACATACTATGTACTGTACACTCATATATGCTCTGTACTGTACACTCACATATACTCTGTACTGTACACTCACATATGCTCTGTACTGTGCACTCATATATGCTCTGTAATGTACACTCACATATACTCTGTACTGTACACTCACATATACTCTGTACTGTACACTCACATATACTCTGTACTGTACACTCACATATACTCTGTACTGTACACTCACATATACTCTGTACTGTACACTCACATATACTCTGTACTGTACACACACATACACATATACTCTGTACTGTACACTCATATATACTCTGTACTGTGCACTCACATATACTCTGTACTGTACACTCACATATGCTCTGTACTGTACACTCACATATACTCTGTACTGTACACTCACATATACTCTGTACTGTACACTCACATATACTCTGTACTGTACACTCACATATACTCTGTACTGTACACTCACATATACTCTGTACTGTACACTCACATATACTCTGTACTGTACACTCATATATACTCTGTACTGTACACTCACATATACTCTGTACTGTACACTCACATATACTCTGTACTGTACACTCATATATACTCTGTACTGTACACTCACATATGCTCTGTACTGTGCACTCATATATACTCTGTACTGTACACTCACATATGCTCTGTACTGTGCACTCATATATATCTGTACTGTACACTCATATATGATCTGTACTGTGCACTCACATATACTCTGTACTGTACACTCACATATACTCTGTACTGTGCACACATATATGCTCTGTACTGTGCACACATATGATCTGTACTGTGCACTCACCTATACTCTGTACTGTACACTCACATATACTCTGTACTGTGCACACACATATGCTCTATACTGTGCACACACATATGCTCTGTACTGTGCACACACATATGATCTGTACTGTGCACTCATATATACTCTGTACTGTGCACACACATATACTCTGTACTGTACACTCACATATACTCTGTACTGTACACTCATATATACTCTGTACTGTGCACTCATATATACTCTGTACTGTACATTCACATATACTCTGTACTGTACATTCACATATACTCTGTACTGTACACTCACATATGCTCTGTACTGTACACTCACATATGCTCTGTACTGTGCACTCATATATGATCTGTACTGTGCACTCATATATGATCTGTACTGTGCACTCACATATACTCTGTACTGTACACTCACATATACTCTGTACTGTACACTCACATATACTCTGTACTGTGCACACACATATGCTCTGTACTGTGCACACACATATGATCTGTACTGTGCACTCATATATACTATGTACTGTGCACACACATATGATCTGTACTGTGCACTCATATATACTCTGTACTGTGCACACACATATACTCTGTACTGTACACTCACATATACTCTGTACTGTACACTCATATATACTCTGTACTGTACACTCACATATGCTCTGTACTGTGCACTCACATATGCTCTGTACTGTGCACTCACATATGCTCTGTACTGTGCACTCACATATGCTCTCTATGGTGCACTCACATATGCTCTGTACTGTGCACTCACATATGCTCTGTACGGTGCACTCACATATGCTCTGTACTGTGCACTCACATATGCTCTGTACTGTGCACTCATATATGCTCTGTATGGTGCATTAACATATGCTCTGTACTGTACACTCACATATGCTCTGTAATGTGCACTCACATATGCTCTGTACTGTGCACTCATATATGCTCTGTACTGTGCACTTACATATGCTCTGTACTGTGCACTCACATATGCTCTGTACTGTGCACTCACATATGCTCTGTACTGTGCACTCACATATACTCTGTACTGTGCACTCACATATACTCTGTACTGTACACTCACATATGCTCTGTACTGTGCACACACATATACTCTGTACTGTGCACTCATATATGCTCTGTACTGTGCACTCACATATACTCTGTACTGTACACTCACATATACTCTGTACTGTACACTCATATATACTCTGTACTGTACACTCACATATGCTCTGTACTGTGCACTCATATATGCTCTGTACTGTGCACTCACATATACTCTGTACTGTACACTCACATATACTCTATACTGTGCACTCATATATGCTCTGTACACTCACATATACTCTATACTGTGCACTCATATATGCTCTGTACTGTACACTCACATATACTCTGTACTGTGCACTCATATATGCTCTGTACCATACACTCACATATACTCTGTACTGTGCACTTATATATGCTCTGTACTGTACACTCACATATACGCTACTGTACACTCATTTCTGCTCTGTACTGTGCACTCGTATATGCTCTGTACTGTACACTCATATATACTCTGTACTGTACACTCACATATGCTCTGTACTGTACACTCACATATACTCTGTTCTGTACACTCACATATGCTCTGTACTGTACACTCATATATACTCTGTACTGTGCACTCACATATACTATGTACTGTACACTCACATATACTCTGTACTGTACACTCATATATGCTCTGTACTGTACACTCACATATGCTCTGTACACTCATATATACTCTGTATTGTACACTCACATATGCTCTGTACTGTACACTCATATATACTCTGTACTGTACACTCACATATGCTCTGTACTGTACACTCACATATGCTCTGTACTGTACACTCACATATGCTCTGTACTGTGCACTCACATATGCTCTGTACTGTGCACTCACATATACTCTGTACTGTACACTCATATATGCTCTGTACTGTACACTCACATATGCTCTGTACTGTACACTCTGTACTGTACACTCATATATACTCTGTACTGTACACTCATATACTCTGTACTGTACACACACATATACTCTGTACTGTACACTCACATATACTCTGTACTGTACACTCACATATACTCTGTACTGTACACTCACATATACTCTGTACTGTACACTCACATATCTCTGTACTGTACACTCACATATACTCTGTACTGTACACTCAATATGCTCTGTACTGTGCACTCACATATACTCTGTACTGTATTCACATATACTCTGTACTGTACACTCATATATGCTCTGTACTGTGCACTCACATATACTCTGTACTGTACACTCACATATACTCTGTACTGTACACTCACATATACTCTGTACTGTACACTCATATATACTCTGTACTGTACACTCATATATGCTCTGTACTGTGCACTCATATATACTCTGTACTGTACACTCACATATGCTCTGTACTGTGCACTCATATATGCTCTGCTCTGTCTCTGTCTGATATCAAGTTAACTCGAGTCGATACCTATGCTGATATGAAACTAGCCACGTATTAACCTTTAAGTAATATTCTTGTTTCATAACATGTTTCAGATTAAGAAGAAGTTCACAGCCTGGGGTGCATGCCACGGGACACCGGTCATTCAGTCCCGATCTACAGGCTCTAGAAATTGACGATGACACGGATGATGATTTCAGTGAAGGAACGTGATCAATAATTATGTAAAATAAGCCTTTATAGTGTGAGAAATGCCGAACAAACCATTAGGTTGTAATATTAGGGGTTTTTCTAGAGCGGGATGGTAGAGCGTGCCACCCTGCCCGTTTTAGCCCCGCTTGTTTGCTCTATAGTCCTGTCCTTTTGCCGTTTAAAATTTTTAAATTTTTATATAAGCTTCAACAGGTGTCTTCGTGGGGGGCAGACATAAACAAATTTAACATAATTGTCTAGGGGTTAACCCCAAATACCTCCCCACCTCATCGCGGCTCAAAATTCACCCTGCCTCATTTCTGACCCATTCTTCCCCTTTTCTGACCCACCCTTCCCCTTTTCTGACCCACCCTTCCCCTTTTCTGACCCACCCTTCCCCTTTTCTGACCCACCCTTCCCCATTTTTGACCCACCCCTTCCCCGACCCACCCTTCCCCTTTTCTGACCCACCCTTCCCCTTTTCTGACCCACCCTTCCCCTTTTCTGACCCACCCTTCCCCTTTTCTGACCCACCCTTCCCCTTTTCTGACCCACCCTTCCCCTTTTCTGACCCACCCTTCCCCTTTTCTGACCCACCCTTCCCCTTTTTGACCCACCCTTCCCCTTTTCTGACCCACCCTTCCCTTTTTTGACCCCCCTTCCCCTTTTCTGACCCACCCTTCCCCTTTTCTGACCCACCCTTCCCCTTTTCTGACCCACCCTTCCCCTTTTCTGACCCACCACTTCCCCTTTTCTGACCCACCCTTCCCCTTTTCTGACCCACCCTGATCATTTTTCCTCTCTAAAATAAACCCTATAATATATTTTAATTTGTGCAATGACTTCATTAAATAGTTTCATAAGGTTTAGAAAGTCTTTTGTAAGATTTGTCATTTGTGATCTGATTCAGTACTGTCTAATTGTTTTACATTTTATTTACAAGCCGGAGACATTTAAATGAAGAAACAAGAATTAAATTTATGTTCAAATTTGGTGTATGTACTGCCTGCCAGTCTGTCACGTAATCTCGTCTACAACATACAACCAGTCAAGCGTTCTTGGTTTAAACATATTTATTCATTCATAATGTACAGTACATCATATCTATTGTATACAGAATGAAAATGGATTTAATCGAAAGCTTAAACAAGCATTCTTGAGAGTTTGTCGCCGAACAATGGTAGGAACAATACATATGTCATGTGAAATTTTCAGTCTAAGACCACAAAGATTTTGTGATAATATGCACAACGTTTAGACCATCTGTTGCAGACAAATCGCAGGTCCCTAATGTCTAGAATGAGATAGATACAGTAAAACCTGTCTTAAGCAGCCAGCCAAGGGAATCACAGAAAGTGGCTGCTTAGCACAGGTGACTGCTTAATAGAGGTCAAATGTATAGTAAAACAACATATTGAGAATCTGAAAACTGACTGCTTAATGCAGGTTGGCTACTTAATAGAGGTGACCACTAACACAGGTTTGACTGTATATCTTTAAGCCATATCTGGCCCATGAACATAGCATCAATACAAAACATTACAAAGTGAAACATGTATGGTAATATGGTGACGGGCATTATTCTTAACGAACAATTATGGGAGAGACATACAATTATTAAAAACAAAACACAATAAAATAAAAAAAACTTTACAGTATTCATCATTGAAAACAATATTAAGTTGGACTGGTAATCCAGGGATCGCAGGTTCGATTCCCCGTCTGACCCTAATAAAATTAACAGTCTTTCTGCTGGGACTTTAAACCGAGGTCTCGTGTCGGTGCTTTGCAACGTGCACGTAAAAGAACTAGAGGAGACTCTGGAATGGGTCTCTGTCTGTATCATTGTACTATCCTCCAAAAATCTAAAATGACTAATCTCTTCAAGATGTGTCGCTCATATGGGTAACCGGTATCGACGATAAATAAACATAAAACACACACAATATTAAGTAGATCTGTTTAGATATTGACAAATGATCTATGATGTTCAAATTCTTTAAAAACGTTTACAGATCATTTCCGAACATCGTTTTCAGTTTCTAATTGCATCAACATAACAAATTTAACCATATTGGGTATATTTCAATAATATTTCTTAAGCGTTCAGTATAAAATAAGCATTCAATAATAAAATGATATTCTCCGTGGATTGTGGTGAAGGTCGCTGACTTGTATACCACTGTAACCTATAATCACTGATGGTCATAGGTTCGAGCCCTGCTCAGACCATGTCTTTATATGAAAAGTTGGCAGTTTCTTACGGAGCTTGGTGCAACAAGTACTTGTTAACCGCTGGAGCCTGCCCAGGAAAGGTGTTGTAATGTAAACTGCCCATCGCTCAAATGGGTAACCGGTAGCGACGTTAAATAAACTTAAATAAATAAAAAAAGATATGTATGACATTCGACAAATTGCATGTCTTTGCTGTGACACCAATAAAGTATTTAAACCAAATGTTTACCAAGGTCACTGACAGTCCACTTACGCTCCATTTACAGAGTGTTCAAATGTATCATCTGAGATCTATGTCAAGGCCAGGGTTACAGTCCACGTACACTCCATTTACAGAGTGTTCAAATGTATGATCTGAGATCTATGTCAAGGCCACGGTTACAGTCCACTTACACTCCATTTATAGAATGTTCAAATGTATCATCTGAGATCTATGTCAAGGTCACAAGGCCATGGTTACAGTCCACGTACGCTCCATTTACAGAATGTTCAAATGTATCATCTGAGATCTATGTCAAGGCCAGGGTTACAGTCCACGTACACTCCATTTATAGAATGTTCAAATGTTTTGTATTTCTTATTTATAAATGTATGGCAATGATTTTATATTTGTTTGTACATTTATTTGTGTATCATTTTACCTGGTGTATTTAGTACAATCAATATTTTAGTGGTTTAGAACTATCACTGATGTATTTTAAGCAAAAAAATAAAATAAATTAATTTAATACACAAACCAGGAACATTTGTAATTATATTTGAAACCATGCCTTTAGTTAGTTGCTTTAGCTCTCCACGGCTTTCACGATTCCTTTGACTCACTGATAGTGAGTCGTGATAGCGCAGTAGAAGCGCATTCGCTTCATGTGCGAAAGGCCCAGAGTTTGAGCCCCGCTGGAGCAGTTACGACTGTGACCTTAGGCAAGGCATTTAAATTCCACATTGCCTCTTCTCTCTCCTTCATGGCAATGGATTCCATCAGGAATGAGGTCTTGAGAGTTATTAAATTAAGTTGAAAGAACTTATTTAGCAATCGAGCTAAAATAAATTTGTATAAACTAAAGTATTACGTTGACTCACTGAGTTGAAGGCTTACCCTATTACTTTGATTCACTGAGCTCAAGGCTTACCCTATTACTTTGATTCACTGAGCTCAAGGCTTACCCTTTGACTCACTGAGCTGATGGCTTACCCTATTACTTTGACTCACTGAGCTGAAGGCTTACCCTTTGACTTACTGAGTTGAAGGCTTACCCTATTACTTTGACTCACTGAGCTGAAGGCTTACCCTATTACGTTGACTCACTGAGCTGATGGCTTACCCTATTACTTTGACTCACTGAGCTGAAGGCTTACCCTATTGCTTTGACTCACTAAGCAGAAGGCTTACCCTATTACTTTGACTCGTTGAGCTGAAGGTTTACCCTATAACTTTGACTCACTGCGCTGAAGGTTTACCCTATTACTTTGACTCGTTGAGCTGAAGGTTTACCCTATAACTTTGACTCACTGCGCTGAAGGTTTACCCTATTACGTTGACTCACTGAGCTGATGGCTTACCCTATTACTTTGACTCACTGAGCTGAAGGCTTACCCTTTGACTTACTGAGTTGAAGGCTTACCCTATTACTTTGACTCACTGAGCTGAAGGCTTACCCTATTACGTTGACTCACTGAGCTGATGGCTTACCCTATTACTTTGACTCACTGAGCTGAAGGCTTACCCTATTGCTTTGACTCACTAAGCAGAAGGCTTACCCTATTACTTTGACTCGTTGAGCTGAAGGTTTACCCTATAACTTTGACTCACTGCGCTGAAGGTTTACCCTATTACTTTGACTCGTTGAGCTGAAGGTTTACCCTATAACTTTGACTCGTTGAGCTGAAGGCTTACCCTATTGCATTGACTCAGTTGAGTGTATATTATTATTTTGTCAAGCACCTGGACTGAAGGCCTTCACTATTCCATTGACTCACTTGAGCGTATATTATTATTTTGTCAAGCACCTGGACTGAAGGCTTACCTTATTGCTTTGACTCACTTGAGCGTATATTATTATTTTGTCAAGCACCTGTACTGAAGGCTTACCCTATTGCTTTGACTCAGTTGAGCGTTTCAGACACTATCCTTTTACATATAACTGGCTCCGTTTATATCGAATTTCGTCAAGTCAAACTTTGGTTATGCCGAAGTATTTTGTTCAGTCCGACGGAATTAGACATAATGGATGCAGACTGTATAATGTTCGCTTTTCCCTCATACTCGAGATTTAGACATGCACCTATACCCGACTCACTTGGGGTCAGAAGTCCGCCTCCGTGGTCGAGTTATCAAGATCGCCGACTTGATTTGTATACCACTGTAATCTATAATCACTGATGAGCACGAGTTCGAGCCCCGCTCAGACTATGTCTCATTTATATAAAAAGTTGTTAACCACTGGAGCCTGCTCAGGAAAAATGTTAGGTAACCTGTCCGCCGGCGATATAACCCAGAATGGTTCTGATGCAGGCATAAAACCCGAACAAACAAACAAACAAACAAACAAACACTTGAGTCAGAAAACAAAGTATCTGGTAGATTCATGTAGGGATAAAACCCGAATAAACAAACAAACACTTGATTCAGAAATCAAAGTATCTGGTAGATTCGTGTAGGGATATAGGAGTGGAACCATTGCTAAGCTTTCAATCAGATGATCAAAAAGCGTTTTGATGGACACGTTTCAATCGCGTTCATGTTTGTAGGACACCTCGGGAACTTTTGCAATTTCAATTTCAGAGTGTGTGGTTAGAAGTAACCCCTTCAAAATCATGTATAAATACATTATACATGTGCTCAAGTATTACAGACGGATATGTAGTCCAGTGGTAACACCCTGGACTGGTAATACAGGGATCGCAGTTTCATTCCCCCGTCTGACCCTAATAAAATTAACAGTCTTTCAGATGGGACGTTAAACCGAGGTATCGTGTCGGTGCTTTACACCGTGCACGTAAAGGAACCAGAGGAGATTCTGGAATGGGTCTCTGTCTGTATCATGCACTATCCTCCAAAATCTAAAATGACTAATCTCTTCAGGAGGTGTCACTCATATGGGCAACCGGTAGCGACGATAAATAAACGTAAAAACACGTACTTTTTCAACTTCAATTTCGAATGTGCGTATGTAACCTCGTATAACAATCATGAGTATATACTTTACATGTGCTCAAGTATCGCGTTCATGTTTGTAGCACACCTCGGCTACGAGCCTCACACAGTCCAATACTTTACATAGTTGATCGTTTTCGGCTTATATCCACATCTATGAAACGTGTAGCGCTGAAGACAGTATCAATAGTTTACAGATTGGATCCGTTTGAGGTGTATATCTTACTTAAAAGTTAAAACACACACTTATACAAGATCCTACTAATTAAAATTGCTAATTTCGTACATTTACGCGTAGTATTTAATATTATAATACTCTGGCCTTTTGACACCAGTTCACTATTAATAATAATGGACTGCAAGTACAAAGGTATGACGTCACAACAGTGTTTTAAATATATATACAAACTGGTTGAATTGTAGATGTACACATACGGATGTGTACTCCAGTGGTAACACGCTGTACTGGTAATCCAGGGATCGCAGGTTCGATCCCCCGTCTGACCCTAATACAATTTATTTATTTATACACAAAAGCACTGTTAGGCTACCCTTTCTGCAAACGTAATGCCCGTTGAAACTGAAACAAGTCACTAACACAGGATTCGCCCAAAACCAATCATTTAGAGTACTCCAATAAATTGAAAATTGTCCATTCGTTATATCAGCATTTATTAATCTGCATAATTCCAGGTTCTAGTATAAAGCTAGATATTGTGTTTAATAACAACAGGAATTGCAGGTTCGATCCCACTGTTAGACCCTAATAAAATGAATAATCTTTCAGATGTGTCTTTAAACCGAGGTCTCGTGTCGTTGCTGTACATTGTGCACGTAAAAGAACCAGAGAAGACTCTGGCATGGGTATCTGTCTGTAAAATCTAAAATGACTAATCGCTTCAGGAGGTGTCACTCATGGGCAACCGGTAGCGACGATAAATAAACCTAAAGGTCAAACACCGCTATTGCAATTTCCATATGCCATCATTATAACATACAGTTCCATTATAATTTCCCCAAAAATAGTCATAATACGGTCACAAGGCCATGGTTACAGTCCACGTACGCTCCATTTATAGAATGTTCAAATGTATCATCTGAGATCTATGTCAAGGTCACAATGCCATGGTTACAGTCCACGTACGCTCCATTTATAGAATGTTCAAATGTATCATCTGAGATCTATGTCAAGGTCACAAGGCCATGGTTACAGTCCACGTACGCTCCATTTATAGAATGTTCAAATGTATCATCTGAGATCTATGTCAAGGTCACAAGGCCATGGTTACAGTCCACGTACGCTCCATTTATAGAATGTTCAAATGTATCATCTGAGATCTATGTCAAGGTCACAAGGCCATGGTTACAGTCCACGTACGCTCCATTTATAGAATGTTCAAATGTATCATCTGAGATCTATGTCAAGGTCACAAGGCCATGGTTACAGTCCACGTACGCTCCATTTATAGAATGTTCAAATGTATCATCTGAGATCTATGTCAAGGTCACAAGGCCATGGTTACAGTCCACGTACGCTCCATTTATAGAATGTTCAAATGTATCATCTGAGATCTATGTCAAGGCCACAAGGCCATGGTTACAGTCCACGTACGCTCCATTTACAGAATGTTCAAATGTATCATCTGAGATCTATGTCAAGGTCACAAGGCCATGGTTACAGTCCACGTACGCTCCATTTAGAGTAGAGTAGAGCTGAGCTGAGCTGAGCGTAGAGTAGAGCTGAGCATAGAGTAGAGTAGAGTAGAGTAGAGCTGAGCATAGAGTAGAGCTGAGCATAGAGTAGAGTAGAGTAGAGTAGAGCTGAGCATAGAGTAGAGTAGAGTAGAGCTGAGCATAGAGTAGAGTAGAGTAGAGTAGAGTAGAGCTGAGCATAGAGTAGAGTAGAGCTGAGCATATAGTAGAGTAGAGTAGATGAGCATAGAGTAGAGTAGAGTAGAGCTGAGACATAGAGTAGAGTAGAGTAGAGCTGAGCTGAGCAGAGTAGAGTAGAGCTGAGCAGAGTAGAGTAGAGTAGGGTAGAGTAGAGCTGAGCATAGAGTATAGTAGAGCTGAGCATAGAGTAGAGCTGAGCATAGAGTAGAGCTGAGCATAGAGTAGAGTAGAGTAGAGTAGAGCTGAGCATAGAGTAGAGCTGAGCATAGAGTAGAGCTGAGCATATAGTAGAGTAGAGTTGAGCATAGAGTAGAGTAGAGCTGAGCATAGAGTAGAGTAGAGTAGAGTAGAGCTGAGCATAGAGTAGAGTAGAGTAGAGTAGAGTAGAGCTGAGCATAGAGTAGAGTAGAGTAGAATAGAGTAGAGTAGAGTAGGGTAGAGTAGAGTAGAGTAGAGTAGAGCAGAGCAGAGCAAAACAAGTATTAACCAAGGTTACCAGTAAAGACATACAACCTTTTGTAACAGTTTTAATGTACACATTTTGGGGCGGGCTGAAACTAATGTTGTTAAAACTTGTGGTCCAACCCTTTTGCTTCTCCATATATATACATACTGATGTAACAGGGGCCAATATATAGTAGGCACTCTGGCGTAGGTTCGTTATATTTCTTTATTTACTGTTTCCGTATATGGAAAAAGGCCTAAAACATAAGTAAATACATACAAGAGCATATAAAAACAAAGTATAAAAACATTTCAATCATTGCATAAAACCAGACATATACATGTAGAAAATCGATATTAATATAATACAAAACTTACCACAGTGTCTGTATGCAGCTACTCAATATCTATTGGTAGACTATTTAGTAAGTGTAACACGTTACTCGTAAGAGTTCTCCTGGGTTATAACCAAGCACGGATGTATAGTTGTTGAAAGAAATACATTAGTAACCAATCCATGCAGAGCTCTCATCCACGTTCATACACTCTTTCATTCATACAAATACAACAAACAAAACGATTGGACACCATTACAACAAACATAGACTGACACGTGTTCACGAGACAAAACACGTGCACGGCAAATTGCCCCGGGAAACATCTCTAATTTCCGTCTCCGACGTAGATTGTCGAATATCCCCGATTCAATTCCGTTGCATATGACATACACGAATTTAAAAGGCGGTAAACGCATGCGTGATGTTTAAGTACATATAGTTTCATACATTAAGCTAGGCCGTTCACGGTAAAACACGATTGTACTCCTATAGTACAACCTGTGACATTGATAATACTTGTACCATATATCTTATATATGAAAGTTCATCCGTAACACGTTTGGTACATTTGAGTTGTATTGTACATTGAATATAAAGAATGCAATAAAATATGATTAAACTAATGTACTAATTGTTGAAAAATATAAATATTCTTTGACAGCGATAGTCACTTTTTGTTGGCTTACTTCATATAGCTCCATTTCTCCGTAACAAATAATAACATCTATGATGAATACTGGCTGGAAATCAAACACGTTTAACGTTACAACAGGTGTTCGTCAGGGTTGTCCTTTGTCAGCTTTGTTATTTTACTAGTTGCTGAAAGTCTAGCTATTCAAATAAGAACATAGAGCGACATTAAAGGTATTTCTGTAAACATTAGCAATAAACACACTGTATTTATATTTTTAACAATTCAGGCTGTCTCTTTATACAGAGATGAAAACTCCGACAGTAGTCAAATAGGCAAGCAAATGGCATAAACTGCGAGAGTAGTCAAATAGGCAAGCAAATGGCATAAACTCCGAGCGTAGTCAAATAGGCAAGCAAATGGCATAAACTGCGAGAGTAGTCAAATAGGCAAGCAAATGGCATAAACCCCGAGAGTAGTCAAATAGGCAAGCAAATGGCATAAACCCCGAGAGTAGTCAAATAGGCAAGCAAATGGCATAAACTCCGAGAGTAGTCAAATAGGCAAGCAAATGGTATAAACTCCGAGAGTAGTCAAATAGGCAAGCAAATGGCATAAACTCCGAGAGTAGTCAAATAGGCAAGCAAATGGCATAAACTCCGAGCGTAGTCAAATAGGCAAGCAAATGGCATAAACCCCGAGAGTAGTCAAATAGGCAAGCAAATGGCATAAACTGCGAGAGTAGTCAAATAGGCAAGCAAATGGCATAAACTCCGAGCGTAGTCAAATAGGCAAGCAAATGGCATAAACCCCGAGAGTAGTCAAATAGGCAAGCAGATGGCATAAACTCGGAGAGTAGTCAAATAGGCAAGCAAATGGCATAAACTCGGAGAGTAGTCAAATAGGCAAGCAAATGGCATAAACTCGGAGAGTAGTCAAATAGGCAAGCAAATGGCATAAACTCGGAGAGTAGTCAAATAGGCAAGCAAATGGCATAAACTCCGAGAGTAGTCAAATAGGCAAGCAAATGGCATAAACTCGGAGAGTAGTCAAATAGGCAAACAAATGGCATAAACCCCGAGAGTAGTCAAATAGGCAAGCAAATGGCATAAACCCCGAGAGTAGTCAAATAGGCAAGCAAATGGCATAAACCCCGAGAGTAGTCAAATAGGCAAGCAAATAGCATAAACTCCGAGAGTAGTCAAATAGGCAAGCAAATGGCATAAACTCAGAGAGTAGTCAAGTAGGCAAGCAAATGGCATAAACCCCGATATATAGTAGATATCAAACCACTGTATTACAATTATGGACGGTTCTAATACCATGTCGCATGCTACCTCAGGTCCTATACAATACTGGATTGGGATGACCGATGAGGAGACTGAAAACGTCTGGAAATATATCCACAACGGAAAAGTGGCAACAATTTTCGACTGGGTCACTGGTGAACCCGATGGTATACAGACATTTGATGGAAACGCTATGGCAGACTGTGCCGTTTTCGATCCCTTCCGAAAGTTCCAATGGCGAGATGAAGATTGTTCACCATACCACTATTCGGAACCGATCTGCGAAATGAGGTACGCTATCGCTTACCGCAATTAAGCTTGTGGAAGTCGTGATAACACAGTGGATGCGCGTTCGCTTCAGGTGCGAAAGGTCCGGAGTTCGAGCACCGCTGGAGCCGTTACGATTGTGCCCTTAGGCAAGGCATTTAAATTCCACGTTGCCTTTTCTCTCTCCCTCGTGGCGATGGATTGCATCAGGAATGAGGTCTCGAGAGTGATTAATATAAGTTGAAAGAACTTGTTTCGCAATGGAGCTAAAATAAATTTGTATAAATTAAGCTTGTAAAAAAATAGTTTATGTTATAATAACTTAATATTTAATTTTCTTCTTCAGTAAACCAACGATAAGTTAGACAGCGAACTTGAAGTGTTGAATTGTTGATTGCAATTAAATTGTAATTATTTTGCAAACATATTATTATATTACCTAACATGTCATATGTGTCATTGTTGTGGCTAAGGTTGTGTTTTAGTTTCATTGTGTATTCTATTAATAACATTTATGCATTTAAAGAAAATTGCCATTTATTTACTGGAATTGTATTCCTACATGCTATGTTGGTGCGATGTTTCCCGGAATTAAGCACAAAATAATTCTTATGTGTGTGTTTTAGGTTTATTTATCGTCGCTACTGGTTGCCTATATGAGCGACGCCTCCTGAAGAGATTAATCATTTTAGATTTATTGGAGGATAGTGCAATGATACAGACAGAGACCCATTCCAGACACTCCTCTGGTTCTTTTACGTGCACGGTGTAAAGCACCGACACGAGACTTCGGTTTAACGTCCCATCTGAAAGACTGTTAATTTTATTATGGTCAGACGGGGGATCGAACCTGCGATCCCTGGATTACCAGCCCAGCGTGTTAGTACTGGACTACAGATCCGTCTGTACAGATAATTCTTAGAAGGTACATGGCCGTTTGATATTTATTTTATATATCAGTTGAAATGCTGCTCTAAGAGGTATGCTAAGAATTGTTATGAAGCGATTTATAGTTTCCCACCTGAAACTGTTAATTTTATTATGGTCAGACGGGGGATCGAACCTGCGATCCCTGGATACCAGCCCAGCGTGTTAGCACTGGACTACAGATCCGTCTGTACAGCTAATTCTTAGAAGGCACATGGCTGTTTTATATTTATTTTATATATCAGTTGAAATGCTGCTCTAAGAGGCATGCTAAGAATTTTTATTTAGCTATTATTGGTGGAGTAAGACCCTGGGTGCCCCTCCAATCAGCATTTCCGGTATCCAGGTAGAACCACCGACCTATGTAATTCCCCCCCAATCCTAACTGTGCTGTTGCAACTATTCCTATGTCATGTACCATTCTTGAATACAATATTGTTTGAACTAACCACCACAAACGAGCTTGATAGCATCCTCACTTGAAATAATTTGACACCCCCAGCAGTGAGGGGCAATTGATCAGAAGCCAACAACCGTAACCACTCGGCCACGGAGGCCTCAACTGAACACAGGGTGCCAGGAATAACAAAGATATGGAGGCCTCAACTGAACATAGGGTACCAGGAATAACAAAGATACGGAGGCCTCAACTGAACACAGGGTACCAGGAATAACAAAGATACGGAGGCCTCAACTGAACACAGGGTACCAGGAATAACAAAGAACGGAGGCCTCAACTGAAACAGGGTACCAGGAATAACAAAGATATGGAGGCCTCAACTGAACATAGGGTACCAGGAATAACAAAGATATGGAGGCCTCAACTGAACACAGGGTACCAGGAATAACAAAGATACGGAGGCCTCAACTGAACACAGGGTACCAGGAATAACAAAGATACGGAGGCCTCAACTGAACACAGGGTACCAGGAATAACAAAGATACGGAGGCCTCAACTGAACACAGGGTACCAGGAATAACAAAGATACGGAGGCCTCAACTGAACACAGGGTACCAGGAATAACAAAGATACGGAGGCCTCAACTGAACACAGGGTACCAGGAATAACAAAGATACGGAGGCCTCAACTGAACACAGGGTACCAGGAATAACAAAGATACGGAGGCCTCAACTGAACACAGGGTACCAGGAATAACAAAGATACGGAGGCCTCAACTGAACACAGGGTACCAGGAATAACAAAGATACGGAGGCCTCAACTGAACACAGGGTACCAGGAATAACAAAGATACGGAGGCCTCAACTAAACACAGGGTACCAGGAATAACAAAGATACGGAGGCCTCAACTGAACACAGGGTACCAGGAATAACAAAGATACGGAGGCCTCAACTGAACACAGGGTACCAGGAATAACAAAGATAGGCGTGTAGATATCTCCATTTATTTGATCAATATAACAACTCTGTCGTGTGCGCATGCGGGTCTATCGAATCAGTCACTCACTTCCTTCTGCATTGCCCAAGGTATAATCATCAACGTCTACAACACCTATCTAACCTTCCATGTGCTGCCACACTCAACAATCTCTTGTTTGGCGATGAGCATCTCACTACACACTGTAACACAACACTTTACCTGAATGTCCAGAGCTATATTGCAGCAACAAAACGTTTCGATACCTAGGTGAACGTGGGGGTTCTCTCCGTTTTGGTCCCGGCCCGTCGTGTGACAATACCAGATTGTTTTTTGATATTTTACATATTTGGATATAACGTTTCCGTATTGCTACATTAAAATTACAATAACGATGCTGTAAATATATGCGGACGTTTAGTAAAATCAAGTCCAAATATTTGCCACTGCTGTTAAATATTCAATAGTTTCTCTACAATTTATATGATATATACTGAACACATAAACTCGCCATTACTATTCGCCAAGCATTTTGTACCATTTAAACGTACTCCAACATGGGAAGGGATTCATATAAGCTTTAAGCTTGTTTCTCGACCCATATCGGTTCCAATGTATAAGAATTGTGTTTATATATGTATATATGTATTTGATCCGAATAAAATATGTTTAAACTAACTCTGTAGTTATGGGCTTAAAAATTACATACAATATTCGCATATTTAATTCATACTGATCAACAAAATATACATTCATGAAATTAACAGATTCACAGAAAAGTAAAGATTTGTTTCGGGGGTGGGGGATAGAGAAAGCCGTTGACAATGACAATAAATAGCTTCAACAAACATTAAACTAATTATATTCTGCTATGAATATACCGAGTTTACTTTCGCTTCAGGTGCGAAAGGTCCTGAGTTCGAGCCCCGCTGGAGCCGTTACGATTGTGTCCTTAAGCAAGGCATTTAAATTCCACATGCCTCTTCTCTCTTTCTCGTGGCGATGGATTTGATCAGAAATGAGGTCTTCGAGAGTGATTAATATAAGTTGCAAGAACGTGTTTCGCAATCGAGCTAAAATAAATTTGTATGAAGTAGTTAAATTTAAAATAAACCTGATAGGGTCAGAATTTTTGGGAAAAGTGAGAAAGCGCGTGATCGAAGCGAACCCTTAAATGGTGTTCTTTATTATACATCTGCAAAATAGGGTTAAAGTGCACAGTACAACCATTAAATAATGCGATGCGGTGCGATGCGGTGCGATGCGATGCGATGCGATGCGATGTATGTATGTATGTATGTATGTATGTATTTATGTATGTATGCTACATTAATGTCAAACCCCTTGCGGGGACCAAGGCATGTTTTCCTGGGCATGCTTAGCTGACCTAAGTTGTCAACAAGTACTAAGCAATGTGTGTGAGGTGCATTGCTCAATGACACTACATACGTGGCCTGACCCGAATATCGAACTCGGTAACGGTCGATTCCAAATCCGACGCTCTACCACTGGACCACGGACGCCACACTATATTTATATGTATATTTATATGTACAAATGATCATAGCCAGGTGTTGAACATAATCACTATGCACACCGTAGTTACAATATGCTACATCAATGGACATGTTTTACATTATATTTAATTACAGTCTACATCCGCTATGTCACAGATGGTTATGTCGAATTCTCTGGTTATATCGTAGTCGGATAAAAGTCCCGTTTCAGACACTATCATTGTACATATAACTGATAAATTAGATCAATCGTGTAAATTAATTCAAATTGAAACTTACCAGCATAGTCGAACAATCTTCATAAGTAGTCCAAACATGCGGAAGTCGTGATAGCGCAGTGGTAAAGCGCCCGCTTCAGGTGCGAAAGATCCTGAGTTCGAGCTCCGCTGGAACCGTTACGATTGTGCCCTTGGGCAAGGCATTTAAATTCCACGTTGCCTCTTCCTTCTCTCTTCTTCGTGGCGATGGATTCCATCAGGAATGAGGTATCGAGAGTGATTAATATAAGTTCTAAGAACTTGTTTCGCAATCGAGCTAAAATAAATTTGTATAAATTAAGCTTGTAAAAAAATAGTTTATGTTATAATAACTTAATATTTAATTTTCTTCTTCAGCAAACCAACGATAAGTTAGACAGCGAACTTGAAGTGTTGAATTGTTGATTGCAATTAAATTGTAATTATTTTGCAAACATATTATTATATTACCTAACATGTCATATGTGTCATTGTTGTGGCTAAGGTTGTGTTTTAGTTTCATTGTGTGTTCTATTAATAACATTTATGCATTTAAAGAAAATTGCCATTTAATTACTGGAATTGTATTCCTACATGCTATGTTGGTACGATGTTTCCCGGAATTAAGCACAACATAATTCTTATGTGTGTGTTTTAGGTTTATTTATCGTCGCTACTGGTTGCCTATATGAGCGACGCCTCCTGAAGAGATTAATCATTTTAGATTTATTGGAGGATAGTGCAATGATACAGACAGAGACCCATTCCAGACACTCCTCTGGTTCTTTTACGTGCACGGTGTAAAGCACCGACACGAGACTTCGGTTTAACGTCCCATCTGAAAGACTGTTAATTTTATTATGGTCAGACGGGGGATCGAACCTGCGATCCCTGGATTACCAGCCCAGCGTGTTAGCACTGGACTACAGATCCGTCTGTACAGCTAATTCTTAGAAGGCACATGGCTGTTTTATATTTATTTTATATATCCGTTGAAATGCTGCTCTAAGAGGCATGCTAAGAATTTTTATTTAGCTATTATTGGTGGAGTAAGACCCTGGGTGCCCCTCCAATCAGCATTTCCGGTATCCAGGTAGAACCACCGACCTATGTAATTCCCCCCAATCCTAACTGTGCTGTTGCAACTATTCCTATGTCATGTACCATTCTTGAATACAATATTGTTTGAACTAACCACCACAAACGAGCTTGATAGCATCCTCACTTGAACTAATTTGACACCCCCAGCAGTGAGGGGCAATTGATCAGAAGCCAACAACCGTAACCACTCGGCCACGGAGGCCTCAACTGAACACAGGGTGCCAGGAATAACAAAGATACGGAGGCCTCAACTGAACACAGGGTACCAGGAATAACAAAGATACGGAGGCCTCAACTGAACACAGGGTACCAGGAATAACAAAGATACGGAGGCCTCAACTGAACACAGGGTACCAGGAATAACAAAGATACGGAGGCCTCAACTGAACACAGGGTACCAGGAATAACAAAGATACGGAGGCCTCAACTGAACACAGGGTACCAGGAATAACAAAGATAAGCGTGTAGATATCTCCATTTATTTGATCAATATAACAACTCTGTAGTTATGGGCTTAAAAATTACATACAATATTCGCATATTTAATTCATACTGATCAACAAAAAATACATTCATGAAATTAACAGATTCACAGAAAAGTAAAGATTTGTTTCGGGGGTGGGGGATAGAGAAAGCCGTTGACAATGACAATAAATAGCTTCAACAAACATTAAACTAATTATATTCTGCTATGAATATACCGAGTTTACTTTCGCTTCAGGTGCGAAAGGTCCGGAGTTCGAGCCCCGCTGGAGCCGTTACGATTGTGTCCTTAAGCAAGGCATTTAAATTCCACATGCCTCTTCTCTCTTCCTCGTGGCGATGGATTTGATCAGAAATGAGGTCTTCGAGAGTGATTAATATAAGTTGCAAGAACGTGTTTCGCAATCGAGCTAAAATAAATTTGTATGAAGTAGTTAAATTTAAAATAAACCTGATAGGGTCAGAATTTTTGGGAAAAGTGAGAAAGCGCGTGATCGAAGCGAACCCTTAAATGGTGTTCTTTAATATACATCTGCAAAATAGGGTTAAAGTGCACAGTACAACCATTAAATAATGCGATGCGGTGCGATGCGATGCGATGCGATGCGATGCGATGTATGTATGTATGTATGTATGTATGCTACATTAATGTCAAACCCCTTGCGGGGACCAAGGCATGTTTTCCTGGGCATGCTTAGCTGACTTAAGTTGTCAACAAGTACTAAGCAATGTGTGTGAGGTGCATTGCTCAATGACACTACATACGTGGCCTGACCCGAGTATCGAACTCGGTAACGGTCGATTCCAAATCCGACGCTCTACCACTGGACCACGGACGCCACACTATATTTATATGTATATTTATATGTACAAATGATCATAGCCAGGTGTTGAACATAATCACTATGCACACCGTAGTTACAATATGCTACATCAATGGACATGTTTTACATTATATTTAATTACAGTCTACATCCGCTATGTCACAGATGGTTATGTCGAATTCTCTGGTTATATCGTAGTCGGATAAAAGTCCCGTTTCAGACACTATCATTGTACATATAACTGATAAATTAGATCAATCGTGTAAATTAATTCAAATTGAAACTTACCAGCATAGTCGAACAATCTTCATAAGTAGTCCAAACATGCGGAAGTCGTGATAGCGCAGTGGTAAAGCGCCCGCTTCAGGTGCGAAAGATCCTGAGTTCGAGCTCCGCTGGAACCGTTACGATTGTGCCCTTGGGCAAGGCATTTAATTCCACGTTGCCTCTTCCTTCTCTCTTCTTCGTGGCGATGGATTCCATCAGGAATGAGGTATCGAGAGTGATTAATATAAGTTCTAAGAACTTGTTTCGCAATCGAGCTAAAATAAATTTGTATAACTGAACATATCCAAACAAAACCCGTTTCATGATGTAATTGTAATTTATCCTAGTTAACACATTGACATGAATGAATATACAGTACACATAAACTGCACGTGATCTCTTGTTAACACGAGTTTATCTCTCAGTGGACATGCATGATCATTTGTCACCCTAACAATCAACCGATAACAGTGGTGGAACCTATGCTCGGCGTATTCGTCAGACACTAGAACGTTATATATATAATGATTGTCATTCAATATGCTTTTGTATTTCGATAACATTACCTGATTCGTTTAAGTTACATTGTACACCAGTATACATGTATATTGCATGGCGTAACTGTGTACTTTGGCTATACGAATTGTGTATGTGCATTAATGCTACAGTGTTAAGAAATTTTAAGAGGGCCCTAAGGAAGATTAGTTCAGAACTATAAAAAAATCAACCAACCAACCGAACCCCGACCGACCGACCGACCGAAACCGACCGACCGACCGACGACACGACCGACAGAACGATACCGAACGACCCGACCGACCGACGACCGACCGACCGACCGAACGACCGACCGACCGACCCCAGACCGACCGACCGACCGACACCCGACCGACCCGACCGACCGACCGACGACGACACCGACCCGACACACGACCCGACCGGACCGACCGACCGACCGAACGACCGAACGACCCGACCGACCGACCGACCAGAACCGACGGACCGACGACCGACCGACCCGACCGACCGACCGACCGGGACCGACAGACCGACCGACCGACCGACCGACCGACCGACCAACCAACCAAGACCCAACCAACCAACCAACCAACCAACCAACCAACCAACCAACCAACCAACCAACCAACCACCAACCAACCACCCACCAACCAACCAATCAATCAACCAACCACCAACCAACCAATCACCAACAATCTATCTATCTACTCAGTAAATATTTATTTTAAATATTGCACATAACACTGGAATGTTACGAACATGTGTTTACTATTGACACGTATGGTGTTGTACATTAGAGGCTACCAATACATATTTAGACCACCAGTGGGTGCACATACTAAGAAAATGTTGCTTGCATCCTTTGCAGAATGCCAAGAAAACAAAGAATCCATGTCCCTGAGGTTTTGTAAAAGGCCATTTCAGAAATAGGCAGAGGAAGATTTGCATATTCCCCTGCATAACAAGAGTTGGTATTTCTCCTCATAGGTGGCAGAATCGTGTCCTATTTAATAATTAAGAAATACTATTTGTCTTATTTAGGGGCTACTACTACTTGGGTTCGAGTTCTGACGCATAATAATTAAACAAAGCAAATAAATGGGGTTCCCCTATTTGGTGCCCGAAGCAAAAACGAAAGAAATAAAAGAAATAACCACGCTTGCCGTAAGCATAACTGATTCATTCCTGTAAAGAAAACTGGTTACAGAAAACAGCTTCAGAAAACAGCTACATAAAACAGCTACATAAAACAGTTACAGAAAACAGCTACATAATACCAGCTACAGAAAACAGCTTCAGAAAACAGCTACAGAAAACAGGTACAGAAAACAGCTACAGAAAACAGCTACAGAAAACAGCTACAGAAACAGCTACATAATACCAGCTACAGAAAACAGCTTCAGAAAACAGCTACAGAAAACAGGTACAGAAAACAGCTACAGAAAACAGCTACAGAAAACAGCTACAGAAACAGCTACAGAAAACCAGCTACAGAAAACAGCTTCAGAAAACAGCTACAGAAAACCAGCTACAGAAAACAGCTTCAGAAAACCAGCTACAGAAAACAGCTACAGAAAACCAGCTACAGAAAACCAGCTACAGAAGACAGCTACAGAAAACAGCTACAGAAAAAACAGCTACAGAGAAAACAGCTACAGAAAACAGCTACAGAAAACAGCTACAGAAAAAACAGCTACAGAAAACAGCTACAGAAAACAGCTACAGAAAACAGCTACAGAAAACCAGCTATAGAAAACCAGCTACAGAAACCAGCTACAGAAAACAGCTCCAGACAACAGTACAGAAAAAAACATCTACAAGAAAAAAACAGCTCCGCGACACAGTACCGAAAACAGCTACCGGAATACAGCTACAGCAAACAGTACACAGAAACAGCTACAGAAAACAATCACGATTCGAGGTAAATCTATTTATATAATCTGTAAGTGTCAAGAAGCTGTGACATATATATTTCAACAAGCTTCTACTTATTACGAGAGGCGCTTTGTTTTTAGCAATAGCCCATTGAGCGTACAAGCACAAGCTACTGATTCATACCGGAAGCCAAAATCAGTCAATTTTATCGAACATTTTACCAACAAGTCAATTTAT